>CM037855.1:78323337-78784745 GCA_021234595.1 Delia radicum | reverse complement strand
AATGTGGTATAATATTTTGATAGTTTTGGAAATTTGTAGCCACCACTTGAAATACTTAATTATCTAAAACCTGCCATTGATTACAATTATGAGCAAAAACAAAAATTTAATACATTTAATTTTGGTCACTGTGCTTAAAATTCCTAGTCAATAAATATAATTTGAAATAAGAAAATAAAATTTGTTTTTTTTTTCGAATTTTTTAAAGTTTTTATTTATTTATTTTTTTATACAATGTTTTAAATTTAAGATGATGATTGATGATGATTGAAGACTTTTATTCTATAATGTCCCCCATGCATATGTTTCAACGCTCTCAGGCTTAATAAACCGTTTATCATCTAAATAATTTAATACTAATTTACTAATATGTTGAGTATATATTTGATGAATCTTAGATCTAAATACATACATACATGGAATCATAATATAATTTTTTATCAACTAAACATTTTCCTAAAATCATCAATTGATAGTCTTTTCGTTACACATTGTTTAACTCCTTTAATTTTTTTAATTTCTTTATCGTCTTCATCAATTGTAACTGAATACATTTTAGCCCTAAGAGCAATAACCTCTTTAAATATATGATTAGAAAATATGGATACAAATAATATTTATGTATAATAAAAAAATAAATAAAAAAATTAATATAAAATCAAAATATTTGTTATTATTTTTGTTAGATCGTAAAAACTTGAACTTGATCACAATTTTTTGATAAAATTTTAGTTTAATAGCATATGAGTCTTGAAACCATTTAACAGAACTATATGAATGAAACCGATAAACAAATCTCAGACACCAGCACACTCATGAAAGAGGTGATAGATAAAGCTGTATGTTGGACAGACAAGGTTAATATTCTGTTATTATGTTTATAATAGTATAGTATGACATACGTACTTAATTAAAATGTGATTAAACAAAATTTTTTTATTCTTATCTCTGGACTTGACCACAACTTTTTTAACAAAGTTTTAGTTTAGTAAGAATATAAATTGTATATAAGAACATTTGTTAATGAGTTTTAATAAAACATTCGACATTCGTCATTCTAAGAAACACATCACTCACAAAAAAAACTGATACTTATAAGTGATTTAAAAACTATTCTTAAAACACAAAATTTTAATTTTTATATATATATACTTGAAAATGAGATTTATTTTTTATTATATTATAAAATTCTCAATAAAATAAAATAATATATAAAAAAGTTTTGTTTTGATTTTTTTATTTCTAAACGATTAAATTTTATATCAACTTAGTTGAGTAAGGTTAAGAACAAGCACGATTAAATTTTATTCATACAAAAACAAATTGTGGTTACTTGTGTTTTTTTTTTCACGCTATATATTCACTTATAATCTAAAATCACTTAATACTATTGTACAATATTATCACTTGAAGATGATGTTAATACATTTTCATTGGGATATGATGATGATGGTTGTTGACTATTTATTGCATAATGTCCCCATGCATATGTATTAATACTATTATCTCTAATAAATCGCTTATCATCTAAATAACTTAATGCTAATTTACTAATGTGTTGAGTATATATTTCATGAATATTTGATCTAAATACATACATAGAATCATAGTACAATTTTTTTTCAAATAAACATTTTCTAAAGTCATTAATCGTTAGTCTATTGGTTACGCATTTTTTAACTCCTTTAATTTTTTTTAATTTCTTTTTCCTCTTCATCAATTTTAATTGAATACATTTTAGCGCGTAAACCAATGAACTCTTTAATTATTTTACCATTACATTCATCCTTCATCATTCCTAAAACCTTTTTGTTTAACAAGGGTATATTAAAAACATTATCTTTCGGATAAGCAGACGTATCAAACTGTAAGATGATATCATCTAGAATGTCCTTATATAGATCATATGTCTTAATATCGTAAACAAAGGAATCAGTATCCATATAATTCAGATAAATATTTTCCTGTTATTTAGGTTTCATGTATTCATAATGGAAATTATACATTTTCGACTTAGATAATTCTAGAACAGAAAACCCAATATAAATTGGTTTATTATACTCCGTTCGCACTCGACTCATTTCAATGGCAATCATTTCTTCTTGAATCTTAAGTAAACTATGGAAATTTGGCTTAGCTATAAGAGCTCTAGCTCCCAACCTCTTACCTCTACTCTAACATGAACAAACTATTTTAACATCTTTTCTCTTATCTACATTTTCCATTGTTTTACCGTATACCGCATTATTTAAAAAGTTTAAAAAATTTTTTTTCAAATTCATTTTCGGCATTGGTTCTATGACCATTATTTAAATCAATATACCTTTTCAACCAATCCGACTGATTGAATTTAAGAATTCTATGAATTTTCTTTAGAATAAGACCATGTTTAATACATTGTTTAAGATTTCTATAGTGTATTACATATTTTGTTTTATCATTTAAATCCGTTATTAATTTAGACTGTTTCATATGTTCATTTTTTTTTATTTTCTGCACAAAATGGGAAATCATTGTGATGATCGTGTATGGCGGATGGATATTCTAAATCCACTTCCAATATATACCCTAATGGTGAATCATCTTCCACAGCATTAAAATTAAAATTTTCAATGTTTTCGACCCATTCAAAATTTTTATAAGGAAGGTACTGCGACATGGCATAACCGTATAAATTGTTTACATCTAAATAAATAAGATAATTCGATTCTTTAGTAGAATCATAATCACTTACATATTTACTGTTAGCTACAGAATGTCGTTTACAACATTGAACAATTCCTCCCCTAATACCACGTGCAACAAAATTATACATGTTAATGTTAGTTAATAGTTCTAACTCTATTCTTGTTGTTTTCAACATTGCATCCCAAGATAATCCAGGAACAGTAAAATATTGACATGGATCTAAATTATAAATGTTTTTGCAAACTTTACGGAAATTTTCAAAAACATCACATAGTAATAAAACATCTACTTTCAAGTATAATAGTAAATAGTTCAAGAGAGTCGTACATCTAAATGTATTCCATACCTTTTCAGCATGTTTATAATTATCTTCACTACACGCTTCATCAGTTAGTTTATTAAAGAATAGAGAACGAGGTGGTAATTGTGTTTCCATGAGACGATTCTTTGAATCCAAATAATCATAGGGAAAGACACCTTTACGTTTCATTAAATCAAATTCATTATCATTTAAACAAACCGATTTTATAGTTTTCAAATCATCATCAGACAAGAAACCTGCAAGTTGATCTAAACTTGATGCCATAAAACGATATGAATCGAGAAAACGTAGCTCAATAGTATCTTTTTCACTCACCCTAATTCTCTTCGATACGGATACATATAATTCCTTATTTAAAGGAATGATTTTTATATCACCTGCTATTGATGAAAGTTCTCTTATAAATAAATGACAATCATATGCCGAAAGGTTGTGAAAAAATATAGGGATAAAATTTCCAATTTGATACTCTAAGTTACATATATTATGTGCAGGACCTCTATAATCACCTGTTAGATGACAATGGTCAGTTACTTTATCTCCAATAGATATGATTTCACCGCATATATGACAATTCATATCTTCATCTTGTCTTTTTTGTTGTATAAACGTTAAAGGTTTCATTGGTATTACTACACTCAAATAGTTACTATAAATATATAATGCGTCCTCGACTAAACTTTTAAAAAAATGTGTTGATGCATTTTCACCACTATAAATTCTATGTATATCTAAACTAGAATTATAGGAACATTTAATATAATAACTAAATGCAAATGGAATATGCTTTTGTACTGAATTAATATTAGCTGAGTTTTGAATATCAACTGATTCCAGAATACATTCGAAATCTGCATAAACTACAAAAGGAACATCCAGTTGGTTTTTATGATTCTTAAATCTAAGTATAGAATTTTTATCGGTTGGCATTATAGTTACAATTTTGTTGCATTCCTCCTTATGTTTCTTTAAAGATGATTCATTGTGAAAGTGTATGAGGCATGTATTACATATATACACCTTACTTTTATGTTTTGTAGATTGACTTTTTAATAATCTATAATTAAAGAAATATAAAAGGAAACATTTTTTAATTAGTTTAATTTCACTTTGAGTATAAATTTAAATAACGATAAACATACCTTGATATATTTTTTATCCAGACATAATGGAATCGTTCTTCATCTTCCATCAATAATAAATTTATATGTTTACTTTTTTCTTCTTGAGAGAAATAATATGGTCCCACAACATTATAAACTTCTAAATACGTATCTTTTTCAAGTATAGATGTTTTCTTCTTCTTTTCAAAAGATCTTTCCAGACCAAAGACATTTATGCTTATTCCCGGGTTGTTGTCTACAAACTGCTGTATTTTGTTGACAGATAGCGGGAAATTTAAATTTTTAAAATTTAATAATATATTATTTTCCAGGACTATAATATCATCTTGAATGTTGGTTATGTTATACGAAGAACATCTTACACTATTATTTTCTATAGGATATAGCGCTGATATTATAGCCCACTTAAAACAGTATACGTCATTGTTTTGTATATTAACACAAGCTTTTTTTTTTTGATGTATATGTTGGTAAAGAAATATACTGTGAACCTTTTATACATGCATATTTATTAATATTAACATCAAGGTGATTAATTTTTGTCAACGCAAAACCACTATCACGTTCTTGGAACTCATCCATTTTTTGCATAATTATTTCACATTTATTTGCATAAAATCTTTGAATATCATTCATATGGTTAGTTAAAGACAAAATACACATTTTTGTTTGATGTAGTATTATAGTAATTATGGGTTCTTCATCGTCTTTCATCTTCATATATTCACAGTGTAATTCGAAATTAAATTTTAAACTTGTATGTTTTTGTAGATGATCTTTCAAAACACATGCTACATTATCCTTTATGTTATTGAAAAACAATTCGGGATTTAGATTATCCATATTGTTGTTTTTAAACCGAAATGTAGTAATACGGTTATTGAAACAAGCATCGAAACACTATATTATTGATTTCATCAACAATTTTTAAACAATTATCTTTATGTTTGTTTGTCCGTTGATGATATATCCACAGTTTCCTTACTACATCTTCTTTACACTCCTTACAGTGTATAATTTCTTTCTTCTGATTATTTTGATGCTCTATTAAGTGGATATGTGTAAGATAATCTTGCTTACTTGAAAAATTAATGTTGCAAGTCGTACACCTTAATGAAGAACCTTGATGATTCATCCTGATATGTCTATTTAATGAAAAGTTGCGGCTGTACACTTTTCCACAGATATCACAAATAAAGTTGGAACCCATTTTAATTTGATTTATTTTATTGATTTTTTTTTGTGAATAAATAACTAATAGTATAATCACACCTTAGAGTTTAGTACAACAATGAATATATTTTATTAATTTGATTTTATTTTATTACCACTACACTTAATTAAATAATGTGATTAACATTTTATACTGATAACAAATAGTATTAGGGAAATTCATATATACCGCAGTAAATGAATTTTATTTATTAAATACTAGCAAAAAATCACAGACTTTCGTAAACCGCCCTACTGTGGTTTAATTCATATTGTATTAACCCTCTAACGAACACATTAAATGTTACGACTTCACTTCAACAAAAATAACACCCACCACGACTTCACTTTAAGCAAAACCGAACCCCCCACCCCAACCCCCCTTACCAATAAAAAAAAAATCTGGGGACATAAAAGACCCCACATGAACAGTAAAGGAATAATTTTATGTTTAACATAATTTGCGGTTAACACACATTAACCCTTAAATACACTTCGCTAATTTAAAAACCCCCTCCAACCCCCTTACCCATAAAAATAAAATCTGGGGACATAAAAGACCCCACATGAACAGTAAAGGAATAATTTTGCGGTTTTGATTGACAGGGTTGCCAGATTGAAATTTGTATTGGATTTGCTACATTTGCCATACAAAACTAGTACACAATTTTTGCTCCCTGCTCTTGTTTCCAGAACTCTCATATATATACTACGAACCCCCATACCAACCCCCCCCCCCCCAGACACACACACACACACCACCACGACTTCACTTCAATCAAAAACCGAACACGCTGCCGCCTCATAACACAAAAAATCATGGGGTCAAATTTGACCCCATCGGCCGTTAAAGGGTTAAGGTATGCACATTTTTTGTATGGAAAAGTTGGTCTAGAAACCCCATATTAGTACTACTTCTGTTGCCTCAGTGCAACTATTCACGAATTTGCTAATTGCATCATTCATGTTATTGAATTGGCCTGCTTCCATTATTAATTTTACTTTGTCAATAGTGCAATTTTTAGTTATTGCCTTTACAGCAATTTGTGTGGAATATTTATTTGCTAATTCGCAAGACAAGCCATCTGATATGTACGCGTTTTCAAGAGATTTTATTAGGGATTCTATTTCGTTGCAATAAACATTTGCAGATTTGTTGTTCTGCTTTACATTCATTATTTTAGCCGTTAAGACCTCAACGGATTCTTCCTTTACTGAACTATTGAGTTTGCTTATGATCTCATCAATTGATGATTCATTATTAATTAAGTTCCTGGCAGTTCCCTTTAGCTTCGTTTTTATTAGGGACACTGCCACTTGCTCGTGTGTGTCCTTGAGTGAGTCGACCAATCGTAGCGAGTCCAAGAACGTACGTAAATTCTCGGGTTTGCCGTCGAAGTCACAAATCAGCCGTGAGGCTGTATTAAGGAATTCCACAACTGTTTGTGGCATTTTATAAATATCCGAGTAATCTTCCGAGTCTGAATCAGTTTCCGCCTCGGAAATTGGGTCCAATTTGCCGTCACTGCCTGAAGCCAGTATGATATTCGTATCTATTCTCAGTGGCTGTTCAATTGAATGTGGCACTGTTTGGATTATATTATATTTATCAAGTATTCTAACTAATTGATCTCTTAAACTCCAATAGGTTTCCAAAACCAGTGTTTCGTGTTCTTCTGTGAATTTTCCTCTGTTTCTGTATGCTATTTCCCTAATTGTTTCCAGTGAATTAATAATCGTGTTCAAATGTTTTCTCACTGTTTCTGGCCGAATAAATCTACTCTTATTAATGCACTTATATGCTCTTATAAAGTTCTCTTTTTTGGAAGAGATTAGTTTATTCACTAGTTCCCATTTATCCATTTAGATCCGCTGTTCAGCTTGTACTTGTTGTTGACGTCTGTTACCTATGGCCTTGCATACTATTCTTATGATATAAATTATGGCCAATATCACTATCACTATTATAGATATGATCTCCGTATAATTGAGAGCGTTGCTCTTATCAATGCTTGAATCATCTTTCTTTCCAATATTGTGTTTCAAAATTTCCACAAGTTCTTTGTTATCTGTTTCCTCTTGAGATTTACCTACTTCGTACCCCGCAACGAGAAGTGGTATAGTCTGTAATATTTTCTTCCACCAAGTCATTCTCCTTTTCCCCAGCTATTTATCATTATCATCAAATAGGGGTCCGTTTGGTGTTAAAGCTGGTTCTATTACTAGTTCCCTAATTTCAGTATCTATCGGGTTCTTGGCCCTACTTTTAATCTTCCTTTAAAAATTTCCTTCAAAATAAAGGACCATTTACAAAAATTTTTTTTTGTTTGTTTTTTTTTTTTTTAAAGTTTAAAAAAAAATTTTATTATATTTTCTTTTCCATAATCATTATATTTAAATTTAAAGTTTTTATATTTTCATTTTTCAAAAGGTAATTTGGAATTTTATGTTATTCAAAATTTTATTTCGTTAATTTTGTTTTAAATTAAAATTTTATTTCATATTTTCAAAAAAATTATTTGATGTATTTTTGTTGCTCTAATTTAATTTTAAAATTTTATTTTTTTTCTTCTCTTTAAATTTAAATTTTTATTAAAAAAATTTATCAGATAAAAAAAATAATTAAAAGAATAGTGGTGCTAAGAGCGAAGTCGCCTTCTAGCCCTAACTCGTGCCTTGGGGAGCACGGAGTGTTTGTTTAAAAATTTTCTTAATTATACCTTTTTTGTAATTTCTTTTGAAGAATGTATTCTTGGATTTCCTTCTCGATGATGTCGATTTGCTTCCAGAGTTCAGCTGCTCTCTCCCATGATGGTGGTGGATTGCTGTTTATAATTCTCAGCAGCACGGCTTTCCTCTGGCGTCTTTTCGCGGTATATCCCCCTCTTCTTTTTGGCTGTTTTTGTTTTCTTTGTTCTTTTGGAGGTTCTGGTTGGGTTGACCTTTTTTGCCTCCGCCTATACTCTTCCAGAGTTAGCGGCTGCGGTCCCTCTTTCATCCCGTATATTGGCCAGACGGGGCACTTCCTTCACGCGACTGGCGGATCTTTGTGGCTGATCCGCCAGGACAAAATGATTAATTTATTTATTATTTTTCTTTTTCAAGGCGTGCCTTGTCGAGCACTTCCTTGTAGGTGCTTCTTTGCTTTTTAGAGTGCTTTTAGAAGCACTTGCTATATAGGTGCATTTGTGAGCACCTGTTGTTTTTAATTTATTTTAAAACCAGGCAGGATCGCCATATAAGAAGGTTTAATTGAAAATGAGAAAGCCGTTTGAGCTTGGTTTTTCGAATGTTCTTTATTGAAAAAATTAGGCTTAATTTATACTATAAAAATGCTTACTAAGTATTTCTAGTACAGTGGGAAGTGTAGCAGTGGAGTAGACATTTTCAGTTAGACAAAAAAAATGAACAATGTACAATACCGAAAGGGTTTGAACGTTTAATTGAATATTCTCAGTCAATCTAGCTGTAGTCTCAGACAATTCAACTGTAACCACAGTAGCTGTTCACGTTGGTAACTTGATAGCCTTTTACTTCAATTACCCAAAATAAACTTGTTGGTAATAAACGAATTCAATTCATACTATGCATGCTACAACAGTAAAACATTTAAATCTATGAACTATATAAGAATTATTAGCACTAAAATCAATTTATAAAATTCAAGCTATAAAAAATACATTTGGTATGACAACAACAAACCTTCAAGGCCTTTTGATAGAGTTACGATATTGATCACTTTTTAATCCAATCAATAGATTTTTAATCAAATTTATATACAAATATAATAAAAATCATAATCAAATGTGTATTTAAATTTAATTGAAAATAAATCAATAAAAGAACTAAAAATTTTTTTATTTGAATAAGGACTTTTCGTTGTTTAACTGAAGCGTAATTGAATCGGATGTTTTCGCAATAGAAATGAGTTTTTATTTTTTTTGTGTGATTACATACAATATACCCAGGCGTATCCCTGTTTTTATAAATCGAACGAAGTAATTTCTCCAGAGGAATGTGTGTATTTTGTTAATGTAACAAAAACAAAATACAAACATTCCTTTAGAGCAATTATTCCGTTCGCTTTATGAAAACAGGGAGAAAGTATACATACGCATGGGTTCAGCTTGAGGAATTATTTCGTTGCTTTATAAAAACAGTGGGTTAATGTTATTTCATATTTAATACATAAAATTGTTGGTGTGTATGTCTTTTATCTAATAATGTTTACACTTCTAGGCTCACCTTATGTTACTTTGGAGATCCGCTGAGTTTTAATTTTGTTTGGTCATGGTAGGTGGCGCTGTTGTTGACATATTCATGAAAATATTTTTGTTACTGTATTTATGACCCGTTTTGGCCTATATAATGAATATAAGTTATATGGTTGGAAAACATTTTACATACATACATATTATTTATAATCCGATTTGGCTCATATATAAAGGGTGTTTTTTATACAGGTATATATCTTTAAATTGGCAACACTTTTTTAACTGGCGGCCATTTTGTCAGCTGTCAAGTGACTACGTTCATTTAGAGGAAGACCCCAATCAGTTTATTCGCCATTTCCATTTACTTTATGGAAGATTTTGCGGAAAGATCTTGGTTTGCGTGCTTACAAAATCCAACTCGTGCAACAATTGAAGCCACACGAGTAGGTAGGAAATGGGGCCTTTGTAACGAAAAAGCAGCGCAGTCGGCAGAGGAAGCAGCGCAGTCGGCATGATGATTTTGCCCTATTGAAAAAAAATAAATTTTCTGGCGCAGTGAAAAAAAATAAATTTTCAAAAAATTTAAAAAATAAATTTAAAAAAAATTTTCAAAAAATTTGCGCAGTGAAAAAAATAAATTTAAAAAAAAATTTTCAAAAAATTTGCGCAGTGAAAAAAATAAATTTAAAAAAAAATAAATTTTCAAAAAATTTGCGCAGTGAAAAAAATAAATTTAAAAAAATAAATTTTCAAAAAATTTGCGCAGTGAAAAAAATAAATTTTCAAAAAATTTGTGCAGTGAAAAAAATAAATTTAAAAAAATAAATTTTCAAAAAATTTGCGCAGTGAAAAAATAAATTTAAAAAAATAAATTTTCAAAAAATTTGTGCAGTGAAAAAAAATAAATTTAAAAAAATAAATTTTCAAAAAATTTGCGCAGTGAAAAAAATAAATTTTCAAAAAATTTGCGCAGTGAAAAAAATAAATTTAAATGAAAAAAGTGGAATTTCTGACTCAGTGAAAAAAGATAAATTTTCATAAACATCTGGCCCAGTAAAAATTCTGTGTGTGTGGAAAATTTACATAGAGATGTGAAAATATAGCTTATTTTAAAATATGTGTGTGTGTGTGTGTGTGGAGAATATTTTTATTACACAATTATGTTTTACCGACGGCTTTTCACAATTTTACATCTATGAAAAAAAGAAGAATTTTCTGCCCCAGTAAAAAAAGAAGAATTTTCTGCCCCAGTTTTTTCACTGGGATGATGGGATTATGTGCATAGAAAATTCTTTGTGTTTACATTATGAAAATATTTTTGAGAAGAATTTGTACACAATATAATCAAATTAGTGTAATATTTAAAATATGTGGATGACAGTATTATGTCAAGTGTTTTAGGTGACATAGTAAAATTTGGATACTATTTAAAATGTGTTTACATTATGAAAATATTTTTGAGAAGAATTTGTACACAATATAATCAAATTAGTGTAATATTTAAAATATGTGGATGACAGTATTATGTCAAGTTTTTAGGGGACATGATAAAAATTTGTCTAATATTTAAATTGTGTTTACATTATGAGAATATTTTTGAGTGAACAGATCAAATCATGATCAAACACATCTTGTACGTCGCGTTGATATACATGTACAATTTTTTATAGATATCAAAAACTCAGCCTACAGACATAATGTGTCAAGTGTTTTAGGTAACATAGTAAAATTTGCCTAATATTTAAATTGTGTTTACATTATGAAAATATTTTTGAGAAGAATTTGTACACAATATAATCAAATTAATGTAATATTTAAAATGTGTGGATGACAGTATTATGTCAAGTTTTTAGGCGACATGATAAAAATTTGTCTAATATTTAAATTGTGTTTACATTATGAGAATATTTTTGAGTGAACAGATCAAATCATGATCAAACACATATTGTACGTCGCGTTGATATACATGTAAAATTTTTTATAGATATCAAAAACTCAGCCTACAGACATAATGTGTCAAGTGTTTTAGGTGACATAGTAAAATTTGGATACAATTTAAAATAATATACAAGACAGTGTATTTTGTATATTTTTCATTTTATTCATTTATTAAACGCTTAGATGTTTATATTACATTTCAATAAAATTAATTATAGATCGTTTTCTCTGTCTATAGACAAAACAGCTACAAGTATCAGGTCCCTCTCCGCAACTATCAATAGACCATGGACAATCAATGAAATGTTCCCCATGTATCGAGTCTAGGCACTCCTTATTTTCAAATTCATCCATTATATTCGTAAAGTTTAATATATAATGGAGATCCTCAAAAGAAATGTATCCATCATATTTAAAAATAAAGGTGTCAATTCTCTCTCTCGTAGTGTTGGTATTAATATCATTGTTTCTGATATTTGAAAATAATAATTTAAATGTTCATAATAATATTAGTGATATGTTTATGGAGATTGATATTGATATTGATGATGATATATTTACAAATATTGATTTGGAAGATGTAAATAAAACATTGTATTAATTTTTAATTGTATTATAATTTTTATTTTATTTAGATTTAAATTATTTTTTTTTAAATATTTCTTATGTAATAGATGATATTTTATAAAGATTTTAGAAAATATTATGAAAATAACTGTGTTTGAGGAAAATTTAATTTTTCATGTTGACAAATACGACTATATGTTTTTGGCATATTGTCATTTATTTAAACAACTTTGCGTACTTGAACAGTTAAAGAATTATATTCAATTAATCGATCATGGATGAGAATACAATAGGCAGACGTGTTTTCTGGAATATTACTGCTTGTCTCAAACTCAATTTTTATATCAATTGGACCGTTTGTAGTAGATTCATTTTGATGGCTCACATCAATGACAATAATAGGAGCAGTATGTTTAAATTCTGGACAATTCAGGATGGGTTGAGGATCTTTCATATAATAGTTTTGTTGAAATCTCACATACATATCGTAGAGAATAGCGAATCGTTCATTAGCAAATTTAATATTAAGATCATCATAAGGATACGATTCTGAATTCAAGTGAACTTTGAGATTAGTTACATTACAATGAACAAATTTTTTATCGTTTTGAAAGGCTATTAATGCAAAACGTGGACGTTCTCTGTTGGTAGCTAACTTTACATTCCAAATGTGACTATTTCCAGTTGTTAGTTGAGGATTATAATGGCAATCCCAACTGCGGAATGCTATTGGCAAGTTTTCTCCGTTTTTTATCACTTTCATCATATTTAATTTACTAAAATCCGATAAGTGTACATGAGGAATTCTCCATGAAATATTTGTAATTTTTATTTTGGGTTTTTCAGTATTTGCTGTTGAATACACGATGCCTTCATCACTTTTACTACGCAGTAAAAATTAATTCATGTTTAGATTTTAAAATTACTTTATTGAAATCTTCAGCAAATCCCAGTAAGACTTTTAGTGGAATATAAAAATTAAAAATTGAAAAATAAAAATTAAAAATTGAAAATTGAAAATTAAAAAATAAAAATTAAAAATTGAAAATAAAAATTAAATTAGGGTTCTTCTTATTTTTGGTTGTTGTTTTTTTGGAATGTGATAAATTTTTATTTTTCTAAATTGTTTAAACAAAAATATTAATGATGGGTGTGAAAATATAAAGGAAAAATTTTAAATTTCTGTGTGTGAAAAAATGTTATTCTCTAAATATTGTTTTATAAGATGGTTTTATTATTTTAGGTGTGGAGGATATATTTTGGCTAGAAGCGTGAAACAAGGGGCGGTCATATGTTTTAGAACTCTTTAATCTACAATGTAAAATTTATGTTGAATTTGTATAGGAAGCAAAACTCTGCTTGCCAACATATTGTTCGCAACTAAAATGTGTTTACATCAATAAAATTTTTTGAGTAGTTTTATGCCATCACTAAGGAGGGTTGTAATGAATAATAAAATAGGAATCAAAACTTTGTTTGACACCATATTGCTTAAAACTATTTAAAATTTGTTTAGGGTCAAAGTAAAAGACAATTTGTATTTACACATGTTTTAATATTAATTTGTTTATTAAACACTTAGATGTTTATGATACATTTCAATTAGATTAATTACAGCTTGACTTCTATGTCTATAGATGAAGCAGTTGCAAGTATCTGGTCGCTCTATGCAACTATCAATAGACCATGGACAATCGATAAAATGCTCCCCATGCATCGAGTCTAAGCACTCCTTATTTTCAAATTCATCCATTGTATTCATAAAGTTTAATATGAAATGGAGATCCTCAAAGGAAATGTAGCCATCATACTCAAAAAGAAATGCGTTAATTCTTTCGCGTAGTGTCGGAAATTCCATCATTATTTCAAGATTGATGTTTCTCCTTATCTCTATTTTTTTATACTAATTAAAAAATTTATTTTTCTTAATGTGAGAAGAGGATACTTGACAAATATATCCCCAAACTACTAATTATAGAAGAGTGAGGGAATACAATGATTTATCATGCACTTTCCTTCACTCTGGATCGATCAATTGGAGGGTGGAGTTAAGGCATAAGACATTTTTCAATTATTTTCCTTAATTTTAATTATAGTAATGTAAGAACAATCATTCAATAAAAAGCAGTCCAATAGTAAAGTCAAAAATGGATATTTCATCATCTCTAATTAATAAATTTAATAATTTCAACAGTAAACCAATTCTCTATATTAAAGACATGGAGAATTTAAAATCCTATACTGTGTTGAAAGCCATACGAATTAAAACTAAATTTGGCAAATGCATAAGACTTGAAGTCGAAAATAACATTATATTTCTACCAACTATTATATCTATATCATGACTGAAGAAGAACTAGTGGAATTATCCTCTGGAAATTACTGCATTAAAAAAGAAGCTGAAGTACACGAGAAATCATATCAATTGCAGCTGGATCAATTCAATTTAAATAATGAATATATTATTCTTCAAAATAGTACATATCCAGTATGGAATTAAAATGTAATCAAATGTTATTAAATAAAACAAAATTATATAGTTTATTTAAAAAAGTTTTCTTTTTATTTATTATAAATTTCATACAAAAATTGTAGGCATAAATGTCCACAATTAAACGAATTATATTTTTGATGTTGATTGTAGTTATATTCTAAATTTCTACCCAAGTATTTTACTACTTCCAACGGTGGCTGCAAATTTCCAAAACTATCAAAATATTCATTTTGTTGATTATTTTTATAGTATGCTACCCAATGTGTTCCACAGCCAATTGATGAATCTAAATTAATAATTCCACATTCTTTGAGTCTAGGACGTTTGGGGAGTGAGTCTCGCATAAAAATACCTCTAAAATAGGGAATATGTGTGGCAAACATCCTTAAATCAACATCAGTGAGTGGTCTTTTGGGTAGCATCTTTAACAGTTTTTTGATGATTTATTACATACAAGACCATATCCTTTTTTATATGGCTTAAGAAATAATCCTTTTCCCATTGCAATAGCCTCCATTGTTTTATTATGTTTAATGGCCTCATCAAGATTTTGCTTAGCATTTTTAGCAGTGTTAATTGCTTTAGCAATAGCTGCTCCACCAGAAGATAGACTACCTAAGGCTCCGAGTGCTGTAAGAATTGGTACTAAAGGCGAGAAACCTCCAATTTTGGGAACATTTATTATGCGAGGTATAACAACTTTAGATTTTTTTCCTTTTAGAGATTTATTGATAACTCTACGTGCAATTTTAATAGCGTCATTAATATCTCTGGGTTTTTCCTTCTTTAAACTTTTTGTAGCCATTCTTACCGCATCGTTAAAAATTTTCTTTCCACTTTTGTATTGACCCTTTACCCCCATTCCAAATTTAACTTTTGCTTTCATTGCGTTGCTTACAAAATATGCATTTGTTTTCTCGCCAATACTACTATCCTCGGCTAAAACTCTTTCCCAAGCACAATTTTTAAGTATTTTATCAGCTTGATGTCGTTTATTAATATCCTTATTTTGGGAATATGCTATATCATGTTCTGAGGCACGATTAATTGATTTCTATACAATCATCTGTTTATTAATATCATACCATCTAAAAGACTAGAACAGCTAAAAATACCTTATCTGATAAATCAGAACAGCTAAAAATACCTAATC
The DNA here is from genome assembly GCA_021234595.1 of Delia radicum. Classification (NCBI taxonomy): domain Eukaryota; kingdom Metazoa; phylum Arthropoda; class Insecta; order Diptera; family Anthomyiidae; genus Delia; species Delia radicum. The sequence goes on along the minus strand of CM037855.1, from coordinate 78,769,033 downwards.
TGATAAATCAGCACAGCTAAAAATATCTAATCTGATAAATCAGAACAGCCAGCAGACACCTGATCTGATATACCAGACCAGATCAGCTTGCCACAAATATATGTTCATCACACAAATCATCTAATTCTACATCTAACATCTAAATGCCACAAATCATCTAATTGTTTATGCAACTCATTTACAAGAAGTCGTTTTGTAGTCATTTTTGATTTTTATATGTATGTCTCTTGTGATTTTGTTTTTTTATATGTGTATGAACATTTTTTAGATTGCATCTTTTTCTTCCAAAATAATCTTCTAGTTTTGCTGACAAATGATGTTAATGTTATCCACATTGATAATAAACAGCGTTGAAGCATTTTATATATTACTTTTTATATTTCATAATTTCAAGCTTCAATAGATGTGACATTCACACATGTTGAATGATATGCACTTATTAATTAATTTGCAAGATATTCATTAGATTTTATATAATAATATCAGCTTCTCGCAATTCTTCAATTATTGAGACTATTTCATTATTATGATTATTATGACCAGCGACTTGTGATGCTATCAATAGCCGAAGGCGATCAACCAACTCATTTGGATCATTCCAATATATATAATTTGATTTATTTGAATTCAATTTCATTAAACCACTTCCTGTCTTATCATTTTTAAATAATTTACTTATAATGTTTCGATATTTATATGCTCTGGTGCCTTTTAGCTGTCCATCGGATTTATAATCTCTTTTATGAGCATTTGTTTCAATTAAAATCTTCTTGTAAATCTCCAATTCAGTTTTATCATAATTCATTGGTTTTGAATAAAACATTAACTGATAAAGACCTGGTGTAAGGAGCCACATTTGGTTTCCTACCTCAATTTTATCGTCATTTATTTTTATATTGCTGTTACCAAATTTCCATTCTCCACTAGAATTTTTATGTGGCCCATATAGAGTATCCAACATATTTTTTTTACCCAACCAGGATAAATCTATCGGATTTGTTGAAACATTAATATCATCATTCTCTATTGTATCCTCTTGAGAATAGAAATTTTCATCATCATTTGTCTTATATAAAGACTTTTGTCTCTCATCTTCACCATTAGTACTTATATGTTCTTTCTTCGGAGTACTTGACTCGAATTTCATCGGTACTTTGTTAAAGCTAATATTTGAGTAATTAGCCATTTCATTTTTAATTTCATCTTTAATAATTTTTGAAATTGTATTCGTATTTTTAGAAATATCAATAAATTCCTTCAATGGTTCCGTTATAGGCCTAAATGTATCTTTGAGTTGTTTAGATGTGTTAGATTCATCAAATTTTATACTTTGAAGTTTCCTTTTCCAAGCATTTCTCGTCTTTACTAATTCTTCCAAAACTTTTTCTTCCATCGTTTATTAGTTTTAAAATTATGATTAGGTATCGGCAAGATCAGGTGTCTGCTGGCTGGTCTGGTTTATCAGATCAGGTGTCTGCTGACTGGTCTGGTTTATCAGATCAGGTGTCTGCTGACTGGTCTGGTTTATCAGATCAGGTGTCTGCTGGCTGGTCTGGTTTATCAGATCAGGTGTCTGCTGGCTGGTCTGGTTTATCAGATCAGGTGTCTGCTGGCTGGTCTGGTTTATCAGATCAGGTGTCTGCTGGCTGGTCTGGTTTATCAGATCAGATGTCTGCTGGCTGGTCTGGTTTATCAGATCAGATGTCTGCTGGCTGGTCTGGTTTATCAGATCAGATGTCTGCTGGCTGGTCTGATATCGATCTAATTGATTCAATGATCTATTCGTAACCAACTAATATTTATGAATTCATCCTTTTTTATATTTCAATGAAAAAATTAAACGACTTTCTGTATCGACCTGCATCTAAATCATCATCTTTGCTTATTATTAAAAATCCATACTTGTCTTTCCAACATTCTTGACATATATCATAAAATTTCTTATAGCTCATATCCATTCCAACGTGATCGCTATATATGTGCTTCATATTCATTTCATCCTGCTTAAACATTATAATCATATTCCCAAAATAAGGATATTAATAAACGACATCAAGCTGATAAAATACTTAAAAATCGTGCTTGGGAAAGAGTTTTAGCCGAGGATAGTAGTATTGGCGAGAAAACAAATGCATATTTTGTAAGCAACGCAATGAAAGCAAAAGTTAAATTTGGAATGGGGGTAAAGGGTCAATACAAAAGTGGAAAGAAAATTTTTAACGATGCGGTAAGAATGGCTACAAAAAGTTTAAAGAAGGAAAAACCCAGAGATATTAATGACGCTATTAAAATTGCACGTAGAGTTAGTTATCAATAAATCTCTAAAAGGAAAAAAATCTAAAGTTGTTATACCTCGCATAATAAATGTTCCCAAAATTGGAGGTTTCTCGCCTTTAGTACCAATTCTTACAGCACTCGGAGCCTTAGGTAGTCTATCTTCTGGTGGAGCAGCTATTGCTAAAGCAATTAACACTGCTAAAAATGCTAAGCAAAATCTTGATGAGGCCATTAAACATAATAAAACAATGGAGGCTATTGCAATGGGAAAAGGATTATTTCTTAAGCCATATAAAAAAGGATATGGTCTTGTATGTAATAAATCATCAAAAAACTGTTAAAGATGCTACCCAAAAGACCACTCACTGATGTTGATTTAAGGATGTTTGCCACACATATTCCCTATTTTAGAGGTATTTTTATGCGAGACTCACTCCCCAAACGTCCTAGACTCAAAGAATGTGGAATTATTAATTTAGATTCATCAATTGGCTGTGGAACACATTGGGTAGCATACTATAAAAATAATCAACAAAATGAATATTTTGATAGTTTTGGAAATTTGCAGCCACCGTTGGAAGTAGTAAAATACTTGGGTAGAAATTTAGAATATAACTACAATCAACATCAAAAATATAATTCGTTTAATTGTGGACATTTATGCCTACAATTTTTGTATGAAATTTATAATAAATAAAAAGAAAACTTTTTTAAATAAACTATGTAATTTTGTTTTATTTAATAATATTTATTTACATTTTAATTCCATACTGGATATGTACTATTTTGAAGAATAATATATTCATTATTTAAATTGAATTGCTCCAGCTGCAATTGATATGATTTCTCGTGTACTCCAGCTTCTTTTTTAATGCAGTAATTTCCAGAGGATAATTCCACTAGTTCTTCTTCAGTCATGGCGTTATATCTAGTTGGTAGAAATATAATGTTATTTTCGACTTCAAGTCTTATGCATTTGCCAAATTTAGTTTTAATTCGTATGGCTTTCAACACAGTATAGGATTTTAAATTCTCCATGTCTTTAATATAGAGAATTGGTTTACTGTTGAAATTATTAAATTTATTAATTAGAGATGATGAAATATCCATTTTTGACTTTACTATTGGACTGCTTTTTATTGAATGATTGTTCTTACATTACTATAATTAAAATTAAGGAAAATAATTAAAAAATGTCTTATGCCTTAACTCCACCCTCCAATTGATCGATCCAGAGTGAAGGAAAGTGCATGATAAATCATTGTATTCCCTCACTCTTCTATAATTAGTAGTTTGGGGATATATTTGTCAAGTATCCTCTTCTCACATTAAGAAAAATAAATTTTTTAATTAGTATAAAAAAATAGAGATAAGGAGAAACATCAATCTTGAAATAATGATGGAATTTCCGACACTACGCGAAAGAATTAACGCATTTCTTTTTGAGTATGATGGCTACATTTCCTTTGAGGATCTCCATTTCATATTAAACTTTATGAATACAATGGATGAATTTGAAAATAAGGAGTGCTTAGACTCGATGCATGGGGAGCATTTTATCGATTGTCCATGGTCTATTGATAGTTGCATAGAGCGACCAGATACTTGCAACTGCTTCATCTATAGACATAGAAGTCAAGCTGTAATTAATCTAATTGAAATGTATCATAAACATCTAAGTGTTTAATAAACAAATTAATATTAAAACATGTGTAAATACAAATTGTCTTTTACTTTGACCCTAAACAAATTTTAAATAGTTTTAAGCAATATGGTGTCAAACAAAGTTTTAATTCCTATTTTATTATGCATTACAACCCTCCTTAGTGATGGCATAAAACTACTCAAAAAATTTTATTGATGTAAACACATTTTAGTTGCGAACAATATGTTGGCAAGCAGAGTTTTGCTTCCTATACAAATTCAACATAAATTTTACATTGTAGATTAAAGAGTTCTAAAACATATGACCGCCCCTTGTTTCACGCTTCTAGCCAAAAAATATCCTCCACACCTAAAATAATAAAACCATCTTATTAAAACAATATTTAGAGAATAACATTTTTTCACACACAGAAATTTAAAATTTTTCCTTTATATTTTCACACCCATCATTAATATTTTTGTTTAAACAATTTAGAAAAATAAAAATTTATCACATTCCAAAAAAACAACAACCAAAAATAAGAAGAACCCTAATTTAATTTTTATTTTCAATTTTTAATTTTTATTTTTTAATTTTCAATTTTCAATTTTTAATTTTTATTTTTCAATTTTTAATTTTTATATTCCACTAAAAGTCTTACTGGGATTTGCTGAAGATTTCAATAAAGTAATTTTAAAATCTAAACATGAATTAATTTTTACTGCGTAGTAAAAGTGATGAAGGCATGGTGTATTCAACAGCAAATACTGAAAAACCCAAAATAAAAATTACAAATATTTCATAGAGAATTCCTCATGTACACTTATCGGATTTTAGTAAATTAAATATGATGAAAGTGATAAAAAACGGAGAAAACTTGCCAATAGCATTCCGCAGTTGGGATTGCCATTATAATCCTCAACTAACAACTGGAAATAGTCACATTTGGAATGTAAAGTTAGCTACCAACAGAGAACGTCCACGTTTTGCATTAATAGCCTTTCAAAACGATAAAAAATTTGTTCATTGTAATGTAACTAATCTCAAAGTTCACTTGAATTCAGAATCGTATCCTTATGATGATCTTAATATTAAATTTGCTAATGAACGATTCGCTATTCTCTACGATATGTATGTGAGATTTCAACAAAACTATTATATGAGAGATCCTCAACCCATCCTGAATTGTCAAGAATTTAAACATACTGCTCCTATTATTGTCATTGATGTGAGCCATCAAAATGAATCTACTACAAACGGTCCAATTGATATAAAAATTGAGTTTGAGACAAGCAGTAATATTCCAGAAAACACGTCTGCCTATTGTATTCTCATCCATGATCGATTAATTGAATATAATTCTTTAACTGTTCAAGTACGCAAAGTTGTTTAAATAAATGACAATATGCCAAAAACATATAGTCGTATTTGTCAACATGAAAAATTAAATTTTCCTCAAACACAGTTATTTTCATAATATTTTCTAAAATCTTTATAAAATATCATCTATTACATAAGAAATATTTAAAAAAAATAATTTAAATCTAAATAAAATAAAAATTATAATACAATTAAAAATTAATACAATGTTTTATTTACATCTTCCAAATCAATATTTGTAAATATATCATCATCAATATCAATCTCCATAAACATATCACTAATATTATTATGAACATTTAAATTATTATTTTCAAATATCAGAAACAATGATATTAATACCAACACTACGAGAGAGAGAATTGACACCTTTCTTTTTAAATATGATGGATACATTTCTTTTGAGGATCTCCATTATATATTAAACTTTACGAATATAATGGATGAATTTGAAAATAAGGAGTGCCTAGACTCGATACATGGGGAACATTTCATTGATTGTCCATGGTCTATTGATAGTTGCGGAGAGGGACCTGATACTTGTAGCTGTTTTGTCTATAGACAGAGAAAACGATCTATAATTAATTTTATTGAAATGTATTATAAACATCTAAGCGTTTAATAAATGAATAAAATGAAAAATATACAAAATACACTGTCTTGTATATTATTTTAAATAGTATCCAAATTTTACTATGTCACCTAAAACACTTGACACATTATGTCTGTAGGCTGAGTTTTTGATATCTATAAAAAATTTTATATCAACGCGACGTACAATATGTGTTTGACCATGATTTGATCTGTTCACTCAAAAATATTCTCATAATGTAAACACAATTTAAATATTAGACAAATTTTTATCATGTCGCCTAAAAACTTGACATAATACTGTCATCCACACATTTTAAATATTACATTAATTTGATTATATTGTGTACAAATTCTTCTCAAAAATATTTTCATAATGTAAACACAATTTAAATATTAGGCAAATTTTACTATGTTACCTAAAACACTTGACACATTATGTCTGTAGGCTGAGTTTTTGATATCTATAAAAAATTGTACATGTATATCAACGCGACGTACAAGATGTGTTTGATCATGATTTGATCTGTTCACTCAAAAATATTCTCATAATGTAAACACAATTTAAATATTAGACAAATTTTTATCATGTCCCCTAAAAACTTGACATAATACTGTCATCCACATATACAAATTCTTCTCAAAAATATTTTCATAATGTAAACACAAAGAATTTTCTATGCACATAATCCCATCATCCCAGTGAAAAAACTGGGGCAGAAAATTCTTCTTTTTTTACTGGGGCAGAAAATTCTTCTTTTTTTCATAGATGTAAAATTGTGAAAAGCCGTCGGTAAAACATAATTGTGTAATAAAAATATTCTCCACACACACACACACACACATATTTTAAAATAAGCTATATTTTCACATCTCTATGTAAATTTTCCACACACACAGAATTTTTACTGGGCCAGATGTTTATGAAAATTTATCTTTTTTCACTGAGTCAGAAATTCCACTTTTTTCATTTAAATTTATTTTTTTCACTGCGCAAATTTTTTGAAAATTTATTTTTTTCACTGCACAAATTTTTTTAAATTTATTTTTTTCACTGCACAAATTTTTTGAAAATTTATTTTTTTAAATTTATTTTTTTCACTGCGCAAATTTTTTGAAAATTTATTTTTTTAAATTTATTTTTTTCACTGCGCAAATTTTTTTAAATTTATTTTTTTCACTGCACAAATTTTTTGAAAATTTATTTTTTTCACTGCGCAAATTTTTTGAAAATTTATTTTTTTAAATTTATTTTTTTCACTGCGCAAATTTTTTGAAAATTTATTTTTTTCACTGCGCCAGAAAATTTATTTTTTTCACCAAGGCAAAATCATCATGCCGACTGCGCTGCTTTTTCATTACAAAGTCCCCAATGCATTTTTCAGCCTCTGCCGACTGCGCTGCTTTTTCGTTACAAAGGCCCCATTTCCTATCTACTCACACGATCAACTAGCAAGGCGTATATTCGGTGAATAGGCCCAAAACGAGATTGCCGTTGATCCCGATTTTCATAAGCGAATTTTGTTTAGCGATAAAGCTCACTTTTGTTTAAATTGATACGTCAATAAACAAAACTGACGTATTTGGAGTGATGATAATCCTCAAGTGTATGTTGAGACACCGTTAGATCCAGAATAACTGAGTGTTTGGTGTGCTATATGGGTTGGTGAAATCATTGGTCCGTACTTCTTTAAAAACGATGCTGGTCAGAACGTTACAGTCAATGGTGACCGCTACAGAGCCATGATTTCTGACTTTTTCGTCCATCAATTAAACAACCATGATGTGCAGGAGCTGTGGTTTCAACAAGACGCCACAATTAATTTATTGAAGGAAACGTTTGGTAACCGCAATAGTTTCACGTTTCGGACCCGTGAATGGGCCTCCTAGATCGTGCGATTTAACGCCGCTGGACTATTTTCTGTGGGGATATGTGAAGTCGCTAGTCTGCGTCTGGCGCCTATTGGGCCAGATCGCCTGGGCAGCAACAGGCGAGGCTGTTTATATCTCCCTCTGGGGAGAGGTCGCGGAAACTCTTGTCTATGTCGAGGGGCGAACTAAGGACCGTGACGGGTTACCTCACGGGACACTGTGGCCTTAGGTATCAATTGTACAAGATGGGACGATCCTCTACGGATACGTGCAGGTTTTGTGAATTAGAACCCGAGACCTCAGAGCATGTTCTCTGCAAATGTCCGAGGCAGGAGGGTGCGTTATTTTGGTGATCGAATAGTGACGCCATCGGGCGTTTGGAACTGTTTAACTGGTAGGATAGTTGCCTTCGTAGGGAGCCTGAACCTATAGGGTGTATTCGTTGGCAGCACAAAATACCAACTTTTAATCTAATATAGTCTGCGCCGATAAGTCCGAAATGATTGAGCACTTGGAGGACAAAATTCGCCAGAAGTCATATTTAAATTATAATGCCAGAAGATTATCTCTCATGTCAATTTAAAAAATTCATCTTTGTTTTATTCCATTTCAAAGTTCTATACCTCTATAAAAACCACCCTTGATACATGATGTTACATGATGGGAAAAATTAAAAAATGCTAGTTAAATGGATATTACAAAAAATTTACCTGGCAGATGGGGTTCTATTTCATATTTTTAATAAATCTTTAAATGGAAAGCTTTGTAGTATTTATCGTCTAACTATTCAGTATTTATGAGCACTTGGACATTATATTGTGCTTAACTGTATGCAGTGTTGCCAGGTTTATTGACCATAAAATCGTAAAATTTTCCAGAAAAAATCGTCAAAATAGTCATCATATTTCAAAAAATCGTCAAAATAAAAAATATTTTTTATAAGTGAAATAAAATTTTAATAAAAATATAAAAGACAATAGTGTAATTCACATTGTAAGTACTAAGATGCTATCGTTGTAATATAACACGATTTACGGCACTTTTCTATAGTGTAAACTTCGAAAATCATGATATTTTGAAACGATGACACTTTACCACTTACATTGTTAATCACTTCTACACAATTCTGTGAATAACATTTCAGTAGCACAATTTTTAAATCTTAAATTCTTTTTCAAAATTCGGAAATTCTTTAACAATGTTAACTTCCATTAACGATCAAATTCAAATCGCTTTACATTTGATGACATACAGTGAGAGAATTCTCTGCATGTTATCCATGAATTTTTACATTACAGATATTACACAAATTAATTTTTCTGGTATTTGCATTTTTGCAAAATTTCATTTCACATAGATCCGGTGACAAATAAATGTTTTGCTGACATATTAAACTTTTGTCAAAAAATCGTCATTTTGGAAGCAAAAATCGTCCAATCGTCATTTAGTTATTTTGCGTACTAAAAAACGTCAAAATGACGATAAATCGTCAAACCTGGCAACACTGACTGCATGTGTATAAAACCATAAAGTAATTAACCTATAGAGTATCGGACGCTCTCACCTATCATTTTTCCACTCTTTGTACACAAGCGGGTCACAGCTGCAACAAAGGTGAATTTCGGCTGGCAACATTTAGTACAATTAAACTAATTTTGAAAGCGTTTAGATGTATTAAAACAAATGTTTTTTTTATATAACACGAGTTTATATGTTTTTGTTGTTATCACATTAAACCTTGTCAACACATTAAACCTAAAAAATTGTTTTTAAACAAGTGTTGAAAAACGGCAATGGCAACAAAATGTGTTTCCCATCTTAGTAAACATGTTTCAGCTTAAACTCGCTGATGTTTGATTTCTTGGTGGGTACGATAAATACACTATATGTAATTTTATTTACTCTATGATAAAACTAAATACATTTTATTATTTTTTTGCGCTCTCTCTTATTTGTTTTGTTGATCTTCGGGTTATGTGCGTGTGAAAAGTCGGTTACGTACGCCCACATGGGCTAGTTTGGGGGGCTATGAATTAGAGATATGTTGTTTCTATTCCCGAACATTTCGAACAATGTCATAAAGTAATTAAGTTATAGCGTATCGGGATTCTCTCCCCTCTCATTTTTCCATCTCTTAGTACACAAGCGGGTCCCAGCTGCAACAAGGGCGAGTTTCGGCTGGCAACATTTAGTACAATTAAACTACTTTTAAAAGCGTATAGTTGTATTTTATATATCACGAGTTTATATGTTTTCAAAAACATATAAACAATCATCACACTAAACCTAAAAAACCGGCAATAATAACAAAATGTGTTGCCCATATTAGTAAAAATATTTCAGCTGAAACTAGCTGATGTAGAATTTCTTGGTGAGTACGACCGATACTCTATATGCAATTTTATTTGCTCTATTAAATTCTATTACTTTATGTATTTTTCATTAAAACAATCAAAGGAAGGATTCACTTTTTAAAACTCTTTCTTTCGAAAACTTAAGTATTCCCATTAAAAAAAAATTATTATTGGAAAAAATGTATTTAGTTTTTTTTTTATCAAAAAAGTTGAATTTTTATAACCGCTTTTAAAAGTGAAAAATTACTTAATATATTTAAAATTTGTATTACCGTTATTCCTTTTATCATAAAAGTCAGATGCAAAAAGTTATTTTTGACTTGTATTTTTTTGAGCAAAAATAAGTTATTTAGTGACTTTTATTTTTTGGAGCAACAATCAAAGTTATTTTTTTAACTTTTAAAATTAAAAATTCCCAAGAAGAATATGTTTATCGGGATTGCTCACATTTTGATTATAAGCTATTTGTTATAAGATTTAAAAATTTTTTTTTATTTCAATGTATTTAAAAAAAATTAACTTTTACTTTTGATCGAAAAAATAAAAGTCAAAAAATAACGTTTATTTTTGCTCAAAAAAATAAAAGTAAAAAATAACAGTTATTTTTGATCAAAAAAATAAAAAATAAAAGTCATAAAATAACTTTTATTTTTGCTCGAAAAAATAAAAGCCAAAAAATAATTTTATAATTTGCTCGAAGGAATAAAAATTCAAATTTTAAAAAGCAGAGCATTAATCCTCAACAAGCAACGAAATGACAACAACTTATTAACTGATCGTCAATCAGGATTTAGACCTCACCGTAGCTGCATTACAGCATTAACTGATGTTATAGAGGAAATTAGAAGAAATTTAGATGAGAGGAAAATAACGTTTTTGGTATTATTAGACCATTCCAAGGCTTTTGATACTGTGCACCATTCATTATTATGTAAAAAATTGTTAAAATTATTTAATTTCTCTACATTTGCTGTCAAATTGATGTCGTCGTACCTCTCAAATAGATCTCAATCAGTTACCAATGGTGGGTCTGTTTCGCGGCCTTTGCTGGTTACTAGAGGTGTCCCGCAGGGTTCAATTCTTGGGCCCCTGTTATACTCGTTATATTCTAACGATCTTCCTCAACAACTTTGTTACTCCAATATACAAATATATGCTGACGACGTTCAGTTATATCTTAGTTGCTCCAAAGAATTAATTACAACTAAAATACAAGAATTGAATCATGATCTTGATAAAATTAGTTTATGGGCTTCGGCCAATGGTTTGCGACTCAATCCTAACAAATCAAAATGTATAATAATACGAAAAAAATCATTTCAAATAAATAATGAACTAAATATATTACTTGGTGGTTCAAAAATTGATATTGTTGATTCTGCTAAAAACTTAGGAGTAACATTTAACAAAAGTCTAACCTGGACTAATCATATTACCCACGCATGTGGCCAAGTATACGGTATGCTGCGAAGCTTATGGGCCACTCAACACTTTACCCCTCTGAGTATTAGAATATTACTGGCAAAAACGTATCTTTTACCGACACTTTTATATTCATCCGAAATTTTTACTGGATGCAACTCACATGATATGAGAAAGCTTACCGTAACGTACAATAACATCGTCCGTTATATATTTTCTTTGAAAAGGTTTGATAATGTATCGCAGTATTCTTGTCGTGTACTGAACATGTCTTTTTCAAACTACCTTAAGTTTAAAAACGTTATTTTTCTTTTCAAAATTGTTATGACAAAAGAGCCTAAATATCTTTATGAACGTTTACAGTTTTCAAGATCAAGCAGAGGAAAAGATATAATTCAATTTCGGCATCGTGACCATGCTTCAGAATGCCAATTCTTTATATTAACCATACGTCTCTGGAACCATCTTCCAAATAATTTACAAACAGCTAGCAACGCAATAAGGTTTAGAAGCTTACTTAGGGAATATTTTTCATAAATTTTTAATATTAATTTTACCTTTGACTTTATTTTTATTAAGTTAAAATTTAATTATTATATTTATTATTTATATTATTTATTTTATTTTTTCTTTTCATTATAAATGTAAATCTTTTATTACTATAGACTTTGCTATATTGTCTAAGCTAACTTGCCTGATTCTAATACTATAATTTATAAGATATTGTGTCTTGTTGTATTAGAAAATCAATTTAATAAATACAAAATACAAAATTTAAAAAATATAAAACTTTGTGATTAAAATAAATTTTTTCTCTTTTATAGTATGGGCAAGTAATAGACAACCCAGCCAGCAAACGAACTAATAAACGGATCAAAAATTGGCTCAACAAGTATTATTAAAAATTTAATTTTTTGTATAAAAGTGCTTGCTTTTGGGAATAAAAAAATGACTCACGGGGAAACTACACAGTGGTGAATCCGCACTTTTTAATGAAAGTTGGATGTGTTGTTGAGGACAAAAAAATATTAGCTATTTTTTTTAGGTACACAATCGCACGTTTAGTGGTTAAAAATGAGGGCAAAATTTAACAAAATGTTTGTAAAGTACTTGAGAAAACATAAATTTTGATACCCATATTTCCTATGATGGGGGCCCAGGGTTGCCACTTGTTTGAAATATTTAAAATATGGGTTATAAACAAGGACCGTAATTATTATTCCTTATATCATAAAAGTCAGATGCAAAAAGTTAATTTTTGACTTATTTTTTCGAGCATAAAAAATAAAAATAAATGCCTTTTTTGACTTTTATTTTTTTGAGAAAAATGAGTTATTTTTTGATTTTGATTTTTATGGCAAAAATAAGTTATTTTTATAGTTTTAAGCCACGTTTTTCTCTTCTTGTTGCTATATTTACGGCTATTAAAAATTTAAGTAATAAAGAATTTTTTGTTTTTAAAGCGGTTAAATGATAAAGTTTTTTTTTTGTAGATAAACCAAAAACATCATGACAAGAGAACATAATTTTTATTTTTAAATTTAAATTTAAATAACTTCTAAAGTAGAGGAGATAACAAACTTTAGCTATACGCATTATTTTCTTTATCTTACAACATACATGACTTCAGGCTAAAAAAATTAGAAATCGGTCCACATTTTCAAAAGTTACGCCCTCCAAAAGATTTTATATACACGAGGTAGTCAACTTTTACACCCTGTACTTAAATTAGGATGACCCAATCACAATAATACAAAAGATTAACACCTCTTTTACAATTTCCAATTTGATACGTACCGATCGGATCAGTAGTTTAGAAGTTCCATATTTATTACTATTATTTTTTTTTTCAAATACCCCACTGTGCGCCAGTCACATAAAATATTATTTTACCGTTATCTAGAAAATTTTAAGGTAGGTCACTTTAAAAGTTATTGCAATTTTTTGTAGTGCCGTTCTAGTACAAATTTAAATCACTTCCGGAGAGATAAACAAATTCAGGAATTATGCTGTTAGTATTAAAAAGTTAAATATTTTGTTGACTGAAATCCAATCTGTATTTTGAACAGTTAACATTTTTGCTGGAGTGCAGATTGAATTTCGCTCTACAATTGTGAACAACCCTTTAAACAAAGTCTAATACACTATTAAACCTTTATTAAAAATTGTCATGCATAATCGTTAAACAGTTTGGTAATTATTCCTTTTATTCTGGCAACACTCTTATTTTATTTCTCTCTACTTTCAATGCGTGAAATTTTTTTCAATAAAATATGTGTTGCAATTTCTTACCTGTTCGACAGTACGATAATCCGTTGAGTCTTCAATTTCATTAACGTTTCTATTATCACAATTTTGTTGTTGTATATCTGTGTGGGACTCTTTGGCAGTTGGTTCTTTTAGAAACTCAGAATTTGTCGCGATATGTTGTTGAATATGTTTCCAAAAATCTGATGCATCCCTTGTGGTAAATGCAAAATAAATATGTTCCACATTCTCCAAACATGTAGAACAAACATAGATAAGTTTATTCCGATCATCAGAATAGAATTCGCCATATTTCTTCCAAGTTTTTGGTGGTATCATCTTGGTATCTAGTATCTATTACACAGTGCAACACATAAATTGGTTCCTCTTTCGTACCCGGTTTTTTTTGAAGTGTATATCGAAACTAAAAAAAATCCGCAAAGGACTTGGCCAGATTACATCGAAATTTTTTTTTTTGTACACCCTAAGTTTTTGCACCCAAACATGATTTTTTTAAAAAAGGAAAATTTTTATGGAATCCATATATCATAAACCGTTCGGAATTTTGTTTTTATGTCTTTGGCAAAGTTGTAGATCCAAACCAAAGCAAAAAAATTCTCATATGGACCGACCCAAAAAAATTGCATCCACTGCATCAAAATTGCAAAAAATTGGGAAAAAATGCTATTTTTTTACGATTTTTTCATGATTTTGTCCTGAAATGGCTTAAATACTGGGAATTTAAGAAATCTTTCTTCAGCTAAATTATATCTAACAACAATATAAACAACTCTCTAGTACATGTCATCTTAATACGAACATTCCTTAACCCTAGAAAGCATATCTTTTTGCTCACACTTATTTTGCATAGCGTTTTTATTAACAAAAATTCGGTAAATGAGAGCGTGATAAGAAAGTAATTGTGTTTCTCATTTCACCAGAAGTTACTATACTTTTTTCGGGTAAAATCGTAGCAGAATAAAATCATCGGCAGTTAATAATACACATGTTTGCATTTGTATAAATAAACAAAAAAAAACTTAAACAAAAAATAAAAAAAAAATTATGAAATTGTTAGTTGCGTTATAAAATAATTACTTTTTATTAATAAAATAAATATATTCATTTTTTCAAAAACATATCAGCATTACAACAATAAAATGTTTAAATAGTAAATTTGAAAACAAGTAACAACAAAAACGGCATTAACCTATATAGTACATGTACTAGAGAGTTGTTTATATTGTTGTTAGATATAATTTAGCTGAAGAAAGATTTCTTAAATTCCCAGTATTTAAGCCATTTCAGGACAAAATCATGAAAAAATCATAAAAAAATAGCATTTTTTCCCAATTTTGATGCAGTGGATGCAATTTTTTTGGGTCGGTCCATATGAGAATTTTTTTGCTTTGGTTTGGATCTACAACTTTGCCAAAGACATAAAAACAAAATTCCGAACGGTTTATGATATATGGATTCCATAAAAATTTTCCTTTTTTAAAAAAATCATGTTTGGGTGCAAAAACTTAGGGTGTCCAAAAAAAAAAAATTTCGATGTAATCTGGCCAAGTCCTTTGCGGATTTTTTTTAGTTTCGATATACACTTCAAAAAAAAAACGGGTATGAAGGAGGAACCAAACGATGACCTTAAAAATGCTGCACTGTGTTATTTTATTATTTAATTAAAAACGTTTTATTTTTATTGAATTTTATAATTTTTATATTTTCAAATTTCTAACATTTATATTTGCTTATCACAGAATACTCGGTTTTTTTTAATATTTTTTTTGCATTTAACACAATGTTCAGTTAAGATATATTTTATTCTTTTTATTTATTTTTCTTATTTTATTCATAAGCCTTATCAACTGTTGTAACCCAACTAACTCAAAGTGTTGCTTGTTACTAAAGTCAAACAGTGTTTTGGCCGATAAGTTTCTGTAAAAAATCTCAAAACTGTGGACGCTTCAACACACAACCAAAGGAACGGGGCATTCGTTCAAATTTTGATTATCGTAAGTTCTGATTTTTAGTTCGGTTTTATGAGAATTGTTGTTAGTGCATTGATGTACATTAGAGTGTCCCTTAAAGTTAAATGTTAGAAATGTTGAGACGCTACCCTCTATTTTTTCTGTATTTGTCTTGAAAATAACTCATAACTCAATTTTACGCACCTACGACCACGCCTTCCCTATCCGATAGGTCCTTAAAGATTGAAACATGCGTTTATATGGGAAAAAGGGATATTTTTTTTAGTTTTTGCTGTTTTTTTTGCAATAGTTTTTACTCTAGATGATAAATTAATCGAGATTAAGATAAAATTATGTATTCAAAAAGGTATAAAAATCCAAAATCGGTTAAGAACTACCCCAGTAATAAATAATGCCTCAGCAAGAAACTCGAGCTCAAATTTTAAACATTTTTAAAATTGATTACTGAAACATAATTTTTTTATTTAATACACTCATAATTGTGAGAGATAAAAGAAGTTTTTTGTTTTGGATGGCGTTAACCTGTCCTACGATGATCTCAAAAACGAAAAAAATTTTTTGGGGTGTTTTTCAAATCTCCAATTTCAAATTTTAAAAAAATTTCTTCAACAAAATCGAAAAAATTTAGATTTTTATTGCTTAAACTTGTTTAATACATCTAAGAGATTAAAAATAAAAAAATTTAAAAATATCCCCAGTACACTTGGGTAGGGCAACGATTTAAATTTTACGGATTTCGAGGAAATTGTGTTTTTTAGTAATAAAAAGGCTTATTTTTTGCCAGAAAATATTTTAAATCAGAAATTAGCTACTTTTGTAACTTTTATAGTTTTATTTTATAAGCATTACTCAAAGTTAAAAATAAAAATATTTCGAACATTATTAACCCATGTGGACCTGCGACCCCAAGTGACCCTAGACTTATTTATTTCAATTTTCAAAAAACGTTAAAGATTTCCTTACTACTTTTGAATTTTAAGAAACGTGATGTAAAAGATAATAACAGAATACTTTCAGCTTATGTGCCAACAATTTTGGATATATTGAAAAACGTTAACCCGTACCGTGCCGCATTCAGATCCAAGGAGATAGTGTGTGTTTTTTTTATATATTTGAACAAAAAATATTTGAATTCTTTTTTTACAAACGTGGCAAAAACCATTCGATAAATCCATAAAAATATATTCTGTACTAAATTAACCCTAAGATGGCTTGAATATAACACATGTGTAATTTTGCGCTTCTACGATCACGCTTTCCCTAAGCGACGGGACCTTAAAGAGCGAAATATGCGTTTTTCCATGATCGTACTGTTTTTTCGGCTTGAAAAATTTTGTTTCGTTTATTTTTATGGTAAAAAAAGGAAATAAGAAATAAATATAAAATATAATTATGCTTTAGCAGTTTATTTTTTCTTTAAAGTAGTTTTTACACAATTTGGATATGTTTTTCTGTGCTCTTGAACACATTGTAATATATATTTCTTTCGTTCTTCTTGCACTGTTAGAAGTCCATGGAATTGTTTCGTGAGGTTAACAGCTCTTTCAGCGCTGTCATTAACTGCTTTCAAGTGAATCACTTTTGATTAAGCTTCTAAAAATGGCCCCGTCGCTTAGGGAAAGCGTGGTCGTAGAAGCGCAAAATTACACATGTGTTATATTCAAGTCATCTTAGGGTTAATTTAGTACAGAATATATTTTTATGTATTTATCGAATGGTTTTAGAAAAGGTTTGTAAAAAAAGAATTCAAATACTTTTTGTTCAAATATATATAAAAACGCACAGTATCTCCTTGGATCTGAATGCGGCACGGTACGGGGAAAACGTTGTTCATTATGTCCAAAATTTTTGGCACATAATCTAAAAGTATTCTGTTATTATCTTTTACATCACATTTCTTAAAATTCAAAAGAAGTAAGAAAATCTTTAACGATTCTTGAAAATTGAAATAAATAAGTCTGGGTTCACTTGGGGTCGCAGGTCCACATGGGTTAATAATGGTCGAAATAGTTTTATTTTTAACTTTGAGTAATGCTTATAAAATAAAACTATAAAAGTTACAAAAGTAGCTAATTTCTGATTTAAAATATTTTCTGGCAAGAAATAAGCCTCTTTATTACTACTTTTAATCTCTTAGATGTTTTAAACAAGTTTAAGCAATAAAAATCTAAATTTTTTCGATTTTGTTGAAGAAATTTTTTTAAAATTTGAAATTGGAGATTTGAAAAACACCCCAAAAATGTTTTTTTTTTTTTTTTTTTTTTTTTATTTTAACCAATACTCAGGGGATGCCCCCTACTCATGCAGTGCATTGTATTGATCAGGAAAATAAGGTATGGGAAGGAGGAAAGAGGGAGTAGTGTTTGTGGATATTTGATTTAAATTTTTCTAAATTGTAAGTAACAGGGAAGACCTCTGCGGGAAGTTTGTTCCACATACGAATCGTTCGACTAAAAAACGAATTTTCTCTGTAATGCGTTGTGCGAAACACAGGACAATCAACTACAAACGGATGTGCTCTACGAGATAAGCGAGTATTACGAATAAAAACTCGGGCTCGTGGAATAAGTTCACTTATATCAGATGAGCATCTCCCATGGTAATATCGATAGAAAAGTGTCACACAACCCACATTCCGACGATGCTCCAATGAATCAATAGAGTTGGATACACTACTGTCATTGATAAGCTTCACCGCCCTCCCCTGAACACGGTCCAGAAGCTTCAGAATAGACAATGGAGCCCCTGCCCATATATGAGAGTTGTATTCCACACATGTTTCGATCTTTAAGGCACTATCGGGTAGGGAAGGCGTGGTCGTAGGGGCGAAAAATTTCACATGAGTTATTTTCAAGACAAATACAAAAAAATTAGAGGGTAGCATCTGAACATTTCTAACATTTAAACTTGTAGAACACCTTAAGGGACACTCTAATGAACATAATATGTATTGTAGGTGGATAAGTAGTTAATACATAAGAATATTTATATATTTATGAAATTTGAAACCATCCGTTGACCATTCTACACTCAAAAAAAAAAAAAAAAATATTGCTGAGTCAGTAAATTTTTAGTCAGGATGGTGCTGTCAAAAAATTAGATTCAGCAAAAGTTTTGCTATCAATAGGTTGATTAAAAATTAGAAACTCCTTGCTAAAAGTTAACAAAATTTTTGCTGAATATTAGTAGACTGAAAAAAACTCAAAGAATTTGTAGAAAAATTATATTTTAGTTAATTTATTTGTAGAAAATCTGAAACTTACAAAATATAAAAATGTTCATACGCCCACATTGACGACATGAATTAATTTAATATCTGAAAATATATATAAATAATTATATATAACATAAACAAAATATGTTTCAACTACTGACATCAATGTTGGTCTAAATATACAAACCTTTTTTTTGCAATAAGAAAAATGAAACATAAAAAATTACCTAAGATGTGTGTCCTTGTCTCTCGCTATAATCTGTTTACCTGAACGTATATTTGTTTGCAATTTGACCACACTACCTTAGTAATCACTATAAAGATTTAGTTTACAAATACACATTTAATGTTTATTAAATTTAAATATATTGTTTTATCTTTAATTTAATTAATAGACAATTACTTTGACAAGCCAGTGACAACAGAAAATTAAATTTTTTTTTGATCCACATATGTATTCACATTGATCCACATATGTATTCACATGGTTGATTTTTTTATATGTCTTACAAGAGTTTTACTTTTTAATATCATTTTATACTAGTGCTGATAATTTCGGTTACTTTTCAATACTCGATACTACTCGATTTTTTTTTATTTGTATATTACATACTACTCGATACTTTTAACGATTTTTACATTAAAAATTCACTTTAATCTTTTACAAAAAATGTAACTTTTATTGAAAATTCAAATTTTTAAAAACATGTTTAAACCTTTTTGCAAATTAGTTAGTGCTTTGTTATATTTTTGTATTGTTTTTCTATTCAAAATACAACTCAGAAAATATCATGTAATTACTTTTAAGTACCGATTACCCATACACAAGACAAATTCTAGAAACTTGATACCCACTACTCAATCTTATACCAGCACTTGTCTCTACTAAACCTTGACATGCCGCGACATCTACTTGATTTTGCGTATATCTTTCAATTTGGTTGTCGTCCACACTATAAATGTGCCTATTAGCAAAATAAATTAGTAAAACATCAGTTCACAACAGTTAGGAGTTGAATAAGTATAACTAATATTTTAGCTGAAAACAGAATTTCAGCAAAAAATTTTCTTAGAAATAGTATAGTTTTACAAATTTTTCTACTAACTTGTTTTTTGAGTGTATTTTAAACCGCACTCTCAAATCACAGCTCAAATAATAATAATAATGAAATATAGAAATACAGTTGAACCTCGATTGTCCGGGTCTCTATTAACTGGATACATCTGGTAACCGGATACATGCTGGTGGTTTGATTTATACCTCTATTAACCGTGTTTACCTCTGTTATCCGTGCTATTATTTTTTTCCTCTATTAACCGTGCTTCACCTCTATCATCCGTGCAGCACACATATTTATTTGCTTGTTTTTTCTTTTCACCTATATACAAAGAGTTAAAATTCGGGAAAAAATAAATAACTTCTATTAACCGTCTTTTAGATTATCCGTGCTGAGTCCGGTCCCGCGCAACCCGGATAATCGAGGTTCAACTGTATATTCGTATTGGTAGACAAGAATTTCCTTCTTCCCAGTCAGCATTTGGAAGATTGTTGGGTGATTAATCTCCAAACGGAGTCTTTTTCGAATACTTTTGACGACAAAAAACTGATTAATGAGTTACGCGCTTAAAAAATGACTCATAAATTATTTGGTTTAATGATTAAAAATTATTTTAAAAAAAAGTAGTCAAAGATCAATAAATAGAGCCTTTTTCGACTAACTTTTATGATCAAAATCTGATAAATCAGTTGCTCGCTTAAAAAATGATTCTCAATTATACTTAAGAAGTGATTTATTTAAAAAAAAAAAACAATAACAAAATGTACAGCAATCACAAATAGATCACGGAGGTGTTCGAAATGCGACTGCTTTTAACATTATTTTGTAATCATATTTTCAGAGACCGAAAATAACAGTTATCCCGAAAACTTTAACTCAAAAACTCTCTATGTTAGAGTCAACGGAGACGTGTACTAATATATACCAAACGATTGGTATTGAAGTGCTTTCAGAATCTATTGTGATCTTAAGGAAACGATCTCAACTCCACAGTTAAGAGTTATTTTTCAACGGAAAAATAAAAGAACGGATGAAACTCTTAAGAAGAGAGTTTTATTTCGCCTTCATTAAATAAAACTCTTTTCAGGAGTTTTATTTTTTCCGTCTGAAATAAAACTCTTTTGAGGAGTTTTATTTTTCCCGTCAGAAAATAAAGCTCATTTGAGGAGTTTTATTTGAAACTCATTTAAGGAGTTTTATTTTTCCGTCTAAAATAAAACTCATATTGTTTATTTTCTTCTTTTTTTATTGACTTTATTTGCTATAATGTGTGTAGTAATTTATTTATTTAATTTAACGAACATAACATTTTCTAAATTTTCTGCGGAAAGATTTGAACGCAGGTCGCTCAATACCAATTTAAGAGCAGAGAATGCTCTTTCCACGCTTACCTGGGTTGCAGGTACACACTGTATAGTTTTTGCCAATGTATACAAAACTCAACTCAAAAAGAGGTTTATCAATTCGATAAAGGAGCATATAGACGACATGTATTTGTCATCTGACATGTCAAATTTCCCACTGCAAAATACATACATGTCATGTGTGACCTTTTCAACTTTGCTTCTGTAAAAGTCAGACGCAAAGTCATCTGACAAAATTTCAATTAGAGCGTGCTCTATTTTCTTCTGACAAACCATCTGACATCAGCTGTTTTAAATATGAAACAAAAAGATGTCATAAATCCATGCCGTGAGAAAACAAACAGCGGCGGTCCCCTATTGACGGAATCATTAGCCGGCTAAAGTTAACATTTTACAATACCAATAAATGTATATACATTTTCCCATTTAATAAAATTATGTACATATATATGTTTATAAAAAGTTTCATAATTATATCCCAAATTGGTATGTCCGCATTTAAAGAAAAATTATTTAAGATGGCTGAACTATTTTGCGGCGCAAAAAAAATTTTTGCTGCTGCAGCATGCCATGTTGAAACCCAGATCGACTTTGGTGTGTGCTAAAACTATAGCAAATTTTGCTTGATTCTGATTCCTCTTTTCTTTTTTTTTTTAATTTCGATTTCATTGCAGTTATAATTGAAATTGCACTGCACACTGCAATTGCATTATCCTTTGATTCCATTTGACTATCACTTTAAAAAAAAAATTATTTTAATAAAATTTTCGCACTGATCAGCTGTTGAAGAAAAAAAACAGAGACTGTGTCAGAAGCAAAAAAACATGTACGTTTGTGACCAAATATTATAAACCTTATGTAAAATAGCAATTTTGACAGACATGCACAATTACATGTGACTTGAAAATTTGACATGTCAGATGACAAATACATGTCGTCTATATGCTCCTTAAGGGCCTTGGAGAAAAATTGTCGATTTCTTAGAAAGCTTTTTTTTCCTCATTATCACTTCCTTCGCTTTCGTGTTCCATATCTACATAAACATAAGAAATAAAACAACAACCATTTAATAATAGGAATCAAACAATAACAAATTAAAAACCCACATGTTTTTCGATTTTTTCAATTGCAATGCATGTGATTAGATTACACTGCCTTACAAATTGTAATGATCTGGCAAACGGCAAGCTTTAAGTGTCAATTTACATAAAATGAGTTTTATTCTCTGGCGGAAAAAATAAAACTCCTCAAATGAGTTTTAAAATAAAACTCCTCAAATGAGTTTTAAAATAAAACTCCGCAAATGAGTTTTATTTTATACGGAAAAAATAAAACTCTTCAAAAGAGTTTTATTTAATGAATGCGAAATAAAACTCTTTTCTTAAGAGTTTCATCTGATCTTTTATTTTTACGTTGAAAAATAACAGTTTTGGATGTTTGTTTTTCTTTTTAAGCCACAAAATAACTGTTATAAAGGAACTTTTTTGATATCACTTATAACCGTTACGGTCCCTGCATATTTTACTTTAATCGCATTTGATTGCAAATATAATTGAATTGTGGTTCCAAAACGACTGAAAAATGACTCAAAAAAGACTCGAAATTGATTATAAATGCGACTAAAATATGATTCGAACAAGACTATATATCACACTACCACAAATGTATCGAAAATGATTCGAATCTGATTAAAAAGCGAGTTATAAAAGACTCTTTAAGAACAGTCGCGGCTAGGGTACCATTTTCTCCCGACAAGAGTATCATTTTTAATCAGAAAATGAGCACAAATATGATTATATTAATTGCATAGATGAGTCAAAAAAGGCTCTATTGTGATTATTTTTTTCAAAAAATGCTGACTGGGTTTCTACTAATAAAATTTTTGTAAGAAATAGTACAAGTGTGGCATATTTTTAAAGAGTCACATTTTTTACGGAGAGGTGTATTTAATATATACAATATATCGTGAGATTCTTCAAAATATCGTCGCACAGTGGGGTATGCTGAAACATGTTTACATGTGAGTTAGATTCATAACATTGAATTAGGTACTTTACGTTACAGATTTAATTTTGTTCCTTTTCTTTTGCAATTAGAAATTTTTTGAATAATTATATTTCCTTTTTCTTAAATCCAATCTGTGCTATTTAAATTTGCTAATATTATTAAGATCTGAATTTTGATGCAGTAAAGGGTTTACTGGGCCAGAAATCATAGTCACCGTACCATCACTAAGATTACCCGGGTAAAAATTTTAATATGGAGTCTAAAAAAAACATTTGGAACTGAGATCGCATTTGATGTTTTCATTGATTTATTTTCTTCAAATCCCACTTAGTTACTAAAATTTATTTTTTACATATTCTTCATACATTGTTTTATGTTAAACAAATAAAAAAAATAATTCCGTTAAATTAAAACAACAAAAAAATTATTAATAATAATAGATTTATTCAAAATGCAGGTGTTCAAAAAATTTGCAACTCTCATTATTCTTACTCTTAACGAAACAATTTATACTAACAAATGCTAGGATATAACGGTAATCGCATTCCTTTTTAAAATGAGATTCAGGCCGTTACATTTTTTAAACAAATTTATTATAATTATTGTTCTTTAATAGTTGTAATAAGATGTTGGAAGCATAAACATCGTAAGAATAATTTTTGTAAAACATGGCAGGAAATAAATACAATTCTGATTTTAAATCAAAAGTTTTAAATGATTTTCAAAATGGACTTTCCCAACAAGAAATTTCCAAAATCAACGATTTGCCGCATTGTTAATAGTGGTAACATCCACACAACTCATAAAGGTGGAAGACCCCGTATTACAACTGTAAGAGAAGATCGCAGAATCAAAAATTTTTTTACAAAATATCCCAAAGCAGTTACCAGAGAAGCTAAAACTGAACTTTTAATAGATGCCAGTCTTCCCACCATTAAAAGAAGAGCCCGAGAATATGGTCTTAGAAGTTATAGATGTACAAAAAAAAAACGTTTGTGTCGGAAAAAAAACCGAAAAGCTCGGCTTGACTTTGCACGCACCCATTTGAACTGGACTCAACAGCAATGGAAAAATGTATTGTGGTCAGATGAGTCTAAATTCAACCTCCGGGGATCAGATGGAAGAGCCAATGTTCGAAGACCACTAGGCGAAAAGTTTAATCCCAGATACACAACCGCCACAGTGAAGCACGGAGGTGAAAACATTATGGTGTGTTGGTGTTTTTCAGGAAATGGGATTGGCCCAATTCACCTCATTACTAGCACAATGAAGGCCACAATCTATAGAGATCTTTTGAGTTCAGTTACGCTTCCGTATGCTGAATGGGAAATGCCACTCTCATGGACCTTCCAGCACGACAACGACCCAAAACACACGGCGGGGGTTGTAAAAGTTTGGCTGCAGGAAAATGAAATTAATATCATGTCGTGGCCGGCTCAATCTCCCGATCTCAACCCCATTGAGAACATGTGGTTGATTGTAAAGCAGAATATCGGCAATAAAGTATTCCGAAATGATAATGAACTTTTCGTCGAGTTGGAGAAGCAGTTTAATGAAATTTCTGACGATTATATTAAAAAGCTCATTGCCTCAATGCCTAAGTTATAAAAAATAATGGCTACGCTACAAAATACTAAGCGTTAAAATCATTGTTTTTATTTCCTGTTAATTACTTTAAGAGTTGCAAATGTTTTAAACACTGCACTATGGACTTATTTTGTTAAAATTACTTTTTTTATTTTTGAGAAGTTATGGATATTTTGTTTGTATTTGTAAAATAATATGCTATAACTTAATTTAATAAAAAAGAAAAAAAAAAACTTATACCACAAATCTTTTTGATCAAAAAAATTATAATTACCTAAACCATGATTTCAGTTGCAAATGTTTTGAATACCACTGTATATAAACATATACAAATTGATCCGAAAAATGAGCCCTTTACATGCATCTAATTATATAAAATAAGATATAGTTTGCTATAATTTTATCCGAGATTTGTCCAGGACATTAAATTACATATATCAAGAACCATATAAAAAATTCTCCTAGTAAAAAGTATCAGATGTATTTGTATATAATGATATAAGCCGTAATGTGACTCCATTCAAAGTCAGATATGACTTAATCACATTACAGCTGTTGACAACTAATTAGAAACGCATTGTAATTTTCATAAAATGATTTAATTTTTATATAAAGATTTTTTTTTTCATTTATTTCATCATATTTTTTAAAATATGTTTTAATATACAATTCAACAAAAATAACTTAAAAAATTATTCATTCTTAAAATTTGTTCAATAATTATTATTATTGTTTGAAATGTTAATGCGACGCCTAATTAGAAACGACAATAAATTAAAATCAAACAAATTACAATATTAAGTATTGGTTTTATTTGTTTTTCAATATTTTGTTGCAAAACCCTTTTGCTTCATCACTGCCTCACATCGATTGCGAATTGATGTTATAAGACGCCTCCCACGCCATATTTACTTTCTCAAAAAGAGTTGCGATATTTGTTATATTCTTAAGGCTTACGGCTCTTTTTACGTCACCCACAAATGTTCGATGGGGTTCAAGTCTAGACTGGATGATGGCCACTCCAAAACATTGATGGAATTGTCTGCAAAAAAATTTGTTGTGAACTCTGCCGTGTTCTTCTGATCGTTATCCTGTTGTAATTGCCATATAACAGCAAATTCTCCTCAGCCCAAGGCAGCTTTACATTATTCAATATTTCCACGTATTTGTCTGTGTTTAAAATTCCATAAATTTTATGGATTGGCCCAACACGATTCCAGTAGAAACATTCTCGTACCATAATTGACCCTCCACCATGCTTTTCACAACGCGTGAAACATAGCGAGGGTAAAATTCTTGAATAATGGGTCGTCTAAAATATCTCCGACCATCAGGACCAAGGCGATTTATATTTGCTTTATTGCTCCGCAGCACTTATATCCATTGATTTGCAATCCAACTCCAGTGAGACTTGGCAAAGTCTACACGCCGTTTCTCTGAATCTTACTCAGAAGCGGCTTCTTGCGTGCGGCTTTGCCATGTAGTCCGGCTTCTACCCGGAGCTTCTAAAATGGAGCTCCGTTCAGCAGGAGTGCAGCTTTTGCAGTTTCCCATTTCAAATCTTAAAAAAAAAATAGTTATAGTTTTTTGTATACATTAAATTTAAAACATACTTACCGAAAAACAATATAATCATTTTCAAAATAGCACTCTAAAAAGGAGATTTAAATTAATAATTTGTCGTTTCTAATTAGTTGTCATGCTTTGTTTGAATTATACAAAGTTAGACGAAAACAAGTTTCAAAAATTCTAACGGCTTTTAAAATGTACAACAACAAAACTGAGAGAGCAGTTGACAATAGGTCCATTCGTTTACTTTTCCAGTAAAATCCAGTAGATGAGTAAATTTTGGGCAAAATGAAAATTTTACTCTCAGAACTGGCTCTTGCACAAAAAAGTAAACGAACGGAAAAATTGCAAAAACTTGCAGGTTAATTCAAACATATGAGCGCTAAAAAGCTTAGTGTTGTAAAATATGCGTTATTTAGACACCCAGTATATATTGTTTTTTGTACTTGATGCATTGCATTTTAATAATCATAAATTCTTAGCAATTGTATTCATTAAATAAACTTCTGTGGAAGCTTTTAGACTTGTTTATTTTGTACATGACTTTTAATTTTGTTTCTAGTTAAATAACATACGAAAATACATGAATACTTGAATTTTGATATTCGGTACCCTGAATAATATGCAGTAAGAAGTATTCATATATTCATTAGCTTTACATCTCTAATATATTAATGTAAATAAAAACAATTAACAGAGATATTAGAAAACTGATAAATTGTTACTATAATAATTGTAACTGACTACTTTAATTTGTTTCAGGTTGAAAATAATTATTTTCAGTTTTTGCCGCCCTTTTAATGCAGCTTTTAATCTTTTAAATGTTTTTATTACTAAATGTATGCTTATTTTTGTTTGTTTACTTAATATAATCATATGTTTTTGTTTTCTACTGGATTTTACTGGCAAAAATTTGTCCAGTAAAAATTTGCAGGTTTTTTGCTGACAACTGTCACTTTACTCTCTTAGTAGATGCTCTCTTTTGCAAATTTATGTGTACGCGAACGCATTTCAGTAAAATCCAGTACAAATTTGTACAAATTTGTGCAAATTTTGGTGTAAACGAATGGACCTAATAAAAAGAATAATAGTTAA
The DNA here is from genome assembly GCA_021234595.1 of Delia radicum. Lineage (NCBI taxonomy): Eukaryota > Metazoa > Arthropoda > Insecta > Diptera > Anthomyiidae > Delia > Delia radicum. Next base: position 78,741,360 of record CM037855.1, on the reverse strand, counting down.
AAACTAGTGGTTTTAAAAGAAAAGATTACGGTAAATTTGCAAATTCTTTAATAATGCTAATTAAACACTAATAATAAAATACGCGTTTCTATTGCTGTATAGATCACTAGATATAAGGTAGTCACTGTACTTGAGTTATTGTTGTAATCCCAACTAGTCTTATTATTAGTATTTGGTATTTCTTTCTTTGATCCATATGTGTACGTCAGCGATGATAAATGGGATTTCCAAAATAGCACCAACCTGCATAAAAAATAGTACTTTTTCGACCCCCAAATTACCATACAAATTAACCATTTCATACAAAAGTCCTTAAATTTCCACGATGTTCAAAAAGTTGTCCAAAATTTTTATTCGATTTAAAATTTATGTTTTTTTGTAAAATTTTACGGAAAATATTTTAAAATTGGGAATACATTTAAATTTTTAGTTAACTTAAATCTAAATCGTGTTAAAACTCATAATTATTAATAACACAGTTAAACACAATACTCAAAAAAATAAGTAAGTAAAGAAGTTGGCAAAACGTATTGCAAATCAAGTATACTATTTTTCAGCAAATTTTTTTAATAAAATTATGTTTTAAGCTAAAATTTTAGTTATACTCATTCAGCACTTAACTCTTTTGAATTAATGTTTTACTAATATTTTACTAATGTTTATTTTACTAAAAAAAAAAAATGGAGCTGATAAACACATTAATAGTGTGGACGACAACCAGATTGAAAAATATATGTACGCAGAATGAAGTAGATATCGTGTAATGTCAAGATGTAGTAGAGAGGAGAAAAGAAATTGCAAGACCAGAGCTGTTCGTAACTATGTAACAACTGTTTGAGGCTTGGAGTTTTTCCAGAGGAATGGAAAAATCAAAAACTTGTGCTGTTGCCAAACAAAACTTTAGGGGAACCTCAATCATAGAGACCAATATGCCTACTAGACACAATTGGAAAGGGATTGGAGGGTTATCTATAACAGATTACTGGTGGCTGTTGAAAATGCGGAAGGTTTGTCTCAGAAAGAATACGGATTTCGAAAAAAAATCAACTATTGAAGCAATTAGTAAGGTTGTCAATATGGCAAAAACCGCTATAGAAGGAAGAGGAACTGCAAGAAATACTGTGTTGTCATTACTTTGGATATAAAAAACTTGTTTAACTCAGCACAGTGGGATAAATCACAAAATTTAGGAAATAATTCGGCCATTTGTTAACTTGTGGTCCGATTGCAACGACATTTGGAACATGCATAAAAGACATAAAATGGAGTTTAAGTTTTGATTTTGAACCTTCCAGACCCTTTGGGGGCGGCAAAATGGCTGCCCAAAGTTGGGAACTTCTTTCATAAAAAATTTTGAGTGTTTGCCATTTTTTTGTTTCTCATCCGATTTTCAAAAAATTAACATAACAAAAAACATGCTTACATGTGTAGGTTACCTCCAATAGTTTCCGAGATATTCCGATTTGAAAATGTGAAATTCCAAATTTTGTCCGAGTCAGGTCCGAAGTTATTCCAATATCGGGAGAAAATTGAGACAAATTTTCGTTTTAAAATAACGGTTATTTAGCCAATAAAATTCTTTATTGAATAAAAAAAAATTAGTTCAATATCTTGTTTCAGTCAAAAATTACATTAGTTTAAAGTAGAAATTAAAAAAAAAAGTAAATTTTGGCGATATTTACCCCAAAAAGCACCAAACTTCTTATCGCTCCAGACAAATATTTTTCTTTTGAACATATAAAGTATGTATACTTTTCTGGAAGGTCTTTTTATATAAATGCGAGTTATGGTAAAACAAATTTTGATTTGTAAATATTTTTCCCCCCATCCGCTTCCAAAGTTGCCATATTTTTGAGGTAAATATCAACTTTAACTCACAGTTAAAATTTGTGCACGCCTCCAATTCGGTAGTGGAAACCGGTTTTAGATACTCCAACAGATACCTAATGTAGTGTGTAAGTCATTTCCAATCCCCGCTTTAAATGACGACATGGCAGCAAAAACCGAAAAAAATTTGGAAATTTTTTTTTTATTTGTAGGAATTGTGGGATTGTTTTCAGAAAATCATAATTTCTGAAATTTGTTTCGATTTGTTGACCTTAAAGTCTAGTTGAATCCAACAAATCATTGGATTATGTCTATTAATAAATATTTTATTGAATTGTGAAAATTTTCATTTAAGCAAAAACTGAAATTTTTACCTTCATATTTGGATTACCCAAGTTTTTGTTTTACCAAGATGGCTAAATTCAACCTTTTTTAAAAAAATCGCAATCTACAGGAAATTTTCTTTTCAACGATACCAAACACTGGTATGTTATGTTCATAACTTCTAAACAGAAAATCTTCATATGATAGCCCTTATTCATATATTTCTTCTAATGTGTCCTCGTATTCACATCTTACATAATTGGGTCAGGTAAAAAGGGTTTTATGATGTTCTTCATTAATGAAAAAAAAAAAGACAAACAAATTAGGTTGTTTTTTTATTTAATACAAAATAATCGGACACATCATTATTTATATCTAACAGATAAAGCAAATCTTTTAATTCTTCATTATTTACAGATGCCAATGTGTTATAAGAAATCCATCGTTTTCTCATTGACGACAGGACGGGATCGGAAGATAGTAATAGGTTATTGAAAATATCTTCGTTCTGTGATTGCCTTGAACATTTTCTGGAACTGAACAATTGGGCATGTTTGAAATCTCGATTCCTTGCTTCCTGAGCTTCTTCTGTTAGTTCACCTAGAGGAAGAATGTTTGATTCAATGATGATTTTTCCATGGCACAATACCTTATGAACTGTTGGTGTCATTTCTTTCCAGGGATAGAATGATAATAGAAGTTTTGTTATTTCGTCGGTATATACTCCACATTTTGAGGAATTTAGTTTATGTTTACTATTAATTGCCATTAACGTGATGTTGATCTTTCGAAGCAACTCCTTGTCAATTCCTGTGATTATTGAAGTAATTTCAAAATCTCTAAAAAACCTTCTTGCTGTATTGCCATCGTTTGTACTTCCGCAACTAGCAAGTGGTTTATCTATGTTTAAGCCTGTCTGCCTTTTAAAGTCTTCTTGTATCCTCCTTTTTTCATCTGCCCTCATTTTTGACATTTCTTCGTTGTTTCTTACTGATTTTGTTTCATTGCCTGCTATGCTTTTATACTTTAAATCATATGCTATGTGTAAGAAGTGTTCCATGAACCGAATGCGGGCATGTAAGGGGGATATGCCAAAACCCAATACTTTTTTATTAAAGTCCTTTCTTTGGAAACATTTGAAAACTGTGATTTCTTTTCATTGCATATAGTGTCTGTTATGGCATTGCAAACCTTTCCATCGATCATTGTAAGGCTCAAATCAAAAGATATATTAAACTTTTAATCACCAATCTCAATACAAATTGGCTAAAAAGTACATTTTTCTCCTTCTATATAATCCACCAAATAGTAAGAGCAATGGCTTCTTCTTCTGTAAAATCTGTAAACGATGAAGGGGTGGGGATGCTTTCAACAATCCTTTTAAGCCGTTTTGGTGATGCAGTTGGAAGAACATCTGCGATTTGCAACGCCTGTTTAGGGCGATTTTCTTTTTTTAACATTTCCTAAAACGTGTCAGAAACTTCTGTATTTGAATGTGTAGAAAGAGTAAACGATGTTCTTTTTTTAGATTTTGCACACAAATCATTATCAGGCTTACAGGGTGCACCAACAGCAGAAAAATTTATCTCCAGGCTATCATTCATCCACTTATAATATTTTGTTTTAAATTTCAGAATAGAGCCGGAAACGGACTGCATTTTTTTATCAAATAATTTAATAAAATTGTCAATTTTAGATATTTCTGCAGTGTCCAATTTAGTGTGACGTGAAGATTCAATTGATGCAACTACAACGTTAACCTTTTCAAATCTCTGTAGTTTTGAGTTGTCCCACAAAGTTAAGCACAATGCTTCATGATTTACTGTTATTACCATGATTGACGAGTTTTTTATGAACTTAAAACTAAACCTATTCATATTTATATACAAATATTAGGTACAAATATTAGCTATCATAACCCAGGTAACTGGGTCTTCAAATACTAAGGCCCATCAAAAGAGAGGGTATATTTAAAATAGCAATCATAAAACACGTATCTTTGGGTGGGCCCACAAAACCTTTAATATCAATAATGAAGAACATCATAAAACCCTTTTTACCTGACCCAATTATGTTAGATGTGAATACGAGGACACATTAGAAGAAATATATGAATAAGGGCTAACTTTTGAAGATTTTCTGTTTAGAAGTTATGAACATAACATACCAGTGTTTGGTATCGTTGAAAAGAAAATTACCTGTAGATTGCGATTTTTTTTAAAAAGGGTTGAATTTAGCCATCTTAGTAAAACAAAAACTTGGGTAATCCAAATATGAAGGTAAAAATTTCAGTTTTTGCTTAAATGAAAATTTTCACTATTCAATAAAATATTTATTAATAGACATAATCCAATGATTTTTTGGATTTATCTAGACTTTAAGGTCAACAAATCGAAACAAATGTCAGAATTTATGATTTTCTGAAAACAATCCCACAATTCCTAAAAATAAAAAAAAAATCCAAAAATGTGATTTTTTTCGTTTTTTGCTGCCATGTCGTCATTTAAAGCGGGGATTGGAAATGACTTACACACTACATTAGGTATCTGTTGGAGTATCTAAAACCGATTTCTACTACCCAATTGGAGGCATGCACAAATTTTAACTGTGAGTTAAAGTTGAAATTTACCTCAAAAATATGGCAACTTTGGAAGCGGATGGGGGGAAAAGTGTTTCATTTACGTAAAGTCGAACTTTACGTAAATGAAACAATCAGCACTATTCAAAATTTCGTTGATCTTGAACTAGGTGATCATAAAACAGAGGCGGTACTGATAAATGGAAAACGAGGAACCCTTACAGTTCGAGTTTTAAGTTGTGAAATTATCTCGAAGTAGGCAATAACACATCTCGGGGTATATATAGATGACAAGCTAGGATTTAAACAACACTTGCAACATGCATGCAAAAAAGCCTCGGAGGTAAGCAACGCCCCAGCTAGGATAATGCCAAACGTGGGAGGGCCAAGACAAAGTCGTAGGATTTTGATTTCACGAGTGACAAACTCAGTCCTACTTTATGAAACACCAATATGTTGAAATTTGTTAAGCCGCGCAGAAATATTTTATCTATATCCCGCCAAAGGTGTCTACGGGTATATAGTGGATATAGAACAATATCAGCAGAAGCAGCTTGTGTTATTGCAGGAATCATGCCATTTGATCTTGCTACAACCGATATATCGATTATGTATAAGACCATTGCATCATCTCAAGAGCTAAGAAGGGAGAGAAGACACTAGGAAAGAGAAAAATCTATGAACCAATGGCAACGAACGTGGGAAAACGTGCAGAATGGAAGATGGACATTTAAACTCATTCCAAATATAATTAAATGGCTTGAGCGTAAACATGGTGAGGTAAATTATAACCTATCTCAATTCCTTAGTGGACATGGCGGTTATAGAAGCTACCTTCACAAACGAAAACTTTATGACACACCAATGTGTCCCAGATGTCCAAGCATATTAGAAGATGCGGAGCATGTAGCTTTCGACTGCCCCAGGTATGGGGAATATAGACATGAGGTGGAAAACTTGTTAGGCGTAAATTTGGCTCCGGAAAATTTCATAGATCCATGATGCAAAGAAATGATAACTGGTATTTGCTTTGCAATTTTATAACAAGGATAAATGTAGATCAGCGCAAAGAAGAGAAGAGTCGAAAGCTAAGAATAATAGGTGATACCGCTGGTAATGACAACGAAGTTACACTTAACCGCAGTGGCGCGGGAAAGTTGGGTGAAGAGGAAGGTGGTTTTAGTCGGTAGGAATCCGACACACCCCGATTTCGGGAATCTTATGCAAGATTTCCACCGTCCTACGCATTAAAATAAAAATTAGAGAGGAGGAAAGTGATACTAAAAAGTGCAACTCTTGTTAGACGTATGCAAAATCGACCATGGCAGATTTTTGTATCTGTTTTTAATATACAGTGGAGCACGGTTATAATGAACTCATCGGGACCTAAAAATCTAGTTCCTTATAAGCTAAGTTCGCTATAAGCGTGGTAAACATTTTCCAAAAATTAATAAAATTATAGGATTTTTTTATTTCACCTAGTTTTGAATTTTTTTTGTAATTTTGAAACAATTATTGCATGTAATACATGCGTAAAATTACGAAAAAATGTCAAAATAACAAAAAATTTTTAAAATAAACGAAAATCTTTACATTTTACGAAATTTTTTGTAATTTTGACAATAATTTTGTATTTTTATGCATAGATTATGCATATATTTTTATCGTAGATTATTATGAGTGCATTTAATTACGTTTCATACAAATTTTAATTCTTTACAGAGAAGCTTCAAATAAAAAGCTGACGGTTTTAAAATTTGCTGCTCATTTTTCGTTTAAAATTCTCGATTTTTTTATTGTGAGTGTTATTAGCGTAAAAATGTGTATGAGAATTCGTAAAAAGGTCTAAAAAATTAGTTCGTTATATAAAAAGTTCGCTATATACGATGTTTGTTATAATCGTATTATTTTGTATGTAATATGTTAGTAAATGCGTTGGGACCAGGTACATCGTTCGTTATAACCGAGTTCCACTGTATAAAACAAAATTGTGGATTAAAACAACTGAAATTTTGTGTTGTCAACGGCTTGTGACAGTAATTGTATTTTAATTAAATAAAAGACAAAATCAAGTATTTATATTTAATAAAGATTAAATGTGTATTTGTTTAAATGTTTAAAATAATTATTAATGTAGTGTGGGCAAATTGGCAATATGAAATTGCAAACAAATATTCGTTCAGATAGACAGACTAAAGAGAAAGACATCTTAGGTAATTTTTTATGTTTCCTTTTTCTTATTGCCAAAAAAAGGTTGAATTTCTCATATTTTTTTATTTTTCGTTTCTTTTATATAATTATCTAAGGCATTTGTCTTCCTCTAAAATATGCCATCATTTAGTCAACCATTGATGTAAGTAGTTGAAAGATAATTTTCTTTATGTTACATATATATAATTACTTCTACTCCATCAACTCCACAAATATTCGAACTTTACCCAACGTACACTAGAACACAATCTGTACCACAGCCTGTATTTGACAAGTAATAGTAATCCCATGAATGTATGCCACCTAAAAATATTAAGATCACAACTTAAATGATTCACACGTAAAAACACTTGATGTATTCGTCATAAGTAAAATTCTAGCCCAACCCATTAATTTGGTACACCATTTATTGGTTTTCGTAATTGAATAGAGTATTACATTACAAACTCTAATTCATGCATACAATTAGAAGCAGATTCATAAATTCTAAAACACATTTTTATTACTCTTAAGACGCCAAATTTACTAGAGCTCAATGAAGCGAAACGCATGATCGTAAAAATGTGTTACTCACAAAAGTAATGTTACCACATGTGCAATTAAGTTGATGGTGATCCCAACCAAACAGAATCGTGTAAATTCCAAGAATAGAAATTTATCACGACATCTGATGTTGTTATTAGTATTTTCCAATACGGGAAAATACCAAATAATTTAGTTGTACGTATTAGAATTAATCTTTGACTATAGGATGGTACATTCAACATTCTGGAGAAAATAAATAAATAAATAAATAAAGTAGAATAAAAAACAAACCTCTCATTAAACAAGGGATGCCTAGCCATATTTGTCGCTTTTCCCGAACAAATTGGAAAAATCCCACACAAATCACCACGTGTTATATACAGTGTCACCTCCCGGTGTCCGCCCACGGGATAGTTCAGTTAAAATGGTCAGGATTTATCTGCTATTAAATATTATGACTGTATGTTAGTGAAACAAATTCAAACGCTTACAACTTCAGTATGTATGTTTATTTATTTCTAAAATTCATTTCAGTTTTAAGATTCATACATACCCATTTATATAAGCAAAATGAGATCTTCCTTCCAGCTAAAAAAATAACTTAACGAAAAACATAAAAAAAAACAAAATTTATATAAACATATAAGAAAAACAAAATTAGATCTTTCTTAGAGATAAAAAAATAATTTCACTGTAAACTATAAAAAAAGCTAAATGAGATATTTTTCAAGAAAAAAACAATAAACTAAATTATGTGGTTTTAAAAACGAACTGGCGAATTGTAGCCTGCTTATAGATCGTTTGTCTCCATTTTTTGCACATTTCCTCAAAATGGTTTCACAAATTATTTAATTTTTCGTATGCCACAAAATCATTTAAAGCGAATTTTTTCAAACGTGCTATCTGTATTAGGGCTTCATCGAACGATTTTATTTTATCGATTTATTCCTCTACAACATCCCCTTCTGAATCACTTGATATTATTTCTATATTGTATTATCGAAGTTCATTTCAATATCGTCATTTTCAGTGTAAGCAATGTTATCGATATTTAAAAATTCTTCAAAACTACCCCCGTTAGTTTCTGAAATTCTTTGAAAATTTAATAGAGTTGCTAATGGCACATCATCTTCTGGATCAAACTATTGTAGTAGGTTCAACTTTATTCCAAGCTGTTTTTATAAAACATTGCGTCCAACACGCTGATATTCTTTGACGTGTTCATTTTTGAGACTACGTTATTCAAAATCAAGCTTCTGTAGTTAACTTTAAAACTTTGAATTATGTCTGGTCCAGAGGTTGACAAGCCCAAGTTGTATTTGCTGGCAAAAAAGTTACTTTAATATTGGTTTGCGACAGGTCCTTAGGATGAGATGCAGCATTGTCTAAAAATAAAATAATTTTTCTACCGCAAGATCTTATTTTTTTATCCAATTGATGCAAACACTCCCTCATTATCTCATGCCTTTTTATTGGATTTCCAATCAACTGGTAATTCGGCAATATAAATGTTTTTAAATCAGAGATGCCCAAGGTAGTAGTATTGGTGAGAGTAACGAAATAACACTAAAGGAAAACAATTTGCTATTCATTTTATTTAGTCGTCAACGAGATTGCGACGAAAGCACATGTGTGGCGAGTGTGATATATTTCGAAATAAAAAGATTCTTCGAAGTGTTTATAAATTTTCCCTCAATTAATCATTGTTCAATTTGCAATTAAAAAGTAATGAAATCTTCTATGTTGATACTCTTATTGCAGTTACGCAATAAAAGTATATTTCTCAAACTACACTCAAAAAAATAAGTTAGTAGAAAAGTTAGTAAAACGTCTTGTAAATCAGGTATACTATTTTTTAGCAAAATTTTTTGCTAAAATCGTGTTTTCAGCTAAAATTTTTGTTATACTTATTCAGCACTTAACTGTTTTATACTAATGCTTTACTAATATACTAATGTTTTACTAATTAATTTTGCTAAAAAAAAATTGTGCTGATAAGCACATTAATAGTGTGGACGACAACCAGATTGAAAGATATACGCAGAATGAAGTAGATGTCGCGGCATGTCAAGATGTAGTAGAGAAGAGGAAAATGATACTAAAAAGTACAACTCTAATAAGACATATAAAAAAATCAACCATGGAAGTTTTTGTATCTCTTTTTCATACATAAAACAAAATTGAGGATTAAAACAACTTAAATTTTTGCGTTGTCACCGGCTTGTGAAAATAATTATCTATTAATTAAATAAAAGACAAAATAAATTTATATTTATTTATTTTATTGCAAAAAAGGGTTGTTTTTTTCGTTTCGTTTGGTTTGTTTTTGTTTATTTTTTCGATTCGTTTCTATAATTATCTTCGACAGAAGCGTCCTTTAGCATCATTTAGAAGCGTCCTTTAGCATCATTTAGACAACCATTGATGTAAGTAATTGAAAGACAATTTTTGTTATGTTATATATATTTATTTCTATATATTTTCAGATATTAAATTAATTCATGTCGTCAATGTGGAAAAATGAAAATTTTTGTATTTCGTAATTATTGTAAAGTATTTTTAAAAGAATCACAAAAATATGTTTTATGATTTTCAGCAAATAAATTAAGTAAATTACAATTTTTCTACAAATTTTTTGCGTTTTTTTCAGTCTACTAAAATTCAGCAAAAAATTTATTAATTTTTACCAACGCTTTTTTATTTCTAATCTACTAAGTGTTAGCAAAACTTTTGCTGAATCTACAAATTTTGTTGCTAAAAATCAGCTCGCTGATTTTCAGCAAAAGATTTTGCTGACATTAGCAACTTTTTTGCAAGCATCCTCCTGACTAAAATTTTGCTGACTCAGCAAAATTTTTTGCTGACTTTACGAACTTTTTTTTTTTGAGTGTAGAAGAATTCAGCTTTTGCGTTTTTTTGAGCAAATATAATTCAAATCTGAAAATATTTGTTCGCAAAGATACGTTGAGGGAAATAAATATAAACACTTCAATGAAATCTTCTTTATTTCAAGATATATTGTATGGTCTTATTATAAGACACAGAATTTCTGCAAGTGTAGTTTGTCTCTCCCACTCAACATGCTAATTTCCTATTGGTTGATTGATGATCAAACAAAAGAGCGTAAGTATACGTGTGAGTTTAATTTGCTGATATCAGCCACTACTAGGCATCTCTGTTTTAAAATTTAAATGCACGTAGACACGCAGCTTTACCAATAACTAACATAGTTTCTTTCTCTCCAACCATGTTTACACAAAACAAGATTGTTAGACTTTCTTTTGATATTTTACCTCCGGTACCAAGATATATTTGTATAGGTAGTCTTACTAGAACAACAACTACAACAAACAACTACAAACAATACAAAAATAACAGGCATTTTGTTGTTGAGTACAGTACACTACAGTGTCAAAACCATGTAAGAAATGTCAAAACCAGGGAAGAGGAAGATAAACAGCTGGGCTACTAAGACTACCTATATAAATATATCTTGTCCGGTACATTTTTCTGATTTAAGAGCCAATGTTTTTGTTGGAAGTGCTCGAAAAAAAGACCACTTTCGTCTGCATTGTAAATGTCTTCTGGTTTGTACTGACATCGTATTGAAGGAAGTTTAGTGCTAAACTGCGAAACATCTTCAGGAGGAACATCTGCTGACTCTCCTGATATGCACTTAAAATCAACATTGTGTCGCTTGCTCCATTTTTGTAGCCACCCATTTGATGCAGACAAATCTTGATAACCTATTTTCCAGCTAGTTCTTTGGCTTTGTAATTGGTCCTGAGATAGGCAAATTCTTGGTTCTGGCAAATTCTTGTCGAGTTCGGAACCTATTGTAGAAGGCAGTTCTTTTTATAATTAATATTAATTCCAGATTACCATCTAGCTTTAAGATCTTCTTTATTTTTTAGAATGCTCGCAGACTGAGTTTTACCAATATTAAATCTAAAAAAACTTATATAATTACTAATTTTTTTTTTTAATGATTTGTTTCTTTACCCTTTTGCAATTTCACGCACTGAAAGTTTTTCTTGTTCATACACATTTATTATTTTAATCTTTTCTTTAAGTGTAAGAGAATTTCGCCCAGTGATATTTCCAAAAAATTCTTCGATAAATTATTTTAACACCTTACTCTTTAATGATGAGCACGTTTAAAAAAGATAAAATAAAACTATGCAACACACAAACAATGATATAAAAAAGGTGAATTTCACAAATTGTTGTATACATAAATGTGATTTTTGTTTATTTTTGTGTTTCGTTAAAATTTTTGTCCGTCTACTGGAGGTGTTTTACACAAAAAAGGTGTCCGCGTCCGGCCATCTGAGTGTCCGTCTAGCAGAGTGTAATTTGTTCTAAAAACACTTCCAAAACAAAGGGACCAAGAAAAATGTCCGTTTAGCAGAGGTGACCGCCTGCGGGAGGTGTCCGCTAGTAGAGGTTTCACTGTAAATATATTATAAATAACACTAAATTTATTATTTTTGTTTGTACTCAAACATGACTTAATATCAAATTAACATTTAATGAGAGATTAAATGGTTTTCTATAATCATTTTATTATTTTCAAAATAAACAATATGAAATTCAGTTTAAAAAAAAATAAACTCTTTGAAATTAAAAAATATTTTTCATATTTTTTTTTTAACGGTCATTGAACGGCCAACGAACATTTTAGAATTCAGCTGGCTTTAACTACTAACGAAAGTACATAAATGTCTGTAGTTTGTTTTTTAAACAATCAATATAAACAGTTGGATAACATTTTCCTTTATATTTTATTTGATTTTTCAATAAAGTTTATAAATTGATTTATAAATGTAAATATATATTTAGGTTATTTTAGAGTTAACGTTATTTTACGTAATTTTTAGTACACATATATTACAGATAACAGCAATATCACCTAATTTAATAAGTGCTAAATCCATTCCAAAGTTGCCTCAAAAGGAAAATCGCATTTGTAAAATCATGTATTTTTTATTACAGATCGCAAAAGTGAACAAATTTAGGTTTCAGAAGCTTTTTAATTTTGAAGGAGCCAATTACGAAATTGTAAGTCATCTGGTCATCTAGTCAATAGTTCTTACACATATGATCAACTGGCATATGTCATTTACATCAGTGCACTCATCTAAACCAGTGTCGGGCAAACACTTGTTGAAACAACGAAGACTAATCGTTTTTCACACACACACAACCCGAACGTAAATAAAAATAAAAAGAGAAACCGAAAAAAACCAAAAAAAATTGGTTAGTTGCTTGCCAGCATTGGATGGAGCAGGTTTATGTCGCTTTGTTTAATAAAATAAGTACACAGGTAATATTTGAAAACAACCAATGATATTTTAATTAATAAAGACAAGCGTACTATAATTTTTTTTAATGGAATTTTTTTTTCATTCATTATGTGGGATTTTTTTGGGAAAACGCATTTTTATTTAGCTTGAATATATAAATATATCTTGATTTATTTATTCATTCATAACTTAATTTTAACACACAAAACCTAAAATATTAAAACAATCTATATGTTAAAAAATTTAAAAATCTCTGAACTATAATTGTTTATATTAAAAACAATTACAACGCAGATATTTTGAATTTTGTTGTATTTTATAAGAATTAATATAAAATATTTTTTTTTGCTTTTTGTTTTTTAAATTTATTAATCCATATTTATAACATTATTATATATATTTGTTTGCCCAGTACATTATTGGCAAAGAACTCATATGCCTATTTTCTTAAAGAACATTTTTTATTACCTATTAATTTCCTCTTATGTATATTTCTTTTTTTATTCGCCTCATAGCTGAAATTTATCACGTAAGGACATAAATAGTAAAACAATACAACAATGTAAACAAACAAAAAAAAAAAAAAAAAAAAAAAAAAAAAAAACAAAACCAAGTGGTTTTGCTCAGTGCAATAGTACCAATACAATCTCATTTTTTTGTAAAATAACTAATACATTCTCAGTTCTCTTTGTGCCCAAGATTGATCTAAACAAATCGAAAAATATTTGGAATTAATTATTCGCTCCTTAATATTCGAATAAATGAATGCGATAATATTTTCCGTACGACGGGTAATTGTTTTAGATGACATTGGAACATCATTAATAATTTTCCGCATTTCAGCGCCTTTTTCACCAAAGCATTCCAAAACGGAATTACTTAGCTCCTTATTAAACATACCATCTTCAAATGGACGGTAAAGTTTCACCAGTGCAGCGGCAATAACAAATGATGCCTTTAGACCCTGAGGTAATTCTTGAACTTTAGATTCTTGGGAATCATTAACAATTTTTTCATAAAAAGGTTTTTTAAGACTTAAAACTAATTTTTTCCTATCATTATTGCATAATTTTTCCTACTCGCCATGACACAAGCGATAATGCCTTTCTATAAAAAATTTATAACCATGTACCAAAGTACGTTGGCATACTAAGCACTCAGCTTTACCAAAGTATTTTCGGCAAAAAAAAAAAGAATTCTCCCATTCTATATTAAACATTTTAGCGGTAATCACTCTTGATAGAAAACTTTTTCTTGGAGGAAACATTATCGATTTCTTTTTCATTAAAGAGTGAGCGTCTTTTTTAGCAAGTTTGTTTTCAACACTGTCAGCTGATCTTTGTTTACATTTGTTCTAGGCTGAACACGTTTTTCACCAAATGTAATTAAAAGTTAAATAAGCAAAATGCCAAAAACATCAGAAAAAATTAAAATAATTAAATTTATAGTGGAAAATGCAATAACACAAATAGATTTTATGCAGCATTTTCAACTTGGAGGTAAATTTTATTAATATATAAACATGGAAATTATCTTGTGACGCTTAAAATCAGTTGTTCTTCTGTCAAAAAAAGTTTTTCTTGTTTTCTACTACAACTTACTCAAGGTTTGAGTCAAAGAAATTTCCTATCAAGAAAAGGAGAATCGAAGAAAACGAGAAAAAGCAAATCCCATACATTTTGTTGTTGTATCTGTCAAAATTTTTCTTCTTTTCTCGTTTTCTTCGATTCTTCTTTACTTTTCTATCAAGAGTGATTACCGCTTTTGTTCAAAGTTGTCTAGTAACAAGCTTCTACACAACCTGATCATAGAAATAATCTGATATGAAAATGTCTAACAAAAATGCATTTTTTATCATAAAAGTTAATTCTATAACTTAACTTTCTGTATTTTTAACAAACTCGTATTATTTGGTATATTATAAACTTAAAAGCATTAATAAATTTATAATCTTAAAGCATTAATAAATTTAATTAAAAGACAAACATTTCTTGCGCAAAATACCCTTCCTAATCACTGTGCATTAATTTACTCATTTTCTTATTTTGTTAAAACCCGATATTTTTAGTTAGTTAGTAAGATCAAAACAAACAAGTGGAAATATTAAAGTCCGATGTGCCGAATTTGGTATAAAAAGATTAAATTCGGCTGTGCCGAGTTTTTGGATACCCTCCATCTTGGTGTTTGCATTAACCAGGGAAATTGCAAACAACATAAATATCTATGTATGTATATTCTTTGTAAAAATAACAAAAATAATGTTGTTTTTATAAGTAAAACAAAATATGACTGATTGATTAATGTATTTGGGATGTTTCAGAGGAAAAAACTGTTTAATTAAAGTTTACTAAAATGAATCTGAAATTGTGCATGCTTATAACAGTGGGCCTTCAAAGGTGAAATAGTTATTCTGATTACCTAAAGAAGAACGTGTCGTGAAAAATATATATATTTTAAAGTACCCTTATGATGTTAAAAAAACTGTTGTAAAATTCGCCTGTTGTTTTGTATCAAAAAGAATCGTCTCTTTGCCTATATAATAATGAAAGTAATAAGGATTATTAAAATATAGTTTTGGATCGTTGCAAGAGATGTAATGAATACAAACGGATCAAAACAGTTTCGAATAATCAGAATTTTAGATAAATTTAAGTGAACAAAAATACGCTTGCGGAGACATAAATAATTAAATAATTATTAAATACCCTTTTCCATTACAACACATATGTTTATACTATACATCACATAAGTAAAACGGAAAGTGTGATAAAATTTAGTTTGTCAAAATTTGTAAAAGAACATCTTTCGAGTGTTTAGGGTGATTTCGAGACACAAAAAATTAAAGAAACTGGTATTTCAAATTATTGTTTTTCAGCTTAGTTGGTTGTGCAATTCTAGTTTACGACTCCTAGAATAAGAACCCTATGAATTCCTAAAATTCGATTGGTTTTTACACATCAATACTTTAATTTAGATTATTTTTGTCAAAAAAAAATTAGGGTTTTTAAGGAAAAAAAATGCATATAATCAAAAGATTTTAAGATGAAGTATGCACCTTATATGTTTTAAATAAAAAAGTTCTGAAAGTGAATGTCCTTTAAATTTAATGGGGGTTTTAATGAATGTAATTAGAGTGTAAGAGTTTCCTTGCAAATTTATTAAAGGTTGAGAATGAGAATAAGTAAGAATAGTGTACAAAAAAAAGTTATGAATTTACATTGTTGAATTCGGGGATTTTGTTCCTGGATATTTTTTTGATCTGCTAACGATTAAAGTGTCTGGCAACTCTGGTTAATGCTGTCAAATAAATAAAGAATTTTAACTCAACTATTTTGTTCAACCTTTTTTCTAATTGGTGATTTTTTGATTTGTTGGGGTTACCAAAAAAGGGTATCTGGAAAACAAAAGAATTCTTTATAAATTTGCTTAACAATTTTTCGAGGGCTTCTCACATTTGCACTCATAACCAGTGTTGCCAGGTTTGCAGAGCATAAAAACGTCAAAATAAAATATATTTGTTAGAAGAGTGATAAAGTTTTAATAAAAAATAAAATACAATAATGTTATTCACATTTCAAATGTTAACGTGTTATCGTTGTAATATAACACGATTTTTGGCATTTTTCTTTGGTTTAAACTTCGAAAATCATTATGTTTTACAACGACATTCATATTTATAAAATGTTGAAAGATCTAATAAATACAACTTTAAATGAAGCAAATTTTACCACTTGAAGTGTTAATCACTTATATCTACATAATTCTGTGAACAACATTTCAGTAGCCCAACTTTTTAAATCTTAAATTCTTTTACAACATTTGGCAATTCTTTAACAATTACTTTTCCTGTAAAGTTCAGTAAAAACTACTCAGTAACAAAATTACAAAGAGTAAGACAAATTTACATAAAAAGTAAACGAACGGAAAGTGTGTTGGAATTATTAAATTAGATAAAACAGCTTGTTTTAAATATTAAAAAAAATCAACTGGTCATTATGGAAAAGATAAAAGTTAATTGAAATTATCGACCAAAAATAATTTATATGTTTTTTAACTTCTTCCATAGTTAATCATTTAATGATTTTCACTTTCAATCCATAAACAATTAAAATTTAATTTAATTTTTGTTTTTGTTTACTAAAAATGCAAGCATATTTTTTTAGTCCTATGTTTTTTTCATCTTACAAATTCTTACTGGCAAAAATGTATCCAGTAAAAACTTGTAAACTCTTTGGCATCAAACTCTTTACTCTCTCTTTTTACTAGTTTTTAATGCGTATTTGTCTAAAGGAACCCCTTCCAGTAAACACTTGTACAAATTTTTGTGTTATCGAACAAACTTAATGTTATATTTTTTAATTATTAAATTTTGACACTTTTTTTATATTATTAGGCCTGTTTATTAAGCACCGGATTTAGTTTTGGATTTATTTTGTTTCATTTAAAGTTATATATATATATCATCTTTCAACAAGAAATATATTCGGGCTAGAGATCTGTTTGTTTCGGAAAAAAGTCCATGCCTTGTTTTTAAACATAAATTTTTTTATTATTATTTAAATCTAACACCAATTAAATTTTATAAAAATGTAAAAAAATGTTCTAACAATATAAACACAGAAACTAAATTAAGCTAAACCCATAATGAATTTATAAAAAAATAAATCCGGTTTGGATTAAGTTTTATTTAATTCTGGTATTTGCATTTTTGCAAAATTGCATTTCATATCATAATAGCAAATAAAGGTTAGCTTTCGATAAAAAAAACAATGTGTTTTTTTAATTTTTAACGAAATAATATAAATTTAATATTCGAGCCAGCGATTTTATGAGAATGGTAAATAAATAGGTCTTGCTGACATATTAAACTATTGTCAAAAAATCATCATTTTGGAAGAAAATGTCGTCAAATAATCATTAAGTTATTTTGGGTATTAAATATCATTAAAATGACGATAAATCGTCAAAAAGTTGGCATCACTGGACGTGTGTGGTTGTGTTTTTTCTAATAAGCTTAGTTTCGCAGTGTTTTTTTATTAAAAACAATAGTTAATCAAACATTTAAATTGTAAAAGATCGTTTCTGAAATACAGACAATTCTGCTTTATTTAAAAGTTTAACTATTCATAATCATATTATTGATATAAACAAATAAATCAATAAAATTAAAACATAATAAACCTGCAAAGTCATAAACAACAAGACAAAAGAAAATTAAAAATTACTCAGTGCCGTGTTTATAAACAAACAAACGTCATCTTTATCAACATTTAAGCAACATTTTATGTTAATGTGGCAACAACTAGCCAAGTTAGCTAAGACTACAACCTAGCGTGTACAACAACCTTAATACTAAATCTTCAAACAAAATGATGGATCAAACTGCTAATAACCAGGGTTCCCTTTCTCCCAAAAATGTTTCCCTTGAAAATAGAACTCCAGCACCAAAACGTGGAAGAAATGAGTTGGAAAAATCTATTTTTGATAATGCTTGCAAAACACCACGGATTGCAAATTTTAACTCACCTTTTCGCTTAGTTCAACTGTTAGATAGTCGTTTTGAAAAACTTACGGATTCGCTAACAACATTAATGAAGACATTAATACAAGAGAGTGAGAGTCGCATACTTGAAAAAATAGATAAAATGGAGAATAGTATGTGCGAATTGAAAACCGATCTTATTAAAGTCACTGAAAGAGTTTCCAAACTTGAAAAAGTCTCCGATGAATTAGCTGCAATGAAATCTGAAATTAGGGAATTAAAAATGCAAAACCTTCGGCAGGAAAACTCCTTAGTGGCCTGCGACCTCAGAATAAATGGTATTCCTTATTTTGAAAATGAGGATTTACTTGCAATCTTTGATGATATTTGTTACACACTAAACATACCAACTCCATCTGTAAAGGCTATTTATCGATTGCAAAATCGAAATAATAAGAACAAAAGTAATTCGCCAGATGCAGTAATAATAGCAAAGCTTATGTCTCCTTATGACAAAAATTTTATGCTAAAATCAATAGCTGCTTTTAGAAAAGCAAATCGTTGCCCTTTGATGTTAAAACACATTGGCTACAAATCTAACTCCAAAGACCGTTATAAGTCGGATGACCCCTTTTTTATTTATGAAAATCTTACTTCTAACAACTACCACATTTTTTTATCTGCTCTACGTCTTAAGAAGGATAATCACCTACAATCAGTGTTTACTTTGCGTGGGCTAGTCTATGTTAAGAACTCCAGTACTGATAAGCCTGTTCGTATTGATGACGTAGAACAACTTAACGAGTTTTTTCTTCAGTCCAATGGAACCTATCAAAACTATGAATCTGAAAACATGTCCTACAACAATGATGATATATAGTCCACATTTAAAATCATCTTTTAATATATATATAAGATTCTACCCAAATTATAAAATAAAATGTAAACTATTAAATATTAACTTCATTATAATTGTATTTCTACATATGCTGCTTTATTGTTCATTGTTTCAAACATTTTTAATAACTGTTTCTAATGTAACCGCCGTTGTTGTTTGTTTGGTTCTAATAAAAAAATATCATTTAATTAAATATGTTACATAATACAAATATTAGTTCCAATGATGGTACAGTAAATATGATCCGTGTGTTAGCCAAGCAGAAGAAAGGAGTAAAAATATGTCACATTAACGCGCAGAGCCTAAACTGCAAAATAGATGAATTTAGATTAATATTTGAAAATTCTTTAATAGACATCATTTGTGTATCTGAGACCTGGTTAAAGGAAAAAACCCCTGATAGTTTGGTTAGTTTGCGAGGATACAAAATTTTCAGATCTGACCGTAAGACACATGCAGGTGGTGTCGCGATTTTTGTTAAAGATAGTATAAAATGCAAATTTAAATGTAAGAACAAGTCTCGAGATATCAATACAAATGTGTTGAACCAAAATGATAATGTGCAGTTTGACAGAGATAAAATTGAATATTTGTTTGTTGAAATTGCTTCAAACGATAAAAAGTTACTTGTGGGATGTGTCTACAGACCGAATCGCTATATTCCAGTTGATTCTTTTATGGATGAATTAGCGGAGTTAACTATTGGTTACTCAGATTTAATCATTGCCGGGGACTTTAACTCAAACCTTTTAACTGAATCTATGCTTGTTGACAATATGCTGGCAGTTGGTCTTGTTCCCATAAACCGTCGTATGCCTACACACTATACAACCACAACAAACACACTACTTGATCTCTTCTTTGTAAATAATGACTTAAAAGTTCAATTATATGATCAACTCTCTGCACCATGTTTTTCGAAGCATGACTTGATTTTTGCTTCATATGATTTTCAGCTACATCATGAAGTCCAATCATTCACTTATCGTGATTTCAGAAATGTGAACTACCAAATTTTAGAAGAAAATTATTCCCTCATAGATTGGAGTTCAATGTACAATATGTTGTCTACTGATGAACAATTGTCCTTTTTGAATAATAATATATTAAACTTGTTTAACTCAGCTGTGCCTCTAAAGACAAAAGTAATAAAGGAAAACATGAGGCCATGGTTTTCATCAGCCATTAAGTCTTTAATAGATCAGAGGGATTTAGCATACTCTCGATGGAAAAGATTTAAGATTCCACTGCTAAAGAATGAATATTGTGAGTTAAGAAAACAGGTAAATCGTGCAATCAGAAATGCTAAATCTGCTCACTATACGGAGCGATTTAGAAATGCAATTGATAGTAAGAAAACTTGGCAAACTATTCGGGATATTGGAATTGGGAAGACAATGAATTCTACCAATAGTGATATAACTGCGGACGAACTAAATATTTCTTTTACCAACATACCCACGAGTAGTAATAACCCCCCGGTAAATAACCTCATCAATCGCAATAGCTATGCAAATCAAAATCTTGACAGCCAGTTTGAATTTCGCTGTGTAAACGAATTTGAAGTCCTCAAAGCGATATCATCGGTTAAGTCAAACTCTATTGGATATGACAATATTGACCCAAGATTCATCAAAATTCTTCTTCCGCGTTTGCTGCCGTTTATAACAATATTCTTTAACAAAATATTTACTTCCAGTGTATTTCCTATGCAATGGAAACATGCAAAAGTAATACCTGTTCCCAAATCAAATTCAGAGTTTAGACCCATCGCAATTATTCCGTACCTTTCTAAAATTATGGAAAAACTTATGCATCTGCAGATAAATGAATATCTGAACAATTCAAATTTGCTAACTGCTTGTCAATCAGGGTTTCGCTCAAAACACAGTTGTGTAACAGCACTAATTAATGTCAGTGAGGATATTCGGTCTGAAATGGATGTTGGTAAAATAAATATACTAGTTCTGCTTGATCATTCGAAAGCCTTCGACACAGTTGATCATGACATACTCACTATGAAACTGAGAAGGCTGTTTAATTTAATTTCTCAAACACATCAACACGATTAATCGAGTCTTATTTGTCTGGTCGCTCACAGTCGGTTTTTTTGAACAATATTTATTCACCTGCATTACCCGTCAACAAGGGAGTTCCACAGGGTTCTATTCTAGGCCCACTGATATTTTCATTATATGTGAATGACCTACCGCAACATGTTAAGCATTCTAAAATACACCTATATGCTGATGATGTGCAACTCTATATAAGTAGTTCAATACAGACTATCGGTGAAAACGTTAGAAAACTAAATGATGATTTAAAGAATATTTATCTTTGGGCAACATCAAATAACTTATGCCTTAATCCGAGAAAATCTAAATGCATAGTTATACATAAAAAAACCACGAAGATAAACACCAATTTTGATGTTATCTTAAACAACCAGCGGATTGAAATTGTCTCATCTGCTAAAAACTTAGGTATTATTTTTAATAATAACCTAAGTTGGTCTAACCATGTTACCAGTATTGTTGGTAAATTATATTATATGTTGCGAACACTGTGGCAAACTCAATTTTACACTCCTATAAATATACGTATGCTCATCGCCAAGGTCTACTTAATGCCCTGCCTATTATATGGCTGCGAAGTTTTTGCAAATTGTGATGCAAATAGTATGGATAAGTTAAGAAAAATTTTTAATAATGTGATAAGATACGTTTTTGGCCTACGAAAAAATAGTAGAGTATCAACTTATTCCGGAAAATTGTATGGTATGTCTCTTCAAGACCTTTTGAACATCAAGGTACTTACTTTACTGCACAAGATAATATACCTGAAGGAGCCATCATATCTTCATAACCGCTTAACCTTCTCGAGGTCTGTGAGGGGTAAAAAGATTACAACTTTTAGACATCGCAGTGAGGCATCAAAAACACATTTTTTTCTCCATTCTGTCCATCTTTGGAACTACCTTCCGAATAATTTCCAAACAAACAACAACACAATTAACTTCAAAAAAGATATTACAAGACATTTTTCTCGATAACAATAATTTGCTTATATAAAAAAGTTCAAACACAATTTTTTCTATTTTATATACTACGTCAATTTTATATCTTATTTAATTTATTTAGTTAATTTTTTGCTATGCACAATTATTTTATTTTATTTTAATTTTTATATTGTTACTTTTTTAAGAGCTTTTGAATATGGCTGATTTACATGATTTACATGATTTTTATGTGCTGATTATTGTTATTATATAATTTATTATTATTATTTTTATTTTTAATTAAATGTTTTTTTTTTTACAATTTATGTAATTAACTTTTTAATTCCCATACTGTAATCATAAGATGTAAATCTTGTTGTATGGGATAGTCAAATAAATAAAAATCAAATCAAATTGAAAAAAAAAAACTTGGCTGATGAATATTGCTACATTAAGAAAATCAAACAACTTTTTTTTCCGTGCAAATTACAGAGAACATTTCAAGCTGAGGGGCAAGTCTACTGCGTTCAATTCGCTTGTTATTTGATTTTTTAAAGGAAAGAAATGAAAATCCTTAAGCAGAACTGTCCGTGTTTACGTATTTACTGTCTGGTGATACATATATGAGCAAAGTTATTCCTTGTCGAAACTCTAGAGGAGTGCCGCCTGATGTGCCCGTTAAGTTTGTTTAGGATTAAACGCCATCTTCCAAAGCATTGTAGTGGCGCACAACAAAATGTTAGTTTCATTACCCTATTCGTTCCTTTTCCTCAAATTGAAAGACGAATCAATGAAACCAAAAAAAAAAAAAATGGAATCGATTAATAACTCAGAAAAAATGTAATTACGTTTTTGTTTTGTAGTGGCATTGATCAGCCACCCTGTATTACAAAACAAAACAAAAATTTGACAACAAAAAATTTTTCAATTATTTTGGTAACGGCATTTTAAGGGTAACGTTATTGTAGTTATTCAGGTAATGTTAATGCACACAACAATTTTTAGCACCATTATGCCCAAGTTTTAATGACTGGCTAGTTTATGATCATACTTTGGGAAAATATATTTATTTACAGAAGTTTTTTTTTCAGATCTTGTTAGATTACTTCGGTAACGGTATTTTAAGGTATTGATATTTTAATTATATCGGTAACGGTATTTTACGGCTAACGGTATTTCAATTATATCTGTAACGGTATTTTAGGGATAACGATAGTGAGTTGAAAGAAGTTAGAATAGAAAACGGTATTTTAGCGATATTGACAGCCATCCCTGATGGCGTATATTCTTATGTATAAGCATGTAATGTACGTATGTATGATGAAATAAATAGAATAATTTAAAATTTGCCTCAAAATTTTTAGAGGTCTTCCCACATTTTCACTCATAACTTTTAAACGCGTTAAACTGCTCATGATATAAACAAACAATTTGACTGGAAATTAGCAACACCTCTTCTGTATTGGCGGAGTATTTTGTATTTCCACAGACAGACGGGCATACGGACAGACGGACATGGCTATATCAACTTCTCTATTTATGCTGATCAAGAATATATATAGTTTATGGCCCATAAAATTTTAAAATTTTTTTTTAAAATTTAAAAGAATTACAAACATTTGACAAAGTGAATATACCCTCCGCACTATGGGATGGAGGGTGTAAAAAGCAAAAACAATTTCTTTGCTTTTACTTGTAATAAGATCATAAGCATAAGTAAAAATTATGATAAGCAAACACAAGTGTGTAATGTAATCAGTGTTGCCATGTATTTTTTTCAAAAAACTGTAAGAAAAAACTGTTTTTTTTTTAAATAAAAAAACAGTAGAAAAAACAGTTAATATGTGCATTTTGAATTCAATTGCATTTTATTTAAACATAAAACAACATAAAAAACATTAAACACATAACATATTTATATACACAGAAAAAAAATATTTTTTTTTTGTAGACTAACTTTTAATTATACTAACAAAAAAAAATATTTTCAAATTTATGTTATTACAGATCACAAGTTGTGGTCTGTTATAAAACTACATTTTAATTAACAATAGGAATAATATGTTTTTTTTTCTGTGTACTTGGTTAAAGTAAAAAAAAAAATATAATATAAAAAAACATATTTCTATTTATATTAATTATTTAACATATAGCAACAAAATAGCTACAAAACCATAAAAAAAAACAAAATAATTCATCACATTTTGAGATCTTACTTAATTACATAAAATATCAGTTATACATTTTTTGATTAAATTTGATTTTCATTTCGTTTGATTCCACAAAATTTTAACACAAACAAATGCTAAAAAGGGAATTAAAACTTACTACACAGTTGCATTCAATGCGTAGTATTATTTTTTATTGAAACATTTTGTGCAACTTTTGTATTAAATTTATAAATTCAAGTAAAAGAAAGTAAATCGAGCAGGTAAACTGTTAAAAACTGGAAAAAAAGGCTGAAATTAAACAAAAACTGTTTTTTTTTCATGAAAAACTGGAAAACTGTTACGCATCCTAAAAAACTGTAAAAAACAGTTAAAACTGGCAATATGGTAACACTGAATGTAATTCGAAAAAAAAAAATAGTGGGTTTCATTTAAAGAGTTATCGAAACAAATAATTTTACTTAAGAGATCATTAAATGAACGTAATATTAACAACTACTCTTATTTAAAAATTATTATTCCTAACGAGAAAATTTAGTGTTGTTGTTGCTTTTCATTTAACCCTTTCGCTACATCTTTTTATTTAAGAATTTTAAAATACAATTTTTACAAATATTGTATAGTTTTAATCAATAAAACCAAAATAATAAAAAAAAAAAATTTTAAAAATTCAGAAATTCGGTTTTTCAGACTGTTGCCATATGGCAACAATTTCTTTTAATGTGTTAAAAAAAAAATTTTCATGTTGTTTTTAAAAATTTTTTTGACTAGTTTTAACAATTTTTTTGGCATTTTAGTCATACTTTACAAATAAAATATAAAAAAATAAACTTAAAATTTTTTTTTCATAACAGAAAAAGTAAAACTAATAAATATTTTTGAAAGTCAATCAATATTTTTTACAGAAATCAATACAAAACTTTAAAAATAGTTACATTCATTCAAAAGAAATTACATAACTTAACAAAATTATATTATTTATTAAAATTGTGGTATTCTTTAAAACAATTTCGTTCCTTGTTTGGTATACACAAATGCACATTGCATTTTAAACATTTATATCTGGAATATCCATGGCAGCCTTTATGCTTGCATCTGCTTTTGTTTTCTATACATATATTCTGGCCAATGTTGATTTCCATCATATCGGACAGAAGTTGATGGTGCTGTTTCATATGTCTTTTTTGACGTCGATGGGCTGTCTAAGTCACCAGCACCTGTAGACGTTTTAGGTCTTCCTCTTTTGCGGGTGCAACAACGTGCATTTGATAGTGCCAAAAGTCCCTCCGCAATATCATTTCGAAAACGTAAGAGATCCATGTAATCTTTTGTTTTTCCATTGTTTACTTCATAGTCTTTTCGATAATCTAGCCAGGAGTTACATATTGCTAAGTCAATAAAATGGTCAAATAATTTGAGGGTCCATTTTCGGGATCTTATAGAGATTCTATATAACGAAAGTAAAAAATCTAGCTTATCAACTCCGCCCATACTTTTGTTATACGCTGAAATTATATATGGTTGAGGTATTTCAATTTGTTCTTTTTTTTCAGCGCAGAATCTTTTCACGGTATTTAATGGTTCATCACCATATATTGAAGACACGACTTGAACTACACCTCCGTCTAACCATCTGATAACATATAGCTGGTTTTCTTTTTCCACACGGAAATCATAACTGCCTCTTCCTTCTTTTTTTAGCTCTTTTTCTGACTTCAGTGGCAACTTATTTAATCTATTGGCTCTTATGGTTCCGGTAGACCATATTCCCTTTTCGCTTAGTAAAATAATTAAATTAAGAGTTGAGAAATAGTTGTCGAAAAACAATTTGAAGTTTTTATTTTCTGGAATTGTTTTTGCTAAATGGATAACAATATCGGAGCAAAATCCTAATTGCGCACATCTGGTAAATCTCAATGTCGTCTAAAATGCCGTTTGAACTACATAAACAGAAAACTTTTATGCCCCACTTAATGGGCTTTTTAGGCATATATTGTCTAAGTGCTGTTTTTCCCTTAAAAGGAATCATCATTTCATCGATGCAAAGGTTTTCTTCTTTTGAAAGAGTATATGACTTCTTTAGAAACATATTTATCTGCTACTTCACTAACTGTAAGTTTTATACTGTTACGAATAGAATGAAATCGACTTCTTCCTATACTTTCGGAAAAACTTGGAATATTTGTGGGCTTCCTCCAATACATTTCTAATCGAGAATATCCAATTGATCCAGTCATTATCTCTAAAGCAAGAAATTTTAAAAACTCTTCTCGTGTAAGATTGATCGACGTTCCGGTTTTCATCATAGTTGATTGGTTTGTAGCTTGAACAACTTGGTCAATAAATTCTTCTGTGTAATATTCCAAAAAATATTTTACAGGAACTTTTTCGCGATGGGTAGAGTGCTCACAGCTAAATGGCGCTTCGAGTGTGGTCCAGGACCATTTGCTCCATCGAAAGTCATTAAATTTTTTAGCAACATATTTAGATTTTGGATTTTCAACAGGTATTTCTTTGATTTCATTATTGTTAACATTAACTTCGTAGTTCTCCCCTTGTAATATTTCTTGCCTTATAAAAGAATCATTTTGATCAAAAGTTTCTATAAAATCCTGTAAAACATTGGTTTCCTCTAAATCGTCTATATCTGATAAATCTGAGTCTTCAAAATTTATCAAGATTTTTTCGATTTCACTATCTTTTATACGTCTTGTCATGTTGGCAAATAAAATATAAATGACATTGCACACAAAAAAAAGTAACGTTTTTTTTTGGTAAATTGTATATACACAAAAATGTTTTGTTGCCGTATGGCAACAAGCAAGATATATTTATATAGGTAGTCTTACTAGAACAACAACTACAACAAACAACTACAACAAACAACTACAAACAATACAAAAACAACAGGCATTTTGTTGTTATAAATATATCTTGGGCAACAAGCTTATTTGAAAAATTTGTTAAATTCTTATTCGTTATTATAAAGCATAGTTTTAGGCTTATATGCATAATACAATGTGTTTTTGGTCTATTACTATTAATTTTTTTTTTAATTGCAATATATTGTTAAAAAACATATTTTTAAAAAAATCATTTTTTCAGAAAAAATGGTGAGGCCAATAGAAAGGTAGTTCAATATCAATTATTTTTCTGTGATTTATCTAACATATATATATTTTCATATATTCTTGTTTTTGATGTATACAAGTATTAAACACAACTTTTAAATTATGAATTTATTAAATCATACTAAAGCTACAGGTCAAAAAACTTGATGTTGCCATATGGCAACAAAATAGCGAAAGGGTTAATAAAAAAAATTGAAGGCAGGAACAAAATTATTATAAATTACGTTTGAGATATAAACACTTACCAACATGTTTGATGACGAAGAAGGCCTTTTTCGAAGATCGAATATGTGGTATGGTGTAACAGTTTTTACTTGAAGATACTGTGGGCTGAAAGGTCTTGCATTCAATTAGATTTGGTTAGTATAAAAAAATTCTTAGGGGTTATGCACATTCATTCACTTTTCACTAATTCAGGGTTAATTTTCTTTTATTTTATTTTTTATAATATCATTTAAAATCATGCAATTACGCCTTAAATAAAAAACAGGACACAAGATATTTATTTTGTTTGTTCGTTTTGTTTTTAAAATTTTGATCATTCTATTCTTTTTTTCGAAACTTTAAATTTTTATACGTTCTGTTTTCTCTTCTGTTTGTTCAATTATTAACTTGGTCCTGATATTATTTAAAACTTTACTTTAGAATTAATTTGCGGTTATATTATTTCTAACTTAATTTTGTTCACAATTTTTCTGGGCTTTGGTTTCTGCGTAGTTTGATCACCGCTATGATGTTTTCTTATACTGCGATTCTCAAAACTTTTTTCTTTTTTCACTACGTTTTTTTTTCAGTTTTTATTTAACTGTTAGGTTTTTGAGTATTGTTTATTTGCATTAAAATTTTTTTTGGGTTGTTTATTTATTATTTTTTTTTTCTATTTGATAATTCTGGTGTAAATGAAGTAGGGTTGCCATATTTGGAAAGTGAAAAAAAAATACATTGATGAAAAAAAACAGTACTTTTCAAAAAAAAAACAGTACGTTTTTTTATTTATTGTTAACATAACTTTTACTTCAATACATCACATATTTACTTAAAATAAGTTAATACACCGAACCAAATAGCGTAGGTAAAATCAAAAAAAAAAAATTTTGTAGATCTTTAACGAAATTTTGTCAATTTTTTTTTAAGATTTAACAAATTTTATTCAAATCAACAAAATTTCGTCAAGTTTACACCCTCTAAAGAAGTAAAATCGACTAAATTTCATCAAATTGACTAAATTTCGTCAAATTGGCTAAAATTATTAGTTTGGACGCCATTACTTTTTGCATTGGGCAGTGTCATGAAAAAAAAATTGTGTTTACAAACATCCATTGCTTGAAAAGTAAACAAACCAAACTTATATATGTACAAAGAAACGAAGTGGAATTAATACAGGGAGATTCATTCAGATTATAAAAAACTATTGTACACACAAAAAAAAAACATGGTTAAAAAAATATATATTCTTTGTACACGCAAAAAAGCTTGTTTATATAAAAATATGTAAAATATACAAAAAAAAACAGTACAAAAACAGTACAAATCCAAAAAAACAGTACTTTTGCGTACTGTTTTAGGTGTTGTGAATAAAACAGTACATTTTTCAAAAAACAGTACATGTACTGTTTAAAACAGTACGAATGGCAACCCTAAATGGAAGGCAAACTGATGAGTAGTACTAGGTGGCTCCGAAGGTATTGGGCCTTGCTATAAATTCCAAAGATGGTGTGAAAGCGTTATAATTTTATAAAATTTCGTTCCTTGCGTTCTAATTTGCATTTTTGTCTTCTTGTCCTTAAATTAAGGGTACGTGCATACACGGTATGGAATGTGGACTCCAAGGAGAAATCACCTCATCCGTAGTTTACCCACGAAGTTCTCAAAATAGTTTCCAAAGTAGGAGATCTATTTTTATCAAAAATTAACAGAAATATTAAATTTTTTTGTTAAAATATTTGCCTCTTATTATGCCAAAACTTTTTAGTGTTGACGAAAATGTAATTTTATATTCAATTATGCTTAGGATTGATTTATTGAATTATATTGAATTGATTGTCGCCCTGCTGTTTATTTGTTATTGATCAGCCGTTTTATAAACACAATAAGTGCTGCCAATAACATTCAGTTTTTGTAGTATGCCCAAAGGTATGCTTTAAAAACAAATGAGTAATAAGAGAACACTGCAGTTAACATCAGCAGAGTACACTGAGAAAAACAATAGTAAAAAATGTTTACAAAATAAAAACACGGCAAATCAAACTAACTCACAAGACGTTTTTTCATGGGATAAATTGTGCACCCTTTTGGACGATAAGCTTAAGGATGTTACCAGAAAATCTGATTTGGTTGAGCTGAAATCGGACATTGAAGAATTAAAGGAGGAAAATAAAAAATTGAAAAATGATGTTAAAAAACTAACACACCGTCTGGAAACTATTGATCGTAGATCTCGATCGTCAAACGTTATGGTTGCTGGTCTGAGTAGTAATAATATACATACTGCTAAAACCGAATTTTTAAAATTATGCACAGATATGCTCAAGGTGAATATTAATATTATGTCAACCCGAATGATAGCTTGAGAAAAAAAAAACTAGATGGTCAGAATATATTTATACAAAAAGATTATACAGAAGATGAACAGAATGTTCGATATAACTTACGGCAAATTAGCAAGAATATAGCAAAACATAATAAATCTATTAAGGTTAGGCTTGGTGAATTCTAAAATATACATGGTCAAGCGGTAAAATTGTATCAAATTCCGATAATAATGCTGAATATTTGTCAAAACTGCTAGCAGATTGCAATTACCCGATGGAAGTATGCGTTATTGAGGGGCGCAATGGTAAAACTTTGCCAAACAAAAAATTTTCATCGCAATAGCAAAATATATTAATCACGCACAAATTTCAAAGTCCAATAAACTAAAGATATTTAATTCTGCTTCTCGTTCAATCATGTTTTATGTAGCACAAGTTTGGGGCTACGAAAAATTTGACGAAGTAGAAAAATTGTTTCGTTTCTTCATTAAAAAAAAAAAAATGTTATATTTACCAACAACAACTCCAAATTATATGTTATATTTGGAAACTGGTCTCCCGTCTTTATACCTTTTAAATTAAAAATAACTAGTGTTGTGCCAATCTGGCTTACAACATTTATGTTATGCTAAATATAGATATCAAAATATTGTAAATTAATGAATATGTACAAACAATCTTTTTAATATCTATTAATTAATAATAATAATAATAATTACAAGTTTGTTATAATTTTTATTAAAAATAAAAATTATGTTTTTTTCGACCTTTAATTGTGCAATGAAAATGAAAATTATTCAAGTTCGAGGCCATACTCTATATTTCTTCACCTTTAATTGTGCAATGAAAAAAACATAATTTTTATTTTTAATAAAAATTATAACAAACTTGTATAAAAGGCAGAGTACCGCCAAGTTTACTTCCCCTGTTTTGCTTACAAAGTAAACAAAATATAAAAAGGAGAGAGAGAAACAAAAAAACGTGTATTGAATATCCACCAGAGGTGGATCTTGCACATCAAACAAGTTTTCAATTTATTTTTTGATCAATGGTTATAATCTTTAACTTCAAACTCATATGTATATTAGTTCTCATGTAGTGAGTAAACTAGTTCATATGTATGTTTGATGTTTGGCATGGGATTGTTACCGCTTTCAAAACGTGTTCTGATGATGGGAACCTAGAAAATTCCCGAAATAGATCTATCAACACATTCCTGAAAGGGTCAAATAATAAATTTGAAAACAAAAAACTCTATAGATTATTTGTTAGGACAATATCCTAATGAAGAAATATAGAGTATGGCCTCGAACTTGAATAATTTTCATTTTCATTGCACAATTAAAGGTCGAAAAAAACATAATTTTTATTTTTAATAAAAATTATAACAAACTTGTATAAAAGGCAGAGTACCGCCAAGTTTACTTCCCCTGTTTTGCTTACAAAGTAAACAAAATATAAAAAGGAGAGAGAGAAACAAAAAAACGTGTATTGAATATCCACCAGAGGTGGATCTTGCACATCAAACAAGTTTTCAATTTATTTTTTGATCAATGGTTATAATCTTTAACTTCAAACTCATATGTATATTAGTTCTCATGTAGTGAGTAAACTAGTTCATATGTATGTTTGATGTTTGGCATGGGATTGTTACCGCTTTCAAAACGTGTTCTGATGATGGGAACCTAGAAAATTCCCGAAATAGATCTATCAACACATTCCTGAAAGGGTCAAATAATAAATTTGAAAACAAAAAACTCTATAGATTATTTGTTAGGACAATATCCTAATGAAGAAATACAGAGTATGGCCTCGAACTTGAATAATTTTCATTTTCATTGCACAATTAAAGGTCGAAAAAAACATAATTTTTATTTTTAATAAAAATTATAACAAACTTGTATAAAAGGCAGAGTACCGCCAAGTTTACTTCCCCTGTTTTGCTTACAAAGTAAACAAAATATAAAAAGGAGAGAGAGAAACAAAAAAACGTGTATTGAATATCCACCAGAGGTGGATCTTGCACATCAAACAAGTTTTCAATTTATTTTTTGATCAATGGTTATAATCTTTAACTTCAAACTCATATGTATATTAGTTCTCATGTAGTGAGTAAACTAGTTCATATGTATGTTTGATGTTTGGCATGGGATTGTTACCGCTTTCAAAACGTGTTCTGATGATGGGAACCTAGAAAATTCCCGAAATAGATCTATCAACACATTCCTGAAAGGGTCAAATAATAAATTTGAAAACAAAAAACTCTATAGATTATTTGTTAGGACAATATCCTAATGAAGAAATATAGAGTATGGCCTCGAACTTGAATAATTTTCATTTTCAATAATAATTACTTCTATATTTTATCAGATATTACATTAATTCATGTAGTCAATGTGAGAGTATGAATATTTTTATATTTTGTAACTTATTGTAAACTATTTTTAAAAGAATCACAAAAATGTTTACGATTTTCAGCAAATAAATTACGATTTTCAGCAAATAAAATAAATTCTTTTAGTCTACTAATACTCATTAAAAATTTTGTTAACTTTTAGCAAGGAGTTTTTAGTTTTTAATCAACCAACTGCTAGCAAAACTTTTGCTAAATCTACTAATTTTATTTCTAAAAATCCGATTTGGTTGACATTAGCAATTTCTTTGCCATCACCCGCCTGACTAAAATTTAGCTGACTCAGCAACATTTTTTGCTGACTTTACTAAATTTTTTTTTTTAGTGTACAAATGCATCGGACTTTCGACTCATCAATTTTGATAGATTTCATGACGTAAATTCCGAATGAGAGCACCAAATTTTAATATAATTTTTGAAATATTCGCGAATTTAACTTTTATTTAAAAAATGTCTTATTAATTTAAATACCTGGAATAAATAACTTTTAACATATTTTTAAAGTATATACTTTGGGCATTTACACCCATACCAATTAATTTCGATTTGAAGAAGGATGTTGAATATAATTCCAATTAAAGTGAATACTTCACTTATTTTTTTGTGAGTATTATAAAATCCCTTAATCGAATTTGCAAAATTTAAGCACATGATGTTAATGTATATTCCCACTTAACTCATTTCATAAAAAAAAACATATATTATATGCCAAATTTTCAGAAAATTCAATCTGAAATAAAATTTATGTAAGTTTTTTATTAAAATTAATTTTGTATGAATTTACGATGAAGAAAATATAATAATCATATTTTTAAGGTATAAAAATAAATAGAATTTTTTTAGTTTCAGCGATTTTTTCCTTACACTAAAACAGAAAGTTCGTGAGTTTTTTTTTTCATAAATTAAGTAACCAGTGATGTTTATTAAGGATACATATTAAAATTTAGGATCTTTTTATCGTTATGGATGTTTTATTAATGAAATCTTTAAAAATGAGAAATTTAAACTGTTAATACATGGATTCGAAAATTTCCGTATCTTTCGAAACGTGTAATATATCAAATTAAAAGGCATAGTTTATACTATACTAATGTTGCAAAAAAGTAACATAATTATTTGCAATTTTGTATTTTTGAATATATTAATTATTTAATTTGTTTCAAATAGATATAATTATATAAGAAACAGATATAATGGTATCCGGATTTTGACCTGATATTAGCGTATATGATTTTATGTAAACTTATACATCTAAATAGAATTAGATCCGAGTTTTAGTCTGATAAAATTGCAATAAGTGTTACATTTGTGTATATGATTGGATGCAAATATACACAATTTCATACAAATATATGATCATCGTATCATTTCCGTTAAGTTTATAAAAAATTATTAAGGAACATGTAACATGTAACATTTTGCGGTTTTCAAAAAAGTTACGGCATAAATCTTTTTTAAGATTTAATGCACATTAGGGTGTGCCGCAAATGTATAGTTTTACGTAATAGTGCCCAAGCGATGAGTATTACCTAGTTGATTATAAAAAAAAAAAAAATTAAGAATACTATTATATAGTTCGCTACCCGTATTTTTTAACTTTTGTACAAAATTGAGCTTAAAACTTAAGAAATATATTCATAAAATTTAAATAGAGTAATTTTGATTCACTACATCTTTCGATTTAAAACAAGTAATA
Organism: Delia radicum; assembly: GCA_021234595.1. Taxonomy (NCBI): domain Eukaryota; kingdom Metazoa; phylum Arthropoda; class Insecta; order Diptera; family Anthomyiidae; genus Delia; species Delia radicum. The sequence continues at coordinate 78,707,272 of CM037855.1, read as the reverse complement.
TATAAATTTACTTGGGTCAAACTAAGCGATGATGTTGTGGACCAAAATTAATCTATGGAAATTCTTTAAATGTTTTTTCAAACCTTTAAGCTCGACTTTGTCCAAAAATTTCAAACTAAACTACAAAGGCAGCAGTAGTATATTTATGTTCGTTCCAGCGCAGTTTTTCAGTACAAACTCGGAGCCCTACGTGAGCGTTACGCCCCCGCTCCAGTTATGTTCTTAACTTACTAATAATTTTTTTAAATTCTGATTAATTTTACATTTATAAATTTCCAAATAATCTTGTCTGCAATATTTTGTCGACCTCAATAAATTTCCAAATAATTTTGTCTGGACTATTTCTTTGACTTCCTGTATATTGCTTAATAATTACATACAAAGTATTGTTGTATTAAAGTATTGTTGTTGTTGTTATTATGGTTGTTGTTGTAGTCTTGGTGGTGATAGATGTGTAAACGTAGCTCCTCCCTCCTTAATATGAAGTGACGGCCAAAGGGTCTCTGCGTAATTTGTTGTCGGCACTTCATTAATTTTTTGGTCAAGCGAATAGTTATTGTCGTTGGGTTTCTTTTTATTATTGCGATTGCTAGTATTATGATGAAGATTGTTGTGTACCCGAATACTGAATATGTAACTTTTTCATGTATTTCTGTATTTGTCTGTAGGTTTTCGATTATTCTTCTATCTTCAAATCTATATTTATTTAATTTTGGGAGTGTTATTTCATTTGTATTTGAGAGGGTTGTAATGTTATTGTTGAAGTTGGGTGGCATTTCGATGGAGTTTCCGTTGTCCCAATATGTGTTATTTTCGTTGTTGTACCAGATGTTATTGATGGCGTCTTTGCAGTTGGTAAATTGAATTAGGGTCTGCTATTAATCGTGTGTTCTTTGGTGACGTTGTTGCATATGGTAGTAATCTGTTGTATTGGAGGGTTAATGTGGATAATATAGTTGGGTTCCGGATGAATAATATCAACTTTTTGCCCTATATCTCGTAAATGGCAGGAGTAGTCTTGTTTTTAGATACTATATTTCTAATACAATTTGCGTTCATATTATATTATGTTTCATGAATATTCTTGTAATAAAATCGATCTTCTATGTGTTTACATTTTTCTTTATAAAATATCAGACTATTTTCATTCATTAATGCGTATTCTTTGCTTATAATTTCTAAGGTTTTATTAATTTTGTGTTGGAATAATATGGTATAGTGTAAATTTATTGTCTGATATTATTGGAATTTTTATGTTAAATATGATGTTAGTATTATTATAGTATGCAGTTAATTCGAGGAGTTCAAATATGTGTTCAGAGAAAAGTATATTTGTTTACGGGTTATTGCGGAACGAAAAAAAAAGTTTTGTTTCTTTGAATGTTTTTTAAAGACTCAACTTTTTTTACAAAACTTAACTCTATTTATACTAATTCTAACATACTTTAATTTCTAGTACAACAATGTGTGTGGAACCTTTCTTGTTGATAAGAACGGTTCATCACATATTTTAAGTATTGTATTTATTCTTAATAAACTATACATTTAATTACATACACCAAGTGTATGCTTATTTTTGGACCTAAATGCATTGTTTAGGTCTTATCTAATATTCTATACCACAGACAGTGTAGTAATAAAATTATTTAAATATTATGCTGTACGCATATTAACAAAAAAACCTAGGGCAATGAACTACTTCAAAAAATACGATGAATTGGTCACAAGACTAATGCCTGTACACAAATAATAGAAAATAATATGCCCTAATGACTGTTTTCAGTTTATTACATTTAATTTTCTAAAGAAGAAAATTATATTCTATTGATAAAATAAATATTACGTTCAAGATTGAACAATATTTATTGTGTTATTTAGTGTATTATGAATTTGAATTAGTTTTATAGGATCTAGTATTAATTTAGGTATGATATTTAATTTGGCCAATATTATTGCCTCTGCGATATTGCAGAGTACGTATTTGCAGTTCTTTTTCATTTCATCTCCACGGACAATGTTATATGTTTTCTGTTTTAGTTTTTACACACACACGAAAGATAAAACAAAACACGCCTACATCAGATTGCTTTTCACAATTTGTTAAATAAGTTTTGGGATTTTAGCACATTTAATTACTATAAATGCAATTAATGTTTATCCCGATGAAAATAAATTTTAATAAAAAAAAAAAAAAAAAAAAAAAAAATGTTTCCATTCCATGTGTTTCCATTTGAAAATAAACCTTGCATCTCATTCTCATGCGTATGATATGATCGTTTTATTTACATGTTTCTCTTTCATAGAATGAAAAATAAATCGTAAATAATTTGGTGAGTTTTTAATATTGAAAAAAAAAAAATATTTTCTCTTCTTGAAAAAGAACGGTGAAAAAAAAATATAAATGTGTTTTACAATGAGTGTAATGATATATGATACTTATTTGTTCTTTTTCACAATTCTGCAAAATTAATAAAATGGATAAAGACTTTAAAAATTGTATTGTTAATTGGAATTTAAAAATATACAGTGACCAACAATACACGTTCAATATTATTGATAATTATTTTTTTGTCAATAAATTATTTCAAAATAAAATATTGTACCCTATATTGGTAGTTTATCATATAAACAGGAATACAGACGTTAAATAGTATTGATAAGTTTAGAGTTATTTACAAACAAAATGAATTGGTGTTCCCTATATTGGAAGTTAATCAATTAAATTGAAAAATTAAAAATTATTTTTAATTTGCTATTTCATTAATGACACGTTTCCAATGTTTACTCTAATAAAACCGGTTTAATTTTGCTAGTTTACCTGTTTGATTTTAAAATTTCTTGAACCAAAGTTAAAATAACGCTACCGAAACGAAGATGTATAACGTTATTTTGTTGATTAAACAAAATTTAATGGGAAGTTTTTTAAAAAAGCCCTGTTATATCAGAAGGCATATGCCACTAGTGGAATCGTAATTTCAAAACTATCATATCGGCATTGATGTGGGCGTGGTAAATTCCCGGTCAAAAAAGTTATAACTCAAATATAATATCATATCTCTTTTGATGTAGACCGTGTTAAACACTAACAACATTTTAAATAAAAAACTAGGTAATATTAAAAAAAATCACATATTTATTATATCTCAATGAATTAAAAAGTTATTATTTACTTCAATTTCGAATAACATCAATTGCCATTCAGAAAAGAACAATGCGTATTGTGAAAAACATTTATAAAAACTATATATTTTTTATACTTCAATGAGTTCAAAATTATTATAACAAAAAAAAATATATAAAAAAACTACGCAGACACTGTAATTTAGAAAAACATAAATTGCCATGCATTTCAATTTATGGAATCTACACCATTTCCCTTTGTTATTTAAAGTATTTAAGTATCATTTAAAATTAAAAAAAATACCATTTAAAATTAAAAAAAAAAAAACATTAACAGAAAATAGCAATTACAAATCAAAAACAAAATCCGTTATAAAAACACAATTAAAATTCAAAATATACAAAATGAAAAGCAAAAAAATGCCAATTCAAAAATACCAAGTTATCCTTAAATGTTTTGAATTGCATTTTTTATTTTTTGAATAACATTTGATATTGTTTGAAATTTAATTGGCATTTTCGAATTTCAATTGCATTTTTATTAGACATTATTTTATAATTATAATTGCTACTGTTTGAATTTCAAATTATATTTTTTGATTTACAATTGCTTTTTTTTTGTAAAATTTTTTGATAAACAAATGGTATTTTTTTTTTTTTATTTACAAATGAAGTTTTTGAATTTCATTTGCTATTTTTTAATTTAAAAGAGATTCGTTTAAATTTGATTACCAAATTTGAAATTATAATTGTGTTTTTTAAAAATAACCCTAAACTTATCAATACTATTTAACGTCTGTATTCCTCTTTATATGATAAACTACCAATATAGGGTACAATATTTTATTTTGAAATAATTTATTGACAAAAAAATATTTATCAATAATATTGAACGTGTATTGTTGGTCACTGTATATTTTTAAATTCCAATTAACAATAATACAATTTTTAAAGTCTTTATCCATTTTATTAATTTTGCAGAATTGTGAAAAAGAACAAATAAGTATCATATTCAGTATCATCAACAACATAAAAAACATTGTGAAACGCATTCACATTTTTTGTTTGTTCACCGTTCTTTTTCAAGAAGAGAAAATATTTTTTTTTTTTCAATGTTAAAAACTCACCAAATTATTTACGATTCATTTTTCATTCTATGAAAGAGAAACAAGTAAATAAAATAATCATATCATACGCATGAAAATGAGATTCAAGGTTTATTTTCAAATGGAAACACATGGAATGAAAACATTTTTTGTTTTATCTTTCTTCTGCGTTGATACAAGAAAAACCAAAAATGAACAGTTCGTGGTTTCAAATACGTACTCTGATATTGTTCAGATGTTGTATGAGTATATCAATGAGATAGTTTATCTGATTGAGTTGTTGAATTTGTGTTATTGTGTTAATTGCAGGGTTTAGTGAATTACGGGTGTTTATATGGTGAGTTATGATCTCGAATCTCGTTACCATGTTAGTGTTGATTAGTTGTTGATTTAATGTATTATTTATGAGTCCATTTTCCGTTAGTAGATTTGCAATGTCTCTATTTAATTTCTTCGCATCTTCATAATCCATATTTCCGGTTATAAATTTTATTGTCGAACCCAATGCGTTTATTAGTCCTCTCTTCTGTCTATTTCTGGATGTTAATAGGTTCAGTCTCATAGTGAGTTCCTTTAGTTTTAGTCTTGTTGTCTTCAAGGCGATTCTGGCAAATTGTGTGGTTTCAAAATGGGATACCGTTTTTTCTATCTTTTGTATATTGTCAGGTTTATTATGTCTATACGATGTTTGTAGTCGATTATTGTCCTAGCAACTCCTAATTTCAATGGAATAATTCCTTGTGTTGGGGAAACGTTTACAATTTTAACGTCGGGCTGTGCCAGTATAAATCAAAAAGGAAGGTGAGTTTCAAGTTTTATGTTTTCTTTTTATTTTGTATTTATGGAGTTTTTGGTTGTTTAGTGTTAAAAGAGTCACTTTGTTATTTTGTTTTACATTTCTTTTCGAAAATCTAGGGGTCATTTTATTTCTTCTACATTCTTTTCTCTAGATGATGTCGTTTTCTAGAAGGGTTTCGGGTTCTTCTCTATTTTGGTTTAATCGTTCGATGCGTTTGCTTGTGTCATGTGTGTAGTATAAATATGCGGTTTCTGCGCCAGAGAAAGATTAATTTTTGGCGAAAAATAAAAAATTTTTTAGCCTTAAGAGAAAAATACATTGCATTTTTTAAAACTTTTTTAGCTTTATGAGAAAAATACATTGCATTTTTTATAGAACTTTTTTAGCCTTATGAAAAAAATACATGCACTTATTTATATATATTAAGTTGCATTCAAATATTTTTGTTTTTTATCTTTGCTAACGGATATACATACAAACATACATATATACGTACAGACATTTAGTTTTTTCTTTCATAATTTAGGTGTTTTGTTGTCAAGATCACTGACTTCTTATTTCATGTTGAGTATGGTCAAGAGTAATTGTTTTAAAAATGTATTGAGAAAGAAAATATTGATTTTGAGTGATTTTAAATTTTATATGATTAAAAAAATTATATATAAGAGGAACATTTTATACAAAAGATTTTATTTATAAAATTCATCAGGTGAAATAAACGTACAAAGTTGTTCTTCAATTTGGTACTTAAAATGGTATGATAAAAAATTATCTTTTATGTTTTTATATTTTTATTTAATTTAATGCTTTTTTCTTTTTTTTTACTTATAGAATTATTAGGATTATTATTAGGTAATTATGGATCCAAAGTTGCTGTGTATTTGGAAAATAACACATGGTTTTATTTACCAGCAAGAATGAATAAATTCCTAACAATTCAAGACCCCTATTTAACCATGATGAATAATAAGAAATGGAGAATTACTTTTAAGGGACGAATTTTCCCTAACGGATTAGCTATTTTCGAATTAAAATATGATTAAATTTTTTATATTTTATATGTTATATTATAGTATTATACATACTTTTTCAAAAATTATTGAAACCATTATTTAGTCTTAAAAATGGTTAAAAGTTATATTTTAACATTTTAAACATTATACATGCAACATTATAATTTTAATTAAATCTAAACACAAATAAAGAAAAACACAATTTTTATATTTTATATAAAAAATAATTAGAGTTTTATTAATTTTATATTGCATAACTGGATGTAAGGTAGACAGACATACATACTATTAATAAAATTATAAAGAATATGCAAGTAAGCCATTTCAATTCTATATTTTTATTTTATACAATTTTTTTTTTTGTTTTTTTTTTTCTTTTGTAAGCACATTGACCTTTTAGAACTTTAAACATAATAAATATTAAAGAGGACATGTGTTTACTAAATAACTTGGTGAAATGTTCGTTTTACCCTACGCCATGCATACAAAATTCTTATTCACAATTGATATAAATTTTTATAGGAAAAAATAAATATTAGTATACGGTAAACCAAATTCACTGTAAATGTTTACTTATACTACAGCTCTAATTTTTACAACATAAGCATAAATTCAACTAACTCTTACAAGTACAGTGAAACATTTTGATGTTTAACTAATTGAAGGTAATTGTTAATAAATAATAACTGATTGTTAATTGCGAAATTTCAAAAAGATTTGACTGTGTTTTTTTTTTTTTAATTGCAAGTAAAAATAATATGATCCTCATTAAATCCGGGTTTATATATATATAGAAAGTAGAAATAATAAGGTGTTGTGTAACTAGAACTTTAGTTGTAAAAATGGCCACAATAAAAGTAACATGCAAGTTACGTGATCGTAGTTTCGCTACAAAGGGGAACTTAAAACGAATCCTCTTTTCGACCTAACCCTAAAACGTCACATATTAAGGATTCATAACTTTTCTTACAGAAAAGCTAAATCCTTTCAAGGTAAGTTAAAAATCACATTTTTATTATTTAATGTTTTAATTAATTAATTGAATAATTTTATGTATTTATTTTTTCTCTAAAGTGTCCGCCAAATAACTTTTTTTTTTTTTGAACTCCTGAACCAATTGGACTTTGTATGGCGTCATACCAAGGTCTTTATGCAAAATTCGTCTCAATGTCTCCGAAATGTTCAATTGTTAAGAACGACGGTGAATTGATGTTGATGGCGCTTCACGCACACTTTCTGCCACAGCAGCAATATTCTCGGGTGTACGCACTGTTTTTGGCTTTTCACGCTTTGGTTTATCGATGAGGATGCCAGTTTTTTTCCCTTTTTTCACAAGATAACGAACATACGGACCATATTCGTTCAGCGGAAGGATAAAACTAATTATCTCTCAAATCAGACATGAGCTAAGTGTTACCATTCACGAAATAAGCACTAGTTGAAAAAAAAGTTAGATGGCGGACCCTTTAGAACAACCTCAAGCTGCTATCAACGCAACCCGGGAGGAGGTAATTACATCAGAACTTGAACAACCTACCAACAACTCTGCCCGTGAAATAACATTATCACCAATCACTTTAATACAGGAGGTAATAGTTTTACCTCCAATAAATGTTCCGGAATTTTTAGCTTTACATGAAGATGGACAGGACAGTGTACTGGTTAATGACCTTGATGGGATGACAGAATACAAAATAAATTATCATTTCATCTAAACGATGGATATGATAATTTATTTTTCTTAATAAAATAAGTTATAATATTAAATAAAATTTTATATTTTTATTTTTGTAATAGAAATAAAAAGATTTTTATATTGTTTTATAAGATTCTTTTTTTTATTACTAAAATATTATTAAACAAATTATAGCTTAAAAATATTTTTAAACATAGTTACTATTAGTAAATCCTTTAAAACTAAATTTGAATAATTAAAAAGATTTAAAAATTTTTTAAAAGATATATTTTTACATCTTAAATATATAAAAATACAACAATAAAGACCACATAAAACTGAAAAATTACTTTGAACTCGTTTTTGATTAAATATATATGATTTCGAATTTCTATTGAAAAATGTTACAAAAGGGGTGATGGGTAATTGACCAGCGGGACAAAAATATTCGGCAGGTTTGTTTTTCGGGAAATAAATAACAACCTAATGCTCTCCTGGTTTATAAGATGGATCGGTGTTAGCGATATAGAATGATGGTTTTACAACCTTTTTGGTAGTTTATCACTAACACCTTTGAATTTGTTTTTTTTAGCTAGATCAATAGAATTCATAATCTGTAAAGTCTTGATTGAATTCATAGTGTTTGAACAATTGTACGAGACTTGTCAATTTCAATAAAACTATTAAATTCACAATATACAAGACAAGTAATGGCTTCAGAAATAGGTTTTCCAAAACGACCTTCAATACGAATAGTTCCTTGGCTTATCAGATTCCCACAATGAGAATTATTGCTGTGATCGGGAGTTAAATCAAACGCTAATAAAAAGAATCCGTTATCAAAAAGTTCTTTTGTTATCTGATGTCCTTTATCAAAATGATGTAATCCGGTTCCTTTAAATAGTGTTTGATATCCACGTGTGCTTATTACACCACCATTATTATAATTAAATTCAATTGGTTGGACCGGGTATTGCACTCCATTAACTACTAGATTAAATCGTTGTAAATTAATGTGCTGGGATTTTCATGCCGATCACCTGTATATGCCTTGTTAGTTACCATACCAAACATTAAAAAATTAGGTAGTTGACCAAGAACAACATTGTCTAGAATTAATGAATGATTACCAGGATGTATAGTAAACGTTTTCATTTCTACTCGTTTATAAGGGTAATTAGCATTTTTCAATTGTAATACATTATGATGAGCCATTAAGGTGTTATTAATATGTGATTCATTTTTAGTTACATTTTCTAAAATATAAAATTCTGGTTTTTCCAAGTTTAATTTTTTTTTCCGTTTGTCCAATCCAGGATTTCCTTTTTCAACTAATGAATTAATTTTATTTGTATCAACGGACCATCCACATGATTCAAGATGTATGGACCTAGCACCGTTACCATAATTAAGCAATGTCGCCAAATAGTTATTATCAGGTTGGGTCACATTTTTATTATTTAGATGAGCGGTGCAATTTCGAAATAATGAATGAAGCAGATTGTTAACAATACTTCCTTCTCCCTTTAGCTCAACAATAAGTCTAAGATAAATGCTGTTAAGATCTCTATATGTTTCTCCATTTCCTAATGAAACAAATTCAATAGTACTAGAGTTATCTAATGATGCTATAGGGTTGTAAGATATTTCTTCAGTTTTTAAAACACTAGTTTGAATGGGTGGCGATTCAAATAAATCTAATTCGCTTTTCATACATTCTATAAATCCAGACATTTCCAATTTCCAAAAATGTCTCTAATTTTCTTTCCTCTACAACGTTTTGATTTAATCTGTGTTTTTTGTTTTAATCGTTTTAGTTTTATACGTTGACCATTACCTGTTTGCTTTATTTCTTTCAAATCATTTGCAACTTTTTTCCATTATTTATTAAAATCTCTTTAACAGGTTTTGTACCTATTTCATCTAATATTTCTTTTCCTATATCGATTGAATTATTCTTTAAAACATTTAATCCAGTTTTAAATAGAGGTTTCAAATGCGAAAATAGAGCTGAAAATATTGACCCTAGTCCACGTTCATATTGCACAATTCGAGGTGAATGATAAATTCCACCAATATTATGAACGCTCTTTCCGGATTGATTATTATAATAATGGGTATAAATAAAATGATTAATTACACTGTGCTCGAATCGGACACTTTTTTTTTTGTAACAAACGGGGCACCCGGTGGGTAAACCTAATTCGAGTACGCTGAATCCTGTGGTGCTAACTGTTTTTTTAGGTTAGCTCTTGTTTAAAAGATAATTAAGATTGAAAATTATGGTTCCCTCCCATACAAAGTAAATATTTAATATCATATATCTACAGTACTATAATAGTCTTAGTCTTAGAAATTTGTGCACGTTGATTATTTGATAGTGTTAATAGTCATGGGAAAAATGGGCGTGATCGGACCAGTGGGCATGTCAGCTCCCATATAAAGTAAATATTTAATATCATATATCTACAGTTCTATAATAGCCAGAGTCTTAGAAATTTGTGCACGTTGATTATATTATGAATAGTCATGGGAAAATTGGGCGGGATCATACCAGTGGGCGTGGCAGCTCCCATACAAAGTGAATATTAAGCTCATATACAAAATATTAAATATCTAGGGTTCTATATTAGCTATATAGCCTTCAAATTTTGTACGAGTCCATCAATTACAAATATTGGTAGTCGAACTGAAAATGGGCGGAATGCGATAAATGGGCGTGGTACCAAAAGCAAAAAAGCATTAAAATAAATTATCACATTCATGACTTTTTGCAAGGTTATTTAATAATGTTGTTCCGATGAACATGGCGAACGTTTTCATCAAGTGACTGCAAGGCTCGAACATTGGTATAGTGGCAAAAAGCTACATTCACTTTTAGGTGACATTTGTTGGAATTTGCAAGAGGAAGATAATGATATAGAAGAATCAGGAAATGAAAATTGAAAAAATCATGAAAAATTTATTTATTAAAAAAAAAAAAATTATAAATCACTTTAAAATTGTTGTAGTCAATTAAATTTTGTTGCAAATAGTTTATTGTTGATGTTGTTTCATAAAATGTTCTCAATTTCATACATTTAAAATCAATAAATGGTAAACAAAACTTAAAAAAATTGTTTTTTTTAGGTACTTGGAACCATAATTTTCAATCTTAATTATTTTTTAAACGAGAGCTAACCTAAAAAAACGGTTAGCACCACTGGATTCAGCGTACTCGAATTAGCTTTACCCGCCGGGTGCCCCGCTTGTTACGTTTTTGAACTAGCACAGTGTTATTAAAACGTGCAAACGTTTTATATTTTTTTAAAATGTAGTCTACAATAAACGGGTATCGAGTCAATTATATTTAATTTTCGTCCTTCATCATTTCGAATCATAATGGATATATCATTGATATTAAAGGTTTCAATTGGATAATATTCCACTCTTTTAAAATTTATGTAATTTGTTAGTGATAAAATAGAGTATATTTTTAAGCATTTATTTTTGTTGTTCCCAACATGTCTTCGTTTAATTATATCGGTATAAACAAAAATTATATAATTTATTTCGGATGATATTATTTTATTAAAATAGTCTGATATATTCTCTTTTAATCTATTTAATGAGTTTTCTAAAAAATTATTTGTTAACGCTAAAATCGGTTCATCTTTATTATTGATCGACTCTATAATAGTTGTATCCTCTGCTTTACTATTTGTATCATTATTACTTTTATTTTCACCATCTTTATGGTCTTTGAAAACATTTGTTTGTTGAGTACTATCGGTATTTAAAGTTGTTTTAATTTGATCGGGAATCTTTGAAGAATTACTGTCCAGAATTATTTTTGTTTTATCATTTTGAGATGATACATTTAAAAGCTTTTTAAATTTATTCTTAATGATATCTTGCTCATCATTATTTAATTTAGCGTTTTTAGGTTTACCAACATCTAAAGATGACTTTTCTAACGTACGTTTAATTTTGTTTTGATATGCTTTTTTTATGCATATCTTGTAAAGAAAACGATATATCTGATAATCCAACTACCCATTGATCATCTAAGTTTAACGGCTGTTTTAATTAATTTTTAAATGTGTTTGGTGTATTTTTAAAAATATTTGTCGAATCGTTACTTAATAAAGTAACATACATATGGCTGTCTAGTGAATTGGAACTCATCTTTTAAAAAAATGATTATTTAAGTTAATTACATTATCTTTTATACGATTTTAAATTTATATGTTTATATCGTTACTATCAATCCATGAATTATGATTTTTATCGAAACCCAACCATTTAACAAAAAGCTTGTTTCCACTACGCTTTAATATTTTTTCAATTAAATATGTATTTGCAACAGTAGTTTTCATTAATTCATCTTCATAAAATCCACCTTTTATAATATTACCTTGAAGATCTTCTAACTGATATGTTATAGGACTTGTAACAAAAATTTTATTTATTCTAAATACTTCAGAGTATAACCTTTGAAATATAACCTTTTTCGAATGTATTTTTATGCTTGCTTATTCGAACCAAATCGTTTATTTTGTATTTTCCCATCTTTAAAGTTTTTAAATTATTGTACACAGTATTTAGTAAGAGTTTTTCAGCTTTCTTATTAACTGATTTTGGTGTCATTTTTATAGTTCTATGATATGAAGAATTATAATCTCGCAATAATTTTTCTAGAATATTGATCCATCTATAATTCCCCTGTAAACTGAAACTCTTCCACATTTTATTTTTTAAAGTTCGATTAAATCTTTCAACTATTGATGCTTTAATTTTTGAAAACGTATGATAATGATTAATGTTTAATTCTTTCATCAGATTTTTAAAATGTAAATTGTAAAATTCTTTTCCTTGATCAGTATGAAGATTTTTTGGTGTTTTATTTTTATTTAACTTAATAATTTCTCGAAATTGCTTCGTAATTTCGATACCAGATTTGGTTTTTACTGGTAATGCATAAGCATACTTTGAAAATACATCAATAGCGGTAAGTAAATATTTATAACCATCATTAAATTTAGCATATGGTATCATTTCTACTAAATCAATTTGCCAAGTATCTAAAATACCTTTTTGAATAAATCTTCGTCGTTTGAAGTTTCTTCTTGCTTGACGATGAAGTTCATTTACAAGAATTTCTTTACTCATATTAACTGATAGTTTGAATCAGTCCAATTCATTCAAATTTAGTTTATGGAAGCAAAAACATGTTGCAACAGTTTATATATCCATTTACAATGATGGTTTGTGGACCTTCTGGTTGCGGGAAGTCTACCTTTATTATAAAATTAATTAACAATCAACATTTAGTATCAAAAAAGTTTGATAGAATTATTTGGTGTTTTGCAGAAAAGAATGCTGTACCATCAATGGATAATGTGGAATTCATAGAAGGGATTCCGGAAAACCTTGAAACGAATGATATGGAATCAACTTTAATAATTTTAGATGATTTAATGCTTGAATCATATAATAAAAAAGTATGTGAACTGTTTACTAAAGGATCCCATCATAGAAATATATCTGTTATTTTAGTAACACAAAATATTTTTCATAAAGGTGCTTTTTCAAGAGATATTTCTTTAAATTCAAAATATATAGTTATGTTTAAAAATCCCCGAGATAAATTACAATTTCATTGTTTAGCTCGTCAAGTATCCCCTGTGAACTCGAGGGCACTGGTTGACGTATATAATATATGTACACAACATGCTCGTGGTTATTTACAAATTGATCTTACTCAGCGAATACATAACGCACTTAGATTTAGAACTGACATTTCTAATCAAAATTATTGTTCTATATTTTCACCTATTGATGATGAAATTAAATCTAAAATTACTGAAGGAGAACAAGCATATTCTCTATGTGCTTAAGAAAGCAAACCCAAAATTAAGAAATGCTATTTTAAAACATGTTGATGACATTGTTATTAAAACTTTAAATGAAATTCTATTCAATATTATGAATAAAAATCATAAAATTACAAATACGTTTTTGAAAAAATAAAACCATATAAAAACACAATAAGAAAAGTTTGTTCACCAAAAACATCTGTAAGCGTAAAGAGGAAACACCTTATTCAAAAAGGAGGATTTTTAACCGTTATACTATCTTCATTATTAAGCGGTGCAATAGGAAAAATTTTAGAAAATGTCAAATAATTTATCAAAATTAATTGTTATCAAGCCAACAACATTTGCTCAGATTAATAGAAAAATATCTGATTCAAATTTTTTACAACGTAAACTTCTCCCAATGTATGCATCTCATTCACTTAAAGATATTAATAAATGGTATGCAATTAAACAAGAATTAGCTAAATATTTAATTGGAAAACTAAAAAGTAATCCTCCACTGGAAACTAGAATTGAAAACAAATTGAAGAATTTACGTGATAATGAAACTCAAACTAAAAAAATTTATAAAAAACACATTAACACCCAAACTTTGGAGAACGAATCGGTAGATGTGGGTACCCAAGCGAATTTTAATTTACCAGAAGAGATTTTTGTAGGATAACGTTATGACAACTCCCTAGATATGGATACAACTATACAAAAAATTAACCATAACTCAGCATCGTTAACTGCTAAAAGTCTTAAAAATTTCTCACATAAAGGATTACCGAAGGTTAGAAAATTAACAACAGACGAAAAAAACGAGGCTTAAAACAAACCTTGCTAACATATCAATATGCACCTAGATTAACAAGAAAGCAACGAAAAGACTCCGAAAATGTAAAATGGCAGAATATTTAATAAAAACACATTGTTATAATTTTTAAACATATTCTTGTTTTATTTATTTATATTTAAATTAGGATTTTTTATTAACTCAAGGTATAAATGTCCCCATGCTAAAGTATCTATTTTATTTTCACAAATAAATCTCTTATCATCTAAGTTGTTCAAAGCAACTTTAGTAATATGTGTAGTGTATACCGTATGTAATTTTGATCTTAACCCTTCTGCACTCCTTGGGTCAATTTTGGTTTTCAAACGCAAAATTGTTCCCTTTAAATTTAAGATATCAACGTGAAACTTTTATTTATCCATAACAGGGATGATTTTAAAAGAAAATAATAAAATTTAAATTTTTCCTCCCCCCTCCACGTTTAAAAACACGATTTACACACATTCAATATCCTTTGGGTCAATATGACCCAACAAGCGATATTGCAAGTTTAACTCCACTTTACCGTTTTTTTTCCTATTGAATATAATTAAATGGAGTTCATCTTCATTCAGAATCATCGATCAATAATTTGTTCAGTCAAATAATCAATAAAATCGCTTTTATTGAATATTTTTCATTCAAAATGTTATTATTCTCAAACAGTGGGTGGGACTTTGAGAATCCTGCAAAGGTATCTCTTGAAATTTGTTTTATGATAATATGGTAACGCATTGACACTTGAACTTTATAAACAACAGAGTTCATTTAAATTGGAATTCGGTGATTCCCCGTTTTGTATAGAAAAAACAATATTTCGCTATGATGATGCTATAACTTTTGTTTCATTAGAATATTTTCTTTCAATGAGTTCAGTTTATTTTTTGGTGATCAGCGTGCATAAGTCTATTTTTTTTTTTGTAATTCATCATAATTGAGTATTTTTACATAATGGCAGAAAGAAGAAAAGTAAGTATTGTAAAATAAAATTTCAAATATATGATTGTTCCATAATGGAATTGCTTCAGACTCTTAGTGATTTTCAGTTGCAACAAATAATGAATGACGAAGATGATGACATTTTTGATGATAGTGATGAAGACGAACTTTTTTCACCCGACAGCGATGCAGAAGACGAATCCTATTCATCATCAAATAATAGCGTTGAAAGCGTTTTAGTGGAAGATGTAGTAGAAATAGATCACAGCACTTCAGTTACATATTTATCTAAGGACAAAAGTGTAGTTTGGAAACAACAGCCACCACTTCAAACAGGCAGATTACCAAAAAATCAAATTTTATTGAATAAGCCTGGACCTACCAAAAGAGCAACATCTATGGTTACAGATATAAAGTCTTCGTTTGATTTGTTTATATCACCAAATATAAAAAATGTTTTGATTCAAATGACAAATCAAAAGGGTGTAGAATTATATGGAAATAATTGGCAAACTGTTGATATGATTGAGCTTGATGCATATATTGGATTACAAATAATGGCAGGAGTTTATAAATCTCATGGAGAAAATCTCACTAGCTTGTGGAAGACATATTTTTCGAGCCACAATGAGTCTCAAGCGATTTGCGAGTATATCAAAGTGCCTACGGTTTGACAGCTCTGAAGATAGAGAAGAAAGAAGACTTCGTGACAAACTAGCACCGATAAGAAACGTTTGGGACAAGTGGAGTAATCAGCTCAAAGTTTTTTACAATCCACATGATAATGTTACTGTATATGAACAATTGGTTCCATTTCGAGGTCGGTGCAGTTTTAGGCAATATATTCCCTCAAAGCCCGCCAGATATGGCATAAAAATTTGGGCACTTTGCGATTCCACAACTAAATATGCCTGGAATATGGAAGTGTACACAGGCAAAGCAAGAATAAAATCAAGGTGAGACTTTTATAGTTCGAATTACATTTGTTATATTTCCATATTTTTAATTTAGGTGAGAGAGTGGTGCTAACATTATCAGACCCTCTCCCAAAGGGATGCACAATTACATGTTATAATTTTTTTACTACATACAATCTTGCCATTCAACTACTTTGTCGTAATATTACATTAGTTGGCACTGTCCGTAAAAATAAAACTTTTTTGCCATCAAAAATTCTGGATATGAAAAAAAGCCCGTATTGCACACTGATTTTTTGTTTTCAAATGATATAACAATAGCATCCTTTGTTCCAAAAAAAATAAATACGTTCTCCTCTTGAGTTCTGTTCAGCATTCAGCCGATGTAAGAGACGATGAACAAAAAAAACCTGAAATAATACATCACTACAACCAAATGAAAGCTACAGTTGATGCGCTTGACCAACTAGTTGCTAATTACTCATGTAAGCGCATGACTAGGCAATGGCCTGTTGCATTATTTTCAAATATGATAGATGTATCAGCATATAACTCCTACGTCATATGGACTGATATGAATCCTGCATGGAATTTCAATAAAAACTTCAGACGCAGGCTATATCTAGTAGAACTTTCAGATCAGCTAATAAATTAGCATATTTTGCGAAGAAAGGTTTTGCCACATGGACCATCATCAAAAAATCTTGTTAAAAATATCAAAGAACGAAATGATCTCCCAGGTGCCGCGCAATGTTCTAAACAAAATAGAACAAATTCACCATTGTCCTGTAATTTACCAAATAAACGACAGCGGTGTTTCTTTTGTCAACACGGAAGGAATTCTAATAAGCATTCCACTAAATGTGATTCTTGTGAAAAATTTATTTGCAAAGAGCACATGGTCACCATGTGTATAAATTGTCACACAAATTCTTAAACTTTTATATATTAGTATTAAAATATAATTAATATTTTATTATTTTTCAAAAAAAAAAGTCTGAATTTCAAATTTAATTTAATTTTATTTTAGGAAGGGTTTATTTATTTTAGTTTTCATTATTTTTTGTTATTCTTATTCAAAAAACAACAAAACAAATAAATTTCCTATATAAAATATTAAATTTTATTTACTTTTTAATGTTGGGTCATATTGACCCAAAGGATAATAGGAAGGGCACATATACAAGGGATGCAGAAGGGTTAAAACATGCATATGTATCTCCATATTAATTTTTATCAATATGTAAACAATTTTTATAATTATTTATTTTTAGTCTATCAACAACATTACGTTTTACTCCTTTAGCTTTTTTTATTTCTCTACAATCATCTAATAATATAGAATACATTTTGGATCTTAAACCAACGAATTCCCTCATAACAACACCATTGTTTTCATCTTTCATCATACCAAGAACTTTTTTATTTTTTTGTGGAATGTTAAACGGGTTATTTATTGTATAAACTGATGTTTCATAGTTATTATCTATATCACTTATCATGTCTTTATAAAAATCTTCCGTGTGTATAGTGTAAACAAAATAATCCGTGTCCATATAGTTTAGAAATAAATTATCACCATATTTCGGTATCATAACTTCATAATGAAAATCATACATTTTAAATTTTGAAATTTCTAAAATAGAAAACCCCAAATAAATTGGTTTGTTATAATAGGAATGGGTTTTTTCTAACTCAATCGCTACCATATTTTCTTCAAATACACTAACCGAATTGAAGTTTGGTTTTGCAATCAAAGCGCGGGCTCCCAATTTTTTACCATCATTTTTCTTTCAATTTTTACTATCTTTCTTTTGTTTTCCATGGTTTTCCCGTAGTCAGCATTAATTTTTTTTCAAATGTAGTTTTAGCCTCTTTTCTATGTTTATTATTTAATAAAATATAATATGGCAATTGTTTAAATTTTAGGACTCGATGTATTTTCTTGAGTTTTAATCCATGTTTTAAACATTGCATTAAAATTTTATAATGAATGACATAGTGCTCTTTGTCATTTAAATCCGTTACTAATTTTTTCTGTTTTGCATGTGGTGTTTTTTTATTTTCGCAACAAAATGGAAAATCATTGTGTATATCTAGAATATATCTAATGTTAGGATTGGAAATCATCAAATTAACGTCAAAATTGTTCACATCATTTACCCATTCAAATTCACCCTCTGGTAATGCTTGCGACATTGCCCAACCATATAAATTGTTCGCATCCAAATACATAAGATATTTAGATGGTAAGTTTGGATTAAAATCAGTCATATACTTATTATTGGCAACAGAATGCCTTTGGGGACATTGTACAATTCATCCACGTATTCCTTTTTGAATAAATAAGATCATATTTATATCTGTCAATAACTCTAAATTTATTTTGGTCATTTTAAGCATAGCTTCCCACGAAAGTCCCGGAGCCGTATAATAATAGCAAAGGTCTAATTTATATATGTCTTTACACACTTTTCTAAAATTCTCAAAATGTTTTACATTTAAATGTTTCCCATACATTTTTCGCATGACAATAATCTTCAGGAGAACGAACATTCAGTATCAGTTAGTTTATTAAAAAAGTCTTCTCGTTTCGGTAATAAAGTTTCATTTAGCTTAGATTCTGAATTTATATAATCATAAGATAAAACCCCTTTCCTTATCAACAAATTAAATTCATCATCATTTGAAAATTGTGATTTAACAATTTTCAAATCAACTTTTGATAAATTTTTGACTAACAATTCCAAGCTTGAAGGCATAAATCTTAACGAATCTATAAACCTTATTTCTATGCTTTCACCATCCTCTGCGTACATAGTCTTTGATGAAGACATGTATAGCTCTTTGTTAAGTGGAATAATATTAATTGAGCCAGCTCCATTATCAAAATTATGTAGTTCTTTAGCAAATAAATGACAGCCATATTTAGAAAAGTTATGGAAAATTACTGGAAAGAATTCTGCAATTTTAAAATGGAAACTACACTCCTTATTTGCAGGTCACCTATATTGACCCGTAAGATGACAATGGTCTTTAAGTTTCTGTTGATTAACAATTGGTTTTTCGCAAATGTGACAAACATTTTTATTAATAAAAATGTATTATGTATAGTATTTTTAAATAATTACTATACAAATACTTTATATCTTTAGCTAGGTATTCTACAATTTTTTTGTTGCATCTATTCCCTTATTTTTTTTTTTTTTCGTTAGACCAACACTCAGGTGATGCCCCCTATAATGCAATGCATTGTGTTGATATCAGGAAATTAGGTTATGGGGAGGAGGAAAGAGGGAGTAGTGTTTGTGAATATTTGACTTGAATTTCGCTACATTGTAAGTGACAGGGTAGACCTCCGCGGGGAGTTTATTCCACATACGACTAGTACGGCTGATGAACGAATTTTCCCTGTAATGCGTTGTGCGGTTCACTGGACAATCGACTACAAACGGATGAGTTCTGCTAGATAAGCGAGTGTTTCGAATGAAAATACGGGCCTTGGGGATAATGTTGCACAACCCACATTACGACGATGCTCCAATGAGTCAATAGAGCTTGATACCCTCTCGTCATTGATGAGCACCGACGCCCTCCTTTGCACACGGTCCAGAAGCTCCAAAATAGACTTTGAAGCCCCTGCCCATATATGGGAGTTGTATTCCATTTTCGGTCGGATATAGGTGGTATAAATATTAGGTAAATCGGAAGGAGTGAAGTACTTCTTACACCGTCGCAGGAAACCGAGACACTTGAATGCTTCTTTCGACACCTGGAAAACGTGCATTTTCCAACGGACATCAGACTGAATCCTCATGCCCAGAACATCAAAATTCTTCAATATTAATACCACCCAATTGAACAGGTGACAGCGTTAAATCCACGTACCTATCGGTTAACATACAACATTGGGTCTTGTGCGCATTAAATTCTACCAAATTCGCACGACCCCACTCAGAGATTGTAGAAAGAAATTGAGTGTATCATTCATATTCTGCCTTATACGAACAATACTTATCAATATTGGAATCAAAACTACATTTAATATAATATGCGAAAGCATAAGGAACATGCTTTTGAATATTTTTTGTAGGTTGAAAACTTAAAGAAGATGTATCAATACTTTCTAATATACACTCGGAATCGGCGTATTTTACAAAAGGAACATCAAGTTTTCTTTTATGATTACAAAAACTTAAAATAGACTTATCTTGTTTTGGAACCAAAGATACCCTTCCGTTACACTCTTGATGTGTGATGCTAATTTTTCTGCATTATAAAAATGTTGTAGACAGTAATCACATAAGTAAAGTTCCTCATAGAATTATTTGACTGTTTACTAATTAATCTGTAAATATTAAAAAGAACAATTTATAAGTAAAGCGAATATTATGCATATATACATATATAATTTTTTTTCTTCTTTTTTTTATCTTTCCTTATGTTAAACTTACCTTGACATATTTTTAATCCAAACATAGTGTGCGTTTGATGCAGATTCATCTTGAATATATAAAAGATTAATATGTTTTGGTTTAAGAGTTTTCGATTTATGATATGGTCCAACAATTATACGCAATTCTTCGTCATACACGAAAACATTCACACTAATATTAGGGTTTATCTCCTAAAACTTAGTGACGTCTTCTATTTTTAATGGAAACTTTAATCCAGTAAAATTTACCAAACAATCATTAATATTTATTTCTGGAAGATTAATATTAAAATTATAGCTAGATGTTCGACATGCATGTTCATGTCTATGTACTGGTGCAAGGTCTGATATTATAGCCCATTTAAAACAATATACATCGTTGTTTTTAACGTTTATACATGCATGTTTGATTTCAAGTTTTGGGGGTAAGGGAATATATGTTGACCCTTTGAGGGGTTAATATTTATTTCTATTTATTTCTAAACGTTTTAGTGACATAAAAGCAAAATCACTGTCCCTTTCCCGGAATTCCTACATCTTTTTTAAAATTATTTAAATTTTTTTTTTGTACTCCTCTATAAATTCGTTTACATTAAAGACTGCAATCATTTTTGATTGAAATTGTTTCAATTCAATTTCAGACATATCCTTATCTTTTTCAGTAACATGTATATAAAACGCAAAAAGTCTAAGGTTAAACTTGATTGCTATATGAGATTTAAGTTCTGACTCCATGATTGGGGGTAAATTTTCATAAATTTTTCTGCTAACAAGTTTCCCTCGTCATGGTTTTCATAGACTAATGTTTTAATTCTATTTTTAAAACCAGGTGTTCACTTTGTGAACAGTCGTTAATCCCAGGCCCCACTGTATGTACACAAACACCCTCTGGTGACAATTTTATCGTAACTGCATTGTCAGCATAAGCTGTCGGCAGTTGCGCTTTCATCTCTACAACTTACTCGTTCGTGAACTTTCATCGTGATAACATCACAGTTTAACTAGCTCGCTTGCGCCACCCAACATAAATTGTCTACAAAAACAGTGTAAAAACTAAACCTAAATATAGCTTAAATCCTACAGATTAAGTAAAGGAATTAAAGTCTTAAAAAACTAGAGGATTAAAATCTTACAAAACTAAGAGAAGTATAAACTGGAAAATAAGTGTGAATTTATTTATTATATTCTCGTTAAAGTTAACCTAACTTAAAAATCTAACCCTAAATCTAATATATAAAAAGAATATTGAATATAACCCCAAAAACCTAAAATCTTATGTAAATAAAACCATAAATTTTATAACGTTTTATAGAAAACATAAGGAATTATTATTTACAAAGATTCTCCTTATACGGTAAAGTAAACCCTCTATCCTAACCCCTCTAACCCGTCTTTTCATGGTCCATACGAACCGACAAAAGAGAGAGTGAAACAGTGATATTACTAAAAGAAAAAAAAAAATTTTTCTCCTTAAAACTAATTTAAATATATAAATAAAGTTGGCGCTAAAACTTAAAATTAAAATAAATAGTTAAAATAAATATATATCACACAAAAAATCACAGTTCGTTTCCCCTTATGTACTAAAAAATTAAAGTAACGAATAAAAATTAAAAATTCAAATAAAAAAAAGACAAAAAAGAACGGTGCACAGGCAAAACAAAGAGTTTTTAAAAAAATTATTATACACAAAAAATAAAACCCACCCTCTAAATAACATAATTACTTTGTGTTAAAATCATAAGAACAAAAAAAAAAAAAATTACAGTCCACTATACAAAGAAACAAACTAAAAGGAAACGAACAAATTAAAAAACCCTAGTTAAAAACAACACTTAAGACGGTAAACACGTACAAAAAAAAAAAAAAAAATTGCTACAAGTTTTGTTGAAATTAAAAGCAAAATTAAAATCACAAACCCTACCCTAAATAAAAAATTATAAAGTTTTTAAAATTTACAAAAAAAAAAAAACTGTTTAAAGTGGCAAAAATTTATTGTTTAAAAAAAAAAAAAGTGTTTTACATATAAAAAAAAACATAAAGTTAAAAACAATAAATAAAGTGTAAAACGAAACAAAAGCAAACAAAACATAGTGACAGACAAGAATACAAGTTAAAAACAGAATAAACTGTGAAAAACACAACAAAAAAATAATAGTTTTTGTTTTAAATTTTGTTTAAAAAAGATTTTTATTTTTATAAAATTGAAAATTTTGTTAATATTTTAAATAGATTGCAAAAAAAAATTACTTAAAACGATTTTTAATAAAAATTTTTTACATTGACATATGTTTACCGTGTTAATAGGAAGAATAAAAAGTGTTTAAATAGACAAAAAATATTTATTTTTCCCTAAAAAATTATTTACAAAACAAGTGCTTATACTTAAAACGACACTAACAACAACTACACTAAGCGGGAAGATCAACACAAAAGGGAATCAACGTGTAAAGAGAGTACACATACACCCATACGTAAGGTAGAAGTCCCTACACCCTTACAGAGTCGGTAAGTTGAATTGTTTACAACTTATTTTGAACTTTCAATCACATAATATTGCACAATATTACACATTTTACACAGCGGTCAGATCGGGAATAACTAATTATCTGCATTCACCCACCCACCCACCCTTTTCGTAGTTATTTCGCAGATATTTTAGTCGTTCGTCTGACAAACTGATACTGACGACTACAGTGTGTAGCGCACATCAGTTAAGTAAAACATACCCAGTTAAAAATTGGCCACTTGGAATTTTTTTTGAATTCAGTGTTTATTCTGCCAATTAAGATTGTGCAATATATTTTTAAACCCTTTCAACCCGAATATTTACCCGTGTTGTTCCACAATCAGTGTAAAAACCCATTTAACCCTCGCAGTACCGAACTCTGGTTTTTATTATACACTTAACCCTTTCTTTGCCGCAGAGCAAAAAATACCCTTTTTTAACCCTGTGTTGGCCGCTTAGTGGGGTTATACCCTCATTTAACCCCTTTTTCCCCGTTGTTGGAAATTTTGGTGACAGTTAACCCCTTTTGTACCCGTATGGTACAAGTTGGTTTTTTGGGAACAATTAACCCTTTTTGTGCCAGTAAACCCAAATTAACCCGTGTTTTACCGCTATATCGTGTTGTGAGCACAATTAACCCTTTTTGTGCCGGTAACTCACGCTTATCCTGCACTTAGCCATTTTTTATCATAAATTGATATTTTATCAATTTTTAACCCTATTTTGCACAAATTAACCCATTTTTCCCACAACTTTGTGCTGTGGCCATTTTTTTAACCCTTTTTTGGTCCACGATTAACCCGTTTTTTGCCGGAAGCTTAATTTTGACGCAATTTTTAACCCTAATTACCCGTGAACACCCGCAATTTCTCGCTTTAACACTCGCTTTACCCCGTTGCTTAATTTATTGCATATTTTTCCGCTAAAATGGAGGATATAAAAACAATGGCGAGAAATTTGTTCATCTGCCTTGAGCAGGACATGAAGGCTTATGAGGAGGATTATCGGGATGCATCGGAGGATACCCAGTCTTTACCCGCCTTGAAGATAAGAAAGCGTGAATTAGAAGCAATTTGGGCAAACATTCACGCAAAATATAATAGTTTGCGCGAATCCCCTCAATTAGGGGACCGGGAAGCGTCGAAAGGCATTGACATAGTCGAAATAACACGGCTTGTCAGAGGAGCTAGGCAATTTTATAGGGCAAGCATGACATCGATTGAGGAAGCAATCGACATGCATACCAGGGAACGAACCTCTTTACCCCACCCAACCGAGCCTAGTATTCAGAATTCTGGCGGAATACATGTTTCTCCCTGTGAAATACCAGTTTTTAGTGGCGATTTTAAAACTTGGGCGTCATTTAGGGACATTTTCAATGCCGTTTATGGCAAAAACCCCCGGCTAAGTGGCATTGAAAGATTGTGCAAGCTCAAAGAGAAAACCCGCGGAGAGGCCAGGGAAATTGTTGACAGTGCACCCGTGGCAAATGATGGCTTTGACATTGCCTGGGCGGAACTTTCGGCTCAATATGAGGACAGGCGCAGGCAGGTTAATGCGCAATTGAAAATTTTATTTACCCTACCCATAGTAAATAGCCCATGCGGTTTTCAAATACGAAAATTGCAGAGGACTATAAATAACTGTATTGCGGTGCTTAACAGTTTGCAGATAGATACTGCAAACTGGGACCCTATTATAATTTATATATGCACTTCCAAATTACCCAAAGAAACCCTCTTGATATTTGAAAGGTCCTTGGACGACAACACTACAATTCCGTCCTGGACTGAACTGGATGAATTTTTAACATCCGAGTATAAGGGTCTCGAGGCAGCTACTGATGCCAAAGCTCTACAAGTAAATGTAGTTCAAAACCCAACCCAAAACCCACCCCAAAACCTGAACCCAAGACACAGGCAAAATAATAATGGCAAAAATCATTATGAGAAAAGAGGCAACGTGTTTTTGAATATGACACAACGGCCTAGCAAAGATAACCGTTTCGGAAAACCCCCTCAACAGGAACATTTAAACCCTCAACGCCAGCAAATAACCCCTAGACGTCAACAAAATTCCTTACCCTCAGACTTTTCAAAACCCAGGGCAAATAGACCTGACGGCTCTATGTGTGCACTCTGCAGGGAAAATCATACACTGAGAGAGTGTTCGTCGTTTATTTCAATGAGGGTAAATGAAAGAAACGATTTCGTGAAAAAGAACGATTTTTGCTACAATTGTCTGGCTGTGGGTCACGCGCTTAAAGATTGTCGAAGTGCATTTACGTGCAAACATTGTGGAAGCCGACACAATTCTCTGCTACACAAACCCAGATCAAACACAGAACCCCAGAACACCCAAGGCGATTTAAGTCAGCAATCGACCTCTCGAAATGCTGCACAAACTTTTTCTATAAGTACCCATTCTAAGACCCTAGATGATCGCAAAAGGCTTGTAGGAACAGCTATGGTAAATGTGGAATTTCAAGGTTCTCTAATACCCGTGAGAGCGCTTATTGATCCAGCATCGGATTACACCTTTGTTTCAGACACACTTAGGAAAAAGTTAAAATTACCAACCACACCCATTCGCGCGGAAATCTCAGGAGTGAATGAGAGTCATTCCGGGAGCCCCGATAAAATGTGCGATATAATATTGCGATCTGATAAGTGCAGTGAATTCAGAATTTTACTGCAAGCGATTGTACTGAGAGTCATCGCGAAAAATATACCCACCCGAAGCTTAAACCCTGAAATTCTGAAAGAGTGTCAGAATATTCCACTTGCTGACGAAAGATTTTTTGAAAGTCGGCCGGTCGATGTGTTAATCGGCGGCGACTATTACCCCCAAATTATGCGAAAAACTGCCAGCAGAGACTGCATGACCCTCTTGGCTCAAGAATCCCACTTTGGTTGGATATTAACTGGGCCGCTTGATGATCTACAGAAACCCCAACCCGTATTATCGCATTTTAGCACTGTTACCCTTGATAAGTTCTTAACAAAGTTCTGGGAAATTGAAGAAGTTGTTAAAAAACCCATTAAATCAGTAGAAGACACCCTTTGTGAAGAATATTTTACGAAAACCACTGTTCGTTTACCCAATGGCCGTTATCGAGTCAATCTTCCCTTTAGAACCCCACAAATTGAGTTAGGTAACTCACGTCATATTGCGATGGCGCAATATCTCAGAAATGAGAAAAATTTATTGAGAAAACCCGAACTAAAGGAAGAATATGATAACGTTCTTCAAGAATATATCGACTTAGGCCATATGCAACCCGTAGCTTATAACCCGAACACTTCTTCAAACACTCATTATTATTTACCCCATCATGCGGTCGTTAAAATGGACCGTATAACTACAAAAGTTCGAGTCGTTTTTAATGCATCGAGCAAAACTTCGAACACAATGAGCTTAAATGATGCCTTACACACCGGTCCTACACTACAACAAGATTTAGTTGTAGTTATTTTAAAATGGCGCTTTTGTAAGATCGTTTTTAACGCGGACATTACTAAAATGTACCGCCAGATCTTATTGAATTCTACCCACACACCCTTTCAGCGAATACTATTTCGTAAAAGCGTCAACGAACCCATTATAGACTATGAACTGCAAACAGTCACGTTCGGAGTCAATTGCGCACCCTACTTAGCAATTCGAACTCTTTTAGAACTGGCTAATGAAGTTCAAGATACCCACCCAATTGTGTCTAACATTTTAAAGGACAATATGTATGTAGATGACGTTTTAGCTGGGGCTCATACCATTGAGGACGCTCAAACAGCTCAACAGCAGTTAATAGAAGTTTTGGAATCTGCTGGTTTCCCATTAAGAAAATGGATATCAAATACTGCTGATCTACTAGACACTTTACCCAAGGACCATTTGCTCGATGTAGATCTGCTTACACTGCCAGAATCAAATAATGCCAAAACCCTAGGCATTCGGTGGAATGCCAAAGAAGATGTGTTCTTCTTTAATGTACCCCAAATTGAAAGGAAAGTGGCATACACAAAGCGCTCAGTCTTGTCTGATATTGCGCGTCTTTTTGACCCCGCGGGCTGGCTTGCACCCATTGTTATCTCTGCTAAGATTATTATGCAGCAAGTGTGGCAGGATAACACAGCGTGGGATGAATGTCTGAAACCCCTTACCCTTTTAAAATGGCAAAAATTTTTACAATATTATGATAATATTGATAAAATTAGAATTCCTAGATGGATTCAATACACCCCATCAGCAAAAATTGAGTTTCATGGCTTTTCAGATGCCTCTGAGAAAGCCTACTCTGCGGTTTTATACGCACGAGTAACACCAATAGACGGTCCTAATTCCGTAACCCTACTCTTCGCTAAGACGAGAGTTGCACCCATCAAAGTTATCTCATTACCCAAATTAGAGCTTTGTGGTGCGGTGTTGTTGGCTAATATGGTACACCATTTACTCGCTCAACTCAAGTTACCCCAATATCAAACGTATTTTTGGACGGACTCGGCTATAGTATTGGCTTGGCTTAGTAAGCAACCCAATCACTGGAACACGTTCGTTGCGAATCGGGTGGCTACAATTTCCGAATTGGTCGGAGTTGATAATTGGAATCATGTAGTTTCTCATGATAACCCTGCAGATGTAGCCAGTCGCGGCTGTAACCCTGATGAGTTGCGAGGTGATCCCCTTTGGTGGAATGGCCCATCGTGGCTTAAGGACTCTGCAGCAAAGTGGCCAACAACAACACACAATTTTGTAACTCAAGCTGAAGCTAAACCCATTCAGACTTTTGCCAATTCTGTGAATATTAACCCTACAGACACAGAAAACCCAGACATTCTTAGCCGATTTTCAAAATGGTCTAAATCTCTTCGAGTCATGTCATATGTCTATCGCTTTTTGGATCGAATTTCAGCAACCCAAAGGAACAGAACTCATCATGAAGCTGTAACTGTGGATAGAAATATTACTTCAACAGATGAACGAATTCGAATCCTATTAACCCACCCGAGCATTCAAATAGAATCACACGATATGAATTTAACAAAAGATAGACTTATAATATTGTGTCAGACTCAATACTTCAAAGAAGAGTATAATTGTTTGAAAAAGAAAACCCTTTTACCCAAGAAGAGCCATTTATTAACCCTAACACCCTATTTGGACTCTAAAAATATCATGCGTGCGAATGGTCGCCTAGCAAGTTCCAATAGTTTATCGTTTGATGAACGGCACCCAATTTTGCTACCCTACGCAAGTTGCTTTGCCAAATTATTAACCCTACACGTTCATTTAATTACACTACACGGGGGAAATCAAGTTATGCTGAGGATAATTCGTTCGGGATACTGGATTCCAAAGCTTCAAAATCTTATCAGCTTTGTGATAAAAAAATGCTCACCCTGCACAAAATACAAAAACAATCAGGCAACCCAATTGATGGCCGCTTTACCCCCAGAACGTACTCAACTAACCCGACCCTTTTATAATATTGGAATAGATTTTGCTGGCCCATTTGATATAAAAGTTTATTCTGGTCGCACGTGTAAGATAACTAAGGGATATGTTTGTGTCTTTGTCTGCTTTGCAACAAAAGCCATTCACTTGGAACCAACATCAGACCTATCTACCCAAGCTTTTATGGCAGCCTTTGCTCGATTTTTTTCGAGGCGGGGATGCCCTGCCGCCATCTACTCAGACAACGGTACAAACTTCGTCGGAGCCAGCAAACTGTTGAAAAAAGAGCGGCAGGAATTCATGAAATGTTTAAGAGATTCTGTTATATCAGCCAGCAGTTTTCAGAACGTGACGTGGCATTTTATTCCGCCTGGAGCTCCACACATGGGAGGTTTGTGGGAAGCTGGAGTAAAAAGCTTCAAATCTCATTTGAAAAAGCTAAATAACCTCAAATATACGTTTGAGGAATTATCCACTCTTCTTGCGCGAATTGAAGGATGTCTCAACTCTAGACCGCTAAGCCCGTCAAGTGAAAACCCTCAGGATCTCAACCCCTTAACCCCAGGTCATTTTTTGATTGGTTCACCCTTACTCACCCCAGCCGAGCCAGATTTAAGTGATGCTAACATTACTCTGGCAAATAGATGGCAGAAGCTCAAGATTCAACACCATTTTTTCTGTAGGAGATGGAAGGATGAATACCTAAAAGAGCTCCATAAGAGGCACAAGTGGAAGTACCCTCAGCGTCAGGTTGAAGTCAACGAAGTAGTAGTTATAAGACAAGACAACTTACCCCCGAATGAATGGTCACTTGGACGTGTGACCAAAGTTTACCCAGGTTCCGACGGTCGTACAAGAGTCGTAGACTTACGTACTCCTACGGGAACTTTAACTCGACCGATAACAAAAGTCGTAGTTCTACCCACTAATTAATTTTAACCCTCTTGTCTTACTAATACTCACTTGTCATACTCACCCATAACATTTTTTACTCACCCATAACATTGTATACTCACCCATAACATATCATACTCACCCATAACACACTCACTCATTACTTACCCAAGTTTAATATGTAAATTAAATCACAATTGAATGATTTGCCGACGTAACCCTTTGTTTTGTGAACAATTTAACCCTGACTAATTGTCGCTTTCCGGTAACGTGATTTACTTTACATATTTTGCTTACGTTAACCTACATCCTCACCCTTCATACATTAACATATCATAAATTTCATTTACCCCTATAGAAAATGGCTCCTCGTGGAAATCCTTCCAACAACAATCGCAATAGATCTGGCCAAACTGCTAATAACCGTAACCGTTCGAATCGCAACGTCAACGTCAACAGCAACTCGAACCGCAGATCCAACAATAATCGTTCTGGTCGTGCTCCAGTCAAACGACATTTTGGCTGTGGTATATGCCAAGCTGATCATCGGTTAATCAACTGCAAAAAGTTTGATAGGATGAACCTAGCGGAGAAATACCAAAACGTTGTAAAACTGCATTACTGTGTGAATTGTCTGGCACGTAACCACTTAATTGGAAAATGTACGAGCAAAATACGCTGCCAAACATGTGGCGGTAAGCATCATACTTTGCTTCATGGGCCTCAAAGAATCATTAAAAATCTAAATACCCAACGGTCCGTTAAAACACCGCCACAAGAAGTCGTGGCTCCTATTCCAGCACCGCGTCGATTATTGGTCGCTGAGAAAAGCGTGGTTTCTTTACCGTCGTCCCGAACCAAAACGTTAGTGCCAACCGCCGTTGTTCAAGTCGAGTCAAGAAAAAGGAACCGCCTGGTAAGAGCTCTCCTAAATCCGAGTCTGACTACTTCTCGTATAGCGGTGTCCTTTGTACGTGAGGCTGACTTGGCACCCTTTAAAGTTGACGACCAAGTCTATGTGAAGGTCGAAATAACGTCAAACATATCGACGTCTACCAGATACGAAGTGTGTATGTTAGTGGTAAACGACTTACCCAAGAACCCTTACCCGAGTGCCATCGATGCATCCATCCAAAACAAATTTTGTCGGATTTCTTTAGCCGACCCCGAGTTCTACCTAAACTCGCCAGTGACATTAGAACTCGGTGGAGATCTGTACACCTCTCTACTCAGATCAAATGTGATTCAGATCGATGGAGGATCCCTAGTAGCCCAAGATTCTACTCTTGGCTGGCTGGTCATGGGATCTATTTCTCACTAAATTTACCCTTAATTTACACAAGTATTTATTATACATTTTACCCTACAATTTTTATTAACCCTCAGTCGAACAAATAAAAATAATTGTCTTTTTTTTTTATTCACAGGTTCGTCTGGCCCGGGAGGATGTTCACTTTGTGAACAGTCGTTAATCCCAGGCCCCACTGTATGTACACAAACACCCTCTGGTGACAATTTTATCGTAACTGCATTGTCAGCATAAGCTGTCGGCAGTTGCGCTTTCATCTCTACAACTTACTCGTTCGTGAACTTTCATCGTGATAACATCACAGTTTAACTAGCTCGCTTGCGCCACCCAACATAAATTGTCTACAAAAACAGTGTAAAAACTAAACCTAAATATAGCTTAAATCCTACAGATTAAGTAAAGGAATTAAAGTCTTAAAAAACTAGAGGATTAAAATCTTACAAAACTAAGAGAAGTATAAACTGGAAAATAAGTGTGAATTTATTTATTATATTCTCGTTAAAGTTAACCTAACTTAAAAATCTAACCCTAAATCTAATATATAAAAAGAATATTGAATATAACCCCAAAAACCTAAAATCTTATGTAAATAAAACCATAAATTTTATAACGTTTTATAGAAAACATAAGGAATTATTATTTACAAAGATTCTCCTTATACGGTAAAGTAAACCCTCTATCCTAACCCCTCTAACCCGTCTTTTCACCAGGATATATTGTTTTAAAATTTATGCGGCTTTCGGTTTCAAATATATTTTCAGTTTTAATTTTTTGTTGGTGTGATTGTGAACTTATATGGAGACTCCAATTCAGTTCCGGAATATCTTTTTTACATACATCACATTTTTTATAAACACTTGATGAAGAACCAGCCTCAATTGTATCGTCCCTTTGGCAAGTAGTTTCATTATCATAGTTAGATATGCGCGGTTATTTTATATTGTTGATATCATGATTAATTATGCGTCTTTTAAGACTGCCAGCCTCAATTTTTTTTATCACCTGCGCAATTTGTTTGATGTCTTTTAAGGTTGTATTTTGTAGTAAATAATGTTTTACACATACTACATTCAACTTTTATATTTTCACTATGTTTTGTTTTAATGTGCATTTTTAAGTTACCTTTTGTTGAAAAGGACTTATTGCAAATGTAGCACTCCATTTTTTTGATTTTAATTAAAATTTTGATGTTTACTGAACAAAGTTTCAAAAACAATTAAATGTATAAAAATTCTAATTGTTCAAAATCCACATTTTCTTTCTAAATACATTTTGGTAATACTTACTCTTGACCATACTCAATATGTATAGATGTTTAAAGTTCTAAAAGGTCAATGTGCTTACAAAATAAAAAAAAACAAAAAAAAATTGTATAAAATAAAAATATAGAATTGAAATTGCTTACTTGCATTTTCTTTATAATTTTATTAATAGTATGTCTGCACACAGGGAAAATATTAGTTGGAATTCAATGAATACCATTAAAAGTCTTTCCTTTTGATTCTTATTCGATTGCAAGTACGTTCTACATATAACTAAAGCACATTAACTATTCTTGTCATAAAATGACAATAATGGTTACAAAAATATGATAACTTTGCCCAAACAATTTGTTACCCAAACTCTATTAAAAAAATAAATTCTTTCTCAATAATTCGTAATGGTTACAACCGCCTTAAAAATATATATCGGCCACTTAAGCCTAATAGTTGATTCTGAATATATAAATATTATTCAACTGAACAAAAAATTATACTTGCAACCAAAGCATTTGCTTTTTTTAAATGTCAAAAAATAAAACAAAAAATTTTTATTTCATAAAACAAACAAAATGTTCAAGAACACTTTTTTTTACAAAAATATGTAAATAAAACTCTATGAATAAATGCGAAAAATTTATAGCATCAATATACACCAGAAAGGTATTGGATTTTCGTTTATAATTTATAAATATTGGAATGAGAAATAGAAATACATGAATCATATTTTGCAGGAATTTTTCGCAGTTTGTTTGAAACTTAATTAGAGGATTCTGAAAATATATCAAAAGGTGTCTCTATTTTCTGATTGATAGCATTTCTTTGCTGATGACGATTTACAAATGTTGATTTTCCTAAAACTACAAAAGAATTTCAAGTAATTTTCTAAATAAACCAGCTTCGATTCTCGTCAAATGTTCTTTAAAAAATTTCTTAGAGAAATTCTGCAATATCTGTAGATTTTACAAAGATAAAGATAGTAATTAAAAACAAAATTGGCGAAAAAGTGTCCTTTAATTAAGGACTTTGATAAGTAGTTTGTTTCAAAATATTTTTCATATTTCCAAATAGACAAATTACAGCTCAGTTTTGGTTAAACGTTTTCTAAAAAAAAATTTCCAGAAATATTAAAGGAAATTTGTGCAGGATCTATTCCGGGAAAAACTATAATTTTCAACTTTAATTGTAAATTTAGTTTCAGAGACATTAATTTAATGTGATGACAGATTTTGGACCTTTTGTAAAGGTACACTCAGATTAAAATGTTTTTTTTATGGGCGAATTAAAAGCATTTTTCTTTATCGAAACTTAAAATTAATCCCAAAAACTTTAATTTTTCACCAATAATGGTTTTTCCACAGACTTTAATTTTATATCATTTACTACTACTATAAAGTATTTAATTTCATTGCAATAAATACACAGTAAAAAGTTTTAGTTTAATTTTAACACCGAGCCGGTGTATATATATAACAATCCCTAAAAAGTGTTAAATGTATTCCATTATGGTATACTTATAAAGAGATTGAAAAACGGAGAGTGAGAGAGAGTTTCGTTTTTGAGAGCATAAAAATAACACCATAATGTAATACGGTTTATTATTTTTTGGTGTTAAAATAAAACCAAATTGTTTATATTCAATAAGTAACTTGGCATTAATATAATACCCAATGGAATACGTTTTACACCTGACCAAGAATTAGAATAATACCATTAGGAATATATTGTATTCTTAAATAGGTGTTATTTTCAATACCCAATGGAATATATGGTACACTGAGCGGGTGTTGCTTTTAACTTAGGAGGGGCTAAAATTAATACCCTTTTTTTATAAAATTTCACTGAAAATAAATTAGACAACTTTAGTTTTATGTTTAGTAATTTTTAATTTATATTTATTGAAATATTTTAATTAATATTTTATAAAATCATAAATATTTTTCTTATATAATAAACAAAAATATTATTCTTATTTTTCTATAACATCTGGTGTTAATAAGTATTCTTTTGAATTAATATTATAACATTCATAAGGCCTTAAAAATATTATATGCTTGAAACTAATTACTTTTGAAATATTTTGTGACGTTATTTCATATGCATTTAAGATCATGTCTAATTCTTTACTTGTGTACATTTCTAAAAGCAAATAAGGCTGATCATTAATTACATATATTTCCTTAATTTTACCAAACATGAAAAATGCGCTTTCTTTTTTTAAATATAAAAAGAATGAAGGTCTATAATTGTAACCGTACTTAAATTCAAATTTATTGGTTACAAATACTTTTGATACGACAGTAAGGCTCAACGTGTTATAGAAATAATTTTGAATTTCCAAATTCAAATCTTTGTGATCAATTAGAGATAATTTACTAAATACAATTTTATTTCTAAAGCATACGTTTTCCCATTTGACACTCATTTTCGTTTGGTATCTATTGGCAAGTGTTTTACATAAATTTTTGTAGTTATTTATTACTTGCACATCCTTGATGAATTCACGATGTTTACCTTCATATCGCATTGCCCACGTATGGATAAGTGGTCCTAACTTTTTCATGACTAACGGGTAATGTGTTATGAAGTGATGCTTCGGCAAAAGTGTTTCTTTAAAATCTTCAACGATGATTTTTAAATGACTTTGTATTTCAGTTCTAAGCACGTCTATGTATTCTTTACTAATCGAAGTAGTCATTGTTATATTAATGATCCTTATGAGAGACATGACTCCGTTCCACAATTTGGGTAAGTTAGTATGAATATTATAAAAAATAAAAGGGAAGTGCAAAATGAGACATAAATTTTGGGAAGCCGTAAGCCCTATAGAAGTACGACACTTCTTATCAAGAGTTATTGTAGGAGGCTTACAGGTGCTTTGCAAATATCCGTAATTGAAATTTTGTATTTTTGCATTAATGTCGTGCATCGTTAAGTATCTGTTTTCAATAAGTTTTTTAAAAAACAGTTTTAAGATGAAAGGAACTGCCCCTTCTAAAATATCGTGCATTACGTCCACATTAAAGCTTTCAAAGATGTTGTAATATGTTAAGTTATTAAACTCGCATGGATGTTTAATGCCTTTAGTAAGCCGGTGATCAAAATCCGTTGTACTCGAAGATAATAATTCGTCGTATTCTACTTGCGTTCTTAAAAGTATATCGCTCTCCACGAATGAATGTTGAGCTTCATCTCGATGGATTTTGCAAAATCTGCAATAGTGCAGAGCTCTGAACGATTCA
The DNA here is from genome assembly GCA_021234595.1 of Delia radicum. Classification (NCBI taxonomy): domain Eukaryota; kingdom Metazoa; phylum Arthropoda; class Insecta; order Diptera; family Anthomyiidae; genus Delia; species Delia radicum. The sequence goes on along the minus strand of CM037855.1, from coordinate 78,671,926 downwards.
ACAAAACCAAAACAAAGATTTGCTCCTAAATTGTCATGAGCAACTGAAACTAAAGTACCTTTTAAGAATGTAGTATCTACTCTTACACCAACTGTTTGAAGTGCTTGAAGATCATTAACGAGTGGTTGTAATATTTTGTTGAAGCTAACATCTTCGTTCTTTAGGTCCTTACACAAAAAAAGGGCAACCAAATGAATGTTGATAGTTTTTGAATTATAATGGTAAGGTAGGTTTCTGATAGTGAAGTAAATTGCACCGATTTTGCATATTCCAGTTTTACTCCCTAAGGGATTCGTCGTTTCAAAATCATCGTAAAATATTTGAATTTGCAAAGGGTTTTTTTCCTCTTTAAAGAAAACGGAGTTGGAAAAATTTTCCGAACAACAAAAACTAACAAGCTTTTTGTTATCACAAACGTGATTGCTCGCAAAATATAGTTCCTTGAAGGATTGATTTTTAAAAAGTGTTTCTAAGGTTGTTAGAATAGGTATATATTGAAATGTGGATTGAACAAAATGTTTAGTGGAATGCAAATATTTTTTTTTCTTTCGGACGACCCAACGACCTCCTAAGGCCCGAGGAACTGGAGCAACATAAAAACTACATTTAGCATTTTGTTTATCTCGTTTGAATTTACTTGAATATTTGTTGCAGTCATCAGCGAACTTTTTTCTAAAATTTAAACAATTTAGTTTAAATTGTGTTTCATCGATTTCTGAATGCTTTTCTAAAAGATAACTTTCAAATTCCTCAAAACTTTTTTGGCATACGCCTTCAAACGTTTTAAGCATTTCTGCTTTTTTATTTTCTGAAACACCATACGTTAAAAGCTGTTTAGAAAGCGAGGACATTAACGAAAATTGTGACGTATTATCAATTGAAGGCAGTTCGTTGACGTCTTCTTCATTAACATTACTGTCGTAGTTAGCAACAATATTATTAATACTACTACTAGTATCATTACCAACATTAAAATCAGTATTACAATCAAAAATATTACTTTCACTGCTCAAACTGTTTATTAAGATTTTAGATGACGTGACTTTGTCATTTTTTGTTTTCTTAAGGGCGACATCACTCTCTGTAGATGCCAAAATACAACTCTTAGAATGTCTGCTTAACGAACTAAATGTAGAAAACACTTTTTTGCAATTTCTAGAGGCAAGGCATTTTAATTTTAATCCATGAGCTTCAGCGAGAAAGTGCTCGTTTTTTAAATGAAATACAACAAATGAAATTGTATCAAATTCTCGATCGCAAATAAAGCAAAAGTTTTTCATGTTTGTGTAAATATTAACTAATTATGTATATGGAACTAAAGGCCTACGTTTGTTGTTATGTACTTGTTTGTATTGCAGTTTAAAAATGTATGGTATAATTTGAATCATACAATAAATTTAATTAAAATGAAATATTTGATATGATAGAATTATAATCATAAATAATAAAAATAAATAAAGCAAACGTTTTTCTTGTTTGTATTGCAGTTTAAAAATGTATGGTATAATTTGAATCATACAATAAATTTAATTAAAATGAAATATTTGATATGATAGAATTATAATCATAAATAATAAAAATAAATAAAGCAAACGTTTTTCTTGTTTGTATTGCAGTTTAAAAATGTATGGTATAATTTGAATCATACAATAAATTTAATTAGTTTTAATAATTTAATAAGTATAATTTCATTTAATAATATTAATATTCTAAAATTAAGGGAAAAGTTTTCAACTTATTTTGAAATTTGGAATGAATCTCCACTAGTCTTGTGGATGTCGCCTTTTTGTTATCAATGCAATATATGTACTTTGCAAAATAACGCAAAAAGTTTGCCAATGAGATATCAAACTCAATATTGAAAATATAAAATGATTTAAAATAAAGATCAAATACCTGCGCAAAACTATATTCGAGAGGTAAGTTGATGCATTTACCATCCAAACTTATAAAATACTGTGAAATAGACGTTTTCTTTTCTCCAACAGCTATAATAGTTGGCTGCTGAGATCCTACTTTGTACTTTTCGATCGGTGTGTGTAGCTGCAATAAAAATATAAAATAAGACAGATAAGATATAGTAAAAGCGATGTTTTTTTTTAACAAATTACCTCTTCGAAAGTTATGAAGCTGTTGACTGATTTACTGATTTTAGCCTTTTTTGTATCTCGCCCAGCAGCAGTAGAAGGAAGCAATTTTAATAGATTTAAAAACGGTAATACATCAATGGGCCACTCAGATGGACCTTCGAAGCTTTGTCCGCCAGCCTCATCTGAAATTTCATCTATAAACTGCATATATTTCGGCCAATTATTAAGCAGTTCTATTGATTTTGTGCCGTAACGAAGCTCAAAATCAAATAAAATCTGTAATGATAAAGATAATGAATTAAATAGTATGTTTTTGAACATTTTAAAAAATTTATTACCAATGACGAATCATACAAAAATATGGGAAAGGCTTGCAATACATTTATGTTAGCTTTACAATATCTGATACGTGCTTTCAACGTTTGCTGCAGCTTTTCCTTTATTATCAGCTGATCACCAACTAAGCAGTTTTTGAAAAAAAATAGGTCTTCTTGACTAATTTCTATACTGTCATCATCACTTCCACTATCACTTTCTACGTTCTTTTCTTCTGGTGTTAACTTGCGTCGCTTCGAGTTGAAGTTTTTTAATTTTGCTACTAAATAGCCAGTATTACTTGCCGGGTTAAAAAATAGATCCTAAAACCATAACACAAATAAAAGGATGTAAATATTTCAAACTAAAATCACACTTTCAATATAATATAATACTTACAATGCCACCACATTTGCTGTTTTCAACTTTAAAAGCCGGAAACAAACATATAACAGCTTCAGCTACCGCGATCTTGTCTTCTCGGTTTGGGTAATTGCCACTTCGTTTGCGCAAAAAGTTTGTGGCTTCACGTACCAGACATCGTCGTGAACTATCGCTTAATGTTTTTTTAATTGCGTATTCGCTAAATAACGCACCGAAATCACCATTTCTTAAGTAACACTCTAATTCCTGTAATATTTGTTTGATAATGAAACACTAATGGAATTACACGATTTGTACTAACCTTCTTAAAATTGACCTTGCTTGTTACTTCTGTTGTTTCGTCGAAACAGAACTCTATAAAAAAACAGCTACAACATCTATACTGCTGAATTAATTCTGGCAGGTCATCAAAATCTATTTTGACACCGTCTCGATCCTTAAACTGCAGTTCTCTGCCTTCTAAGTGAATTTCTAGCTTATTAATAACTAAAATCCCAAAAAAAAAATGTATAATGAAAGATTTAATTAATAAGGACTTGTAGTCAATACTCACTTGAAACTATTATTGCATTTGATGTGAATTCCTCACTTTCTGGTTCCACAATAGGTACAAAATAAAATTTTCCACCACTTTTCACTTTAACAAACATTGTCAAGCTTTTCGTTTCAATGACTTTGCTTGTTTTAAACCGCGTGGTGTTAAAAAATATTACTTTAACTCCATTAATTGTAACAAAGAGAGAGATTTAACACTTTTTCTGGTGTTATTTTTAAACCAAAACAAGCAGTTTCATGAGAGAGGCACATTTTAACAGCTGTTTCTAATACCTTATTAGGTGTTGTTTTTAAACTTTAAAGAATGAAATTGTTTTAAGAGAGAAATTTAAGTCTTTTTTGGCATTAAAATAAAACCGAAAGTATTAAAACAAAAAAAAAAAAAAACCAATGCCTGCGTCGGTGTTATTTTTAAACTAACAGGAATTGTTTTTTTTTCTCTTGAAAATATTTAATTACAATTTTGGTGTTATTTCTATTCCAAATAGTCATTAAAAAACTTTTAAATTTCTCTGGGTGTTAAAACAATTCCCACAAGTATTACAATTTATACCACATGGTGTTAGATATAAACTCTTTTGGAATTAATTTAAAATTTAATTCCAAAGTAGTTTAGAATTAACACTGCTAAGTTTTAAAATTAAACCACGACTTTTTACTGTGTAGAGTTTTAGAAAACAATTGTTTTTAATATTTGCTTTTATATGTACTATAGTTTGTAAAAAATTAAAATTTGTATATTTTGTGTAAATTAATAAAAATACAAAAACATATATTCTAAATAGGAAATGGTGTATTTATCTAAATAAATTCGATTGGATTCAGAAGGGGTAATTAAAAATGTCTGTATGTGCAACAATATTTTTTAATCATTCTAATAGAAACTTGGTTACAACTATCGAATCAACTGTAGATTTTTAAGATAGTACTTGTGACTATCAAAATTCGGTTGGCAAAAAATACGGTTGGAGCAACAAAACTTTTTTCTGTGTGTGTCTACCTTACATCCGGTTATGCAATATGAAATTAATAAAACTCTAATGGTCTGTTTCTCGATTTCGAAGCGAAAGAAAACTGATTTGGGTTTCTCGGACTAAATTTCTATGCGAACGATGACTTGAAGTACAAGTCGAATGAAAACGTAATAGTTTTTATACAAAATTTGGTTTCTCTATTTCGAGCGAGTTGTCAACAGTGCGAACGTAAATGTCAAAACCAGTAACTTGATTTTTTGATTTCGAGTAACAAAATATATTCAAAAAAATATATCACTCATTCCATGAGAAAACGCAAAAAATCTGAACACGGGTCCTCTGATTTTGTTTATTTTTTGTACATGAATACTCTATGGTCCCATTTGTACATTTCCTTTTTCAGATCTCCAAATTTGTAAAAACTCGTGATTTAATGCACGTTTTTAGTTCTCATAAATATCAAAAATGCTAAAAGTACTTCACTTTGTAGTGCCATAACTTTTTAATTGTATATCGCATGTTAATAATTTAAACGAAGATGGAAGATGCACTTGTCTACTTTATAACTAGATTTTTTTGAACAAAATGATTGTTCAAAAAATGCATACATAATGCAAAGGCAGTTTTCTATTGCATTTTTCAAAACTTTCTACCCCTAGGATTTTCATAAAAAATACAGTTTACTAAAATATGGAATATTAGCTAAATATACAAATACTGATTTTTATGGGACAAACATGTCTTTTATTTTTATGATTTTTAAAAAAAAATTATTTTTTTTATTCTATAAAATGGAAATATTTTTATACATTCTTGTATTTCATATTTTGTGTGATAAATTTAAAATACGAACTCATATAGTAACTTGTTTGAAGACCTATATTTATAAAAATATTCATTTTTTAAAAAAATATTGAAAGAACAAAAATCAGAAAAACGATTTAAATAAAACTTGTAATTTATTCCTTAATCTTACTAGTATACTTATTGGCACTTAAAAAAATATGAGTAACGAATCTTTTAAATAGTATTTGGGAAAAGAAGTTTTGGCTGGGTTGTTGTACGGAAAATAATCTAAGTATGCTATATTTTTTATTTTTGAATCCAAAATAACTTTTTTGACATCATATCGAAAATTTAACTAGATGAAGTCATATAAAAAAATACAAAAATATATTTTAAAAAACGATACAAAAATGTATAAAAATATTTCCTTATTTTAGAATAAAAGAATTAACTTTGTTTAAAAAATCATTACAAATAGAAGACATGTTCGTCAAATAAAAATCAGTATATTGTATATTTTGGTAAGATTCCATATTTTAGTAAACTGTATTTTTTTTTAAATCGTAGGGGGAGAAAGTTTTGAAAAATGCATTAGAAAACTGCATTTGCGTTACGTATCCAGTTATAAAGTAGACAAGTGCATATTCCAAATATTGTTTAAATAAATAACATGCGATATACAATTAAAAAGTTATGGCTCTTCAAAGTGAAGCACTTTTAGCATTTTTATCAAATTTATGAAATTTAAAAACGTGCATAAAATCGCGAGTTTTTACAAATTTTGAGATCTGGAGAAGGCTATGTGCAAGTGGGACTATAGAGTATTCATGTACAAAATATAAAAAAATCGGAGAACCTAAAAAAAAATCCTCATTTTCAATGTTCTTTGCTGGAATGAATGATATAATAATAAATTATAAATATTTTAAAAAAAAAATGTATAACAAAAGGTAAGAATAAAATCATAAGAATATTTCTAGTTTTTTAAGAACTTTAAATTTCAGCTTAATGAAATCCACAATGGAACAGCTGAAAACGCTGGTGTACTTTTTTGATTTTCTTTTTTTGATTTATTTATGTTTCTTTTATTTATTTGTTTTATTTATTTATTTCTCATATACAGCTGATCACTGTTAAGTAATGTTGTATTTATCTTCAAGCAATTTAGTAGTATTTTTGGTACTTTTAAAGGAAAAGTTTAAAATATCCGGTCTGGCACCACTATGATTTGTAAATACGTGAAACACAAAAATTGGCACACGTAAGTATAGGCGAACGATAGCTTTCGAAATAGCGAAATAGAGAAACCCAAATTGATTTGAATTCGAGTGACTAGCTATCGTTCAACTAGGTTTTCGTTCGAGATCGAGGAACGGGCCATAATTATTTTTTATATAAAATATAAAAATTGTGTTTTTCTTTATTTGTGTTTAGATTTAATTAAAATTATAATGTTACATGTATAATGTTTTTAATGTTAAAATATAACTTTTAACAATTTTTAAATCTGTTTAAAGAATTATTAAGATTAATTAATGAATTTAATAATTTTTGAAAAAGTATGTATAATAACACAGTGCAACACGAAAAAAAATAACCATATACGGACACCACTACGTGATAAAAGACTAAAAAAAAAAGACCCGTGTCTCCCAATTTTTCCCAAAGTCATCTCCTCTTTTGTTTATGGGCCGCCAAAGATTTGGGGCCTCGGTATCATTTTCGCAAAAAAGTGATCATTTTCTCAGGCTCATATCTTGCAAACCGTTCAGAATTTCGATTTACTCTCTATGGCAAAGTTGTAGCTCTTGTCATAAAGAACAAAAATTGCGAAGAAGAACTTTGTACGTTTATTTCACCTGATGAATTTTATAAATAAAATCTTTAGTATAAAATTTTCCTTTTATATATAATTTTTTTAATCATATCAAATTTAAAATCACTCAAAATCAATATTTTCTTTCTCAATACATTTTTTAAACAATAACTCTTGACCATACTCAACCTGACATAAAAAGTCAGTGATCTTGACAACAAAACACCTAATTTATGAAGGAAAAAACTAAATGTCTGTACGTATATATGTATGTTTGTATGTATATCCGATAGCAAAGATAAAAAACAAAAATATTTCCAGCTAGTTAAATTAAATGCAACTTGATATATAAGTACCTCTATATTAAGTGTATGTATTTATTCCATAAGGCTAAAAAAGTTTTATAAAAAAAATGCAATGTATTTTTTCCATAAGGCTAAAAACGTTTTAAAAAATGTATGTATTTTTTCCATATGGATAATAAATTTTTTATTTTTCGCCAAAATGAATATTTCTCAAAAATGTATCTTTCTCTGGCGCAGAACACGCATATCTATACTACTTCCACCCTATACAGATGACTACTTCTGATTAAAAACTCATGTACCAAATTTCAAGTTCCTAGCTTGTTGCCACTTCCCGTGTGAATTTCCAAAAATCCCGTCAATAAGGGACCACATACCAAATTTCAAAATTTCTCGCTTTAGAGGTTTGGCCAGGCCGCTAAGGGGGGAGACTTTCAACTTACTGCCCCTTCCCAAAGGAATTTTCAAAAATTCGTTCCATACATATTTCTTATCCTGATTAGGAACCCTCATACAAAATTTCAAGTTCCTAGCTTCAGCGGTTTTGCCAGGCCAGAAAGTGGGAGACTTTTACCCCCTATTAGGCTCTATTTCACTACGTTTTTGAACGAAATTCTAAAATGTACCATAGCAGGGAGATGTTTCATATCCGAAAGAACACATATTAAAAACTTCAGCTTTCTATGCCAAGGGGTTTGGTCAGGCTGTCAAGGGGAGGCTCCTTGCCAAATTTCAAGTTCCTAGCTCCAACGGTATAGAATGGGAGATGTTGAGTCAGTCAGTGAGTGAGTAACGTTATTATTTTATTTTTTTCAAAGAATTTTCAAAATAATTCTGAAATCATAAAATTTTTAAGTTCTAAATTATTTATAACTTTCAAATGCGTAAAACAAAACTTTTATCAGAAGATTAAGCTAAAGCTGTTCAAACATGGGTTTCAAATTGAACTTTTTCACACGTTATAATACTAACTAAATTTTATAAAGTCACATTAATTATTTGCACTTAATTTTTTTTTTTTAATTATATATATTAAAAACATAAAAAATTTAGTCTCATTGTTTTCTAAAAATATAAAGTATATAGATATTAAATAAACTTAAATAAAATCTTTATTTATATAAAAAAATAATTTATATTTTTAAACGTAAAATTGAATCTTTTTGTTCCTAAAAGGTTTTTGAATAAAAAAAATGCCCGCTCAACGTCGAAGTTTGTGATCGGTGTATTTTGAAATGTATTTATTTTCTGATCGCTTTTAGAATTGATAATAATTGAGCCCAACTTGTTTCTTTTTCAGAACTGGTGTACTAAACCAGGTAGCTCTTTGTATAGTTTTTGTGAAGGAAATAACACAATTCTCAATTTCTTTAATAGAATGTAAAGTTTTGTAGTTATAAAATGGACATTAATGTACTGTTGAAATACATATATTCCAATCAGTGTGTTTATTTGTAAGTTCAGGATTTATTTGTAAGTTCTTTGTATATGATATGGTCGGAAAATGTAAAAATTATAGGTGAGTAGTCAGAATCTAGATCAGCACCATCTTCGATTTTAAGAACATTTTTTAAATTTTATGATTTTAAATTTTTATGAGCTTAGACTGATCAGTTGGCCAATAAGTTGGTTAACCAGTGGATATTAATTCACATCCAGTCATTTGAGTAGCCTTAAATAGTTCACGGCCTTTAGTTGTGATTGTACGAGGTCCCCAATAAGAGTGTATGTAACACTGAATTTTGTGCTACGTTTTTTTTTCTATTTTTGATATATTTTAAAGAACAAACTGATATAGAGACAAAAAGTATTATCCGATCGATTTAATATTTACAATAAACTGATAAAAACTCAAAACATTTTTTAGGAAAATTATACTTTAGTTAATTTATTTGCTGAAAATCCCAAACATTTTTTTGGGATTCTTTTAAAAATAATTTTTTTACATTAATAATCATTTTAAACATTTAGTTTACAAACACAATTAATCTTTATGAAGTTTAAATATTTTATTTTGTCTTTAATTTAATTAATAGTCACAAGCCGGTGACAACGCAAAAATTAAGTTGTTTTAATCCACAGTATTGTTTTATTTATGAAAAACAGATACAAAACTCCTCCATAGTTGATTTTGTATATGTCTTATAAGAGCTGTACTTTTTAGTATCATTTTCTTATTATCTACTACATGCCGCGACATCTACTTCATTTATTCGTATATTTTTTAACCTGGTTGTCGTCCACACAATTAATGTGCTTATCAGCTCAATTTTGTTTTAGCAAAATGAATTAGTAAAACATTAGTTCAAAACAATTAAGTGCTAAATAAGTATAACTAAAATTTTACCTGAAAACATAATTTTAGCAAAAAATTTTCTGAGAAATAGTATACTAGATTTACAAGTCGTATTACTAACTTATTTTTTTTGAGTTTAGTTATGCTAATGTCTGTCATTAAAATAAGATTCGACCCCGTAATTCTTTTAACAGCGCATGTGCGATTCAATTTTAAGTTGAATTTTTCTAAACGTTTAACTCAATATCCGCAAAAACTAGATATGTTAGACAAATATGGAAACCAAATTCGGACTTAGCACGGAAAAGTTAAAGCATCCCCGAAAAATAAAAAAATTTATAAACCAAACTTTTGCGGTTTTTTGTTTTAACTTAACGAGAACGCATTATTGCTTTGTAAGGTATTTTAAATAAGCTAACAAAGAAAAAAATTTTGTGTCACTAATTTCAAATTTTTAAAATCTAAAATCGTACGGTTGCGCAGGTTTTCCATATATCGGAGAAAGTTGTAGTATATCGAGCTGTTAAGATCTTATTTTAGTTAGCGTAGAAATCACAGAAATGGAATTCACAGTTAAATTTCTAACGTGCTATCGTTGTAATATAGCAACAATTTGATAATTATGTATAATCTAGACTTAAAAAATCATTCTATATTTTAACGACATCACATTATCTGTGAATTCCTTCATATTGCTTGCTTGAAAGACTATGATATGACCTTTAACCATTATTAAAGCGCCCATATCTTGAAAAACGACTAATAAAAGTTTTAAAATTTCAGTTATTTCTTAAATACAATTTATTTTATACAAATTTTTCCGAAATTGGTAATTTTTGAAAAAGTTTTATTAAAATCAATCAATTTTATTTATTCGAATTATTCGTTATTTAGCAAATGTTTTTAAAATTGTTCGTTCGAATTTTCTTTGTGTTCGTTCGATTAATCGAGTAATTTTTATTCGAGTGACAACCCTATTATTAAGTTTGTTCGCTTACGCAAAAATTTGTACAAATTTGTACAAGTTTTTACTGGAAGGTGTTCGTTTACACAAATACTCAGTAAAAAATAGTAAAAAGAGAGAGTAAAGTGACAGGTTGATGCCAAAAAACTTACAAGTTTTTAGGAAAAAACATATGATTGAAAAAATATGCATGTATTTTTAGTAAACAAAAACAAAAACAAATATTAAATTAAATTATAATTGTTTATGGATTTAAAGTGAAAATTATTAAAGAATTAACTATTGAAGAAATTAAAAAACATTCTATATTATTTCTGGTCGACTATTTCAAATAACTTTTATCTTTTCCATAACGACCTGAGTAGATAGGATATGGCGGTTCAAAATTGAATCGCCATAGGTTTTTTAGGGTTGCCAGATTGTTTGTGTTTTGCACCGCCATAGGTTTTTTAGGCTTGCCAGATTGATTGAAAATTTTCCTCGCCGTATGTTTTGCACCGCCTAAAATTATGCTATGTTTTTTCCCCCTAAAATTTTTTGCACTGCCATATGTTTTGCACCGCCATAGGTTTTCAGAGGGTTGTCAGATTGATTGAAAAATCTTCCCCATATTTTTTTTTATCCCCATTTTTGTTGTTACTTTTTTTTTTGTTACTTTTTTTTGTCACTTTTTTTTGTTACTTTTTTTTTGTTACTTTTTTTTTGTTACGTTTTTTTTTGTTACTTTTTTTGTTTCTTTTTTTTTGTTTCTTACTTTTCTGTTGTTTTCTCTCTACTTATTAATTTTGAGCAATGAGAGTATGTTGAGATTAATGTGTATGGTGATCAGTGTTGCGAGGTATGTTGAGCATAAAATCGTCAAATTTTCCAATAAAAATCGGCAAAATCGTCATTTTATTTTCAAAAATCGTCAAAACAAAAAATATTTGTTACAAGTGGGATAAAGTTTTAATAAAAAAAGAATAATAATGTAATTCACATTTCAAATGCTCATGTACTATAGGTGTAATATAATACGATAATTTAAACTTCGAAAATCATGATATTTTATAACGATAGCACTTTACCACTTTAACTGTTAATTCCTTTTACATAATTCCGTAAACACCACTTCAGTAGCACAATTCTTAAATCGTAAATTCGTTTACATAGTTTAGAAATTCTTTGACAATGTTATTTTCTTTAATTATTAAATTTGGACTTATTAATTTCTTATTTTGTTTCTACAATTGTTTTTTTTGCCTCAGCGTCCTAGGACATTATTGAGGCCAGTTGGCGTAAAATTTAATACAAGAACGAAATAAATTAACTAAATTTATGTACTTCCATTAACGAATTAAAGTTTTAAATTGCATTACATGTGATGACATGGTTTAATACAATAAATTGTGAAATTTTTGATTATTAAATATTTTTCATTTTGGGTTGGTTTTTAAAATTGCTAGAAATTATTCATTATTTTATTTATTATTTTATTTATTATTTATATTATTATTTATTTTTATTTTAATATTGTTTATTACTGCATGTTTTTCCATTTTCAAATATAAATTGTGAATATCTGAAGTTTCACTTTGGAACACTTTATTTATATTATTATTAGGCCTGGTTTTTAAGCACCGGATTTATTTTTGGATTTATAAATGAGAGCATTTGAACTAGATGTTTGTTTCGCAAAAACTTGGATTTTTTTTTTTAATTTAAAAAATATTTTATTTTTATCTAAATCTTACACTAATTAAACTTTATAAAAATATAAATATTAAAAAAAGCAGGGTTGGCATTCAATAACTTTTCATAATAACGATTGGTTATCACAGTAACACTTATAGCGGAATGGAAATTTAAAAAAAGCGATTCCATTAAAGACATGTTTCTTCTTATGTAAACGTTTTTAGTTTTCTATTTAACCTGTTTGATTTTGAAATGTCTTGAACTAATTAAAGTCAAAATAACGCTAAAATACCGAAACGACTATTTATAACGTTATTTTGTTGATGTAACAAAATTAATGGGTAGAATTTTTAAATAAACCCTGTAAAGACACATGCCACTATTGGAATCGTAGCTTTAAAACGTTCATAACGGCATTGGTGTGGCCGTGGCAGGCAACTGACATTGTAATGAAAAGATAGTGTTTGCCAACCATGAAAAAAGTAAGCACTTCTGCTGTAAATATTTGTCGTTGTTTCAGTTGTAATACAGTATCTTTATTTTTAAGTGAAAAAAACAGTCATTTGTAAAAGAAATTTCATTTTTGACTACAATTGTAGTTCATTTAAAAAACAAACCACATTAAATTACAGTATTCTAATTTTACATTCATTTTGTACAGTATTTTTTTTTTTTTTTAATAAAACAAATTAATGTTTGTTTATATTTTACTGCACTGACTGAACCACTCATTAATAATACAATTGTAGTTAATTTTTTGAACAGTAAAAAACAAATGACTATATTAGTTGAATTTACTAAAATGTTAGTCGTTCTTTTTTCAGGTGAAATTTCATTTGTTTTTAGCTGCATTTGCAGTGGTCTTTACAGTTATTAAGTGCAGAAAATAAATTAAAATAAACCTAACATGAATCCATATAATAACTTTTTTGTCAAACTTTCAATTAAAAATAGTTTTTAATTTTAACGAAATAATAAAAATCCAAAAATAGATCCGGTGAATTTTTAATAATAGCAAATCAACATGTTTTGCTGGCATATTAAACGTTTGTCAAAAAATCGTCATTTGATGAATTTCATGTAAAAATCGAGATGCATTGAACCCGACCCCCTCAGATATCGATGAAATTTTGTTCATAGCTAAATTTGATCAATACAAACAAACTCTCATTTTTAGAAATTACTGTTTTGCGATTTTTTGGGCGTGACACAGTGGGAACGTTTTCGAAAAAACGCGAAAATGGTCGAAAAGAGCTCCATTTAAACTACAATAACTCAGAATCGGCTAAACCGATTTCCATGATCTTGGTATCATTAAAAAGATATTTTAACAGGCTTTATGACACGTTAAAAAAAAAAAAGAAATACACTGTAAAAAAATTTATAACAAAAAAAAAATTTTAACTGACGAAAAAACCAAAAAGATCAAGGGTTTTTTACAGTGTATTCATTTTTTAGAAAGGTTTATCCTTCATCTATACCATATCAAAAAATAAAAATGGGTTCTTTTTTAGTTTTTTTTATATAATTTTTTAAGTAGTGTCACTTCTAGTAATTGCCCTTATATTTTATAACAAAAAAAATTTAGGTAACGAAAAACCAAAAAAGATCAAGGATTTTTTACAGTGTATTACTTTTTTAGAAAGGTATTTCCTTCACCTATAACATATCCAAAAAGTAAAATGGGTTCTTTTTTATTTTTTTTAAAATACCCTAGTAATACGTACCGAAAGTTTTCGAAATAATTCGAATAACAGCGAAAATATCTGGTCACATTCACAAAATAGTTCAACAATTCAAACATTTTTTAAATGTTTACAAATAAAAAACCATCAACAATTGTTTATATTATTTGCCATGTTTTTATTAATTTGTGTTTTATTTTATTTAATTTTTTTTAAGTTAATTATTTGTAAGAAATTTTGCGCTGCTCAAATTTGGCACAGTCAGAATATCTGCGCACATGTACAAAAGTTTCATTTATCGGAATGAATGAATGAAAGCCTTGAGTTCCTGTTATAGTTTTAGCTTCTTTATATCTTGAAAATAGCTTTTCTTTAACGTTGTTGTATTCGTCAGCATCTGCGTAAGCAACTTGTATGGTGGTCTTATATGTTTCTGATGCCCAGTGATAGAGTTGCCTCGTTGTCTGGATTTCATTTTTATTTGCAATACTATAATTTCGAGCACCTCTCTTCAATGTTCCTCCGATTCCATCACATGCAGATTTTCCGTGACTGGTAGCATAAAAGTGCCATTCAGCGTCAATCCCAAAATCAGATTTGTGATGGCATAAATTAATGAAGTTATATTTATTTTTATATTGTGCTCCTGCACCATCTGATACGTAAATGATTTTATTAATATTGTTGGTTATATTGGCCTTTACGAACTGTATCATTTTTGAAATATATAGATGAACTGCTATACTATCATGGGTATTGCAATCAGATATTATGGCGAAGCTTTTATGAGTTAATTTATCGTTATCTGAAAATCAACAAACAAAGGAAAAAAACAAATAAATAAAAATTATTAGATATTTTGATGAGTGTGGATGGATGTGTTTACTAATACCAAAATATTAAAATAATTACCTTTGTAATAAATAACGAACGGATGTATTGTAATGGGATATATTGGCTTCTCGAAACTGTTTATAATTATGAATTTCGGTACGTTCATCAGGTGCAATTATATAGCATTTTTTAAGGCAAGCAAGAACTTTTTGCGGTTAAAACATATCCATAATTTTCCTGGGACAATGTTTATTTATTTTACCTGTTAACCCTTCGTCAGGTACATATTTTGAACCCTTAGTTCTGTCACATGGTGTCTACCTGAGGAAGAAAAAATAGACCTGAAAAAATCTTTGGAATGAAAAGGGCAACAATTTTTTTGTTCTATATATATTTCTCTTTATTATGGGTAAAGTAATAAATGTTTATGACAAAATAGAAAATTATTATGAAGAATACATTGATTTTTTTATTCAGAATTTTGCGGAATTACTAGAAGTGACACTACTTAAAAAATTATATAAAAAAACTAAAAAAGAACCCATTATTATTTTTTGATATGATATAGATGATGGATAAACCTTTCTAAAAAATTAATACACTGTAAAAAAGCCCTTGATCTTTTTGGTTTTTTCGTCAGTTAAAATTTTTTTTTGTTATAATTTTTTTTACAGTGTATTTCTTTTTTTTTTTTAAACGTGTCATAAAGCCTGTTAAAATATCTTTTGAATGATACCAAGATCATGGAAATCGGTTTAGCCGATTCTGAGTTATTGTAGTTTAAATGGAGCTCTTTTCGACCATTTTCGCGTTTTTTCGAAAACGTTCCCACTGTGTCACGCCCAAAAAATCGCAAAACAGTCATTTCTAAAAATGAGAGTTTGTTTGTATTGATCAAATTTAGCTATGAACAAAATTTCATCGATATCTGAGTTGGTCGGGTTCAAAATTTCAGTTTTATCTCGATTTTTAAATGAAATTCATCATTTAGTAATTTAGGCACTAAAAGTCGTCAAAATGACGATAAATCGTCAAACCTGGCAACAGTGATGGTGATTCTTTTAATAAAATAAAATAATGTTGTATGATTTAAAAATATAAAATTTTTTTAGTAGTTAATTATATTTAGAAAAAGTCGTATTTTAGAGAAAATAATTAACTTATTATTAGTTTACTGTACCTTCATGTTGGAAAAAAAGTGAACTTAATCACAGTAACTTTTTCACACACCAAGGGAATAAATGGCCTCACTATGATGACTTTTTTCTATTTTAAGGAAACAAATTGTACTTAAAAGCACAATTTTTTTATTTTCCAGTAAAATATATTACCATAACCGAAGAAAAACTATCATTTTAATTAGAAAATGTGTACCAAATTTGAGATAAATTTTTACTTAATAAAATAGCTAATTAACTACATTTTAGTAAATATTTATTAGTTTTCTGGAAGTAAAGTCCTAGGTTTTATTAAAAAAAATTTATCTGTTGAACTGAATTAAAGGATTTTTTTATTTAAACCAAGGAAACATTTCGTAATCAAAATAAATATCTAAGATAACTGAGAGAAAATTGTCATGTTTCCGAAAAAAATCTTACTTTAAAATAGTTCAATTTTACTAGGATTTAAAAAATATTACCAAATTTGAAGTAAAATTTGTTTCTCAGTTTTAAGGAAAATTTTATTACATTTCGGTAAATCATGTCTTTGGCGCCTTTTCAAGTTCAAATTTTCCTCAAATTAAGTTAATTTTTCTAAATTCTAGTTAATTTTTTTTTGGTGTATTAGTTATTATTATAAAAAATGTCATTGCGTTCAGAAATAAATACATTTCTATATAATTATAATGGTTTTATTTGTGTGAAAGATTTAATATTTGTGGAGAATTTTTTGAAAGAGCTGCATAATTTCGAAGGTAAAAAACTGGTTGAAAGTGTACATGGAGAACATTTTGAAGATTGCGGATGGTCTGATGATAGAACTACAACAGGAGTCGATACTTGCAGATGTTTTGTATTCATCTTTAAAAGACGGGCGATTTATAATTTAATGAATTTATATAAGAAATATTTAAATTTTTGAAAACGAAAAATCTGAAATAAAAACAAGTTTTATATTTTATTTTTTTGCTTTTTTTTATTCAATAATTTTCTTGGTTTATTAAAAAAGCTGTAATAAAAAATGAAAAAAGGTGTAATAAAAAATCCCTATTGAAATAAAAACAAGTTTTTTTTTTTTTTATTTAATTTTTTTATTTAATAATTGTCTTGGTTTTTGAAAAAATCTGTAATAAAAATTTTCTATTGAAATAAAAACACATTCTTTTAATTTATTTTTTATTAAATTTTGTATTCATTAGTTTTTTTTTCTATTAATATTAATATTTATATATCTATATTTGCATTCTTTTTCTTTTCTATGATTTTAAATCTGACGCACTTTTCTTGTGCGCCAGATTCTTTTACTAATACATAACCTCCTCCGGCCATTGTAGTGATGTCATCATCACTTAACTAATTATACCTCTTTGGCAGGAACATAATGTAGTCATCCGACTCGATGAGGATACACTCCCCATATTTAGTCTCCGTCCTTTTCGCTCCAATTATAGTCACCTTCATTTTTAATATTGACTTGTTGTCAATTTTGTTAAATTTTTTTATTAAATTATAAATTTCTGCTTGTATGTGATGTGAATTATATAGAAATTAAAAATGCTTTTAGCTTTTATAATAAATTTTGGGGTGGATTAATCGTATGCAAAACGATTTTAAAAGATATTTTGATTATGTTTTGTGGGCAATTCTATGCAAAATGAATATGTTATAAACGTTTACTTTCTCCCCACACTAAACTAAGACAATATCATTTTAATAAATGTTTATAAAAGTTTTCTTTATGTAAATCTCCGTTGATGAAATACATTAATTAGATCTTTATATTTTTTTATTAAATTTTGAATGCATTCTTTTTGCATCCAAAAAAATAGACATTCACATGCGTCTACATCCAAAAACTCCTCATCACTTGCATATCTGCAACCTCTAAAGTGCTGTCCATACCTTGAGTTAATAGTTATCCTCTTCTTATTTTCGTGGAATGTTTTTGAAAGTATTTATTTTTTTTTGTAGTGGTCATCAAATATATATTCTATATTATTTTTTAAAAATAGTTCAATTTCATCAATATGCATTGTATATAAAAATCTTTAACACTTTTTGTCTGTGACTAAGTCTTTACAAGTTACTCTCTGAAATAACAACTTAAACTAAAAAAATGGTGTCTTATATTTGCAATTTTTGTCAACAAAATTTTGAAAATGTAAAGGATCTTAAAGTTCACTTTAAGAAACATTGTGATGTCTGTGGAAAACTGTTTTTAACTACAGCGCTCTAAAATCACACAAAATAGTACATTCCACAATCTATTGTAAAAATTGTGATGAGGAGATCCAAAAGTTTCATTACTCCTATCATACCAGAACGGATGCGCATAGAAATAAAGAAGAGTGCATCACTTTAGACACAAATTTGACAAAGAGGAAGAGCTCATTCCAGGAACGATTACAGGTATATACTTATATAAATGAAGATAAAACTATGTTGTTTCCAGAAGAGTTTTTTAAAGGATCTAAAACTATTATAATCATTTTACTTGAAAACGCTCTAACCAAGCACATCACCTTCAAGTACAATATGGAATTAGTATGCGAATATACAAAGATGATGCAAGAAGATAAGAAAAACGATGATAATGATGAAGAATTAAAATACACAAATATCTCGCATATAGCAAAAATGAAGGTTATCACAAAAAGTGATAATATTGAGGAAATATACCAGGAAGAATATGAGAATATATGCGCAAAGATGTCCGAATTTCAGGAGCGTGATAGCGGATGGTCTGTGGTAAGGATAAAGTATGTTGACATCAATATAAACCAGATGACAATTGTAAGAGGATGTCAATATATCCAGCTACCAGCTGAAATATCTAAAAGAATTGGCGCATGTTTAAATATTAATTACACAGATGAGTACTGCTTCAAATGGTGCATTATCGCGTCATTTTCCGATAAAAAAAATTTGAGCATTAAAGAGTTGAAAAATCCGAATTCTTATGAAATTCGTGATATTGAATCTGATGTAATCAGAGTATCTGGGAGAGAGTTAAATTTCACAAACATGAAGTTCCCTTTGGCTCTAAAGGATATTAAAATTTTTGAGAAAAATAACATTGATATAAGTATCAATGTTTTCGGTTTAGATGGTGAACAAATAGTGGGACCATACTATTTTAACAAGATGGAGCAAAAGGTGCACATAAACTTACTATTGCTGACGACACCCGAAAAATCTCATTATGTATTAATAAAGGATATTTCAAGGTAAAATATCGTTCACAGTTATTTTAAAAAATTATTTTTTATGTTAGTATTATCCATATTCTAATAATTTTTATAAATTTTTATTTTTTTTTATTTTTTTTTACTTTTTAGATTTATACGATCGAGTATAACGCAGCATGAGCATAAATTATTTTTATGCAACACATGTTTGCAATATACACACACAAAAATACTTTTTGAAAATCATAAATCATCATGGAAGAAAATAGTGGCACATATGCCCAAAGAAGAGGAGAGTGAGCTGCAGTTCATTAATATCCATAAGCAGCTGGATGTCCCTTTCGTGGTGTATGCCGACTTCGAGTGCATTCTTGAGGAGGTGAATGAAGATGTATCATCAAAAAGTAAAAACATCCAAAAGCATATGCTTTTGCGTATTATATTAAATGTAAGTTTAATGGAAATTTTGATAAATTTAAGATATATTTTGGTGAAGACTCACCAGATTTTTGTTGAACAGTTGACACGTGATGCTAGGGAAATTTTTCTATTTATCTAAAATAATTCCTATAAATAATATGACTACAGATGAATTAACGTTCCATAAAGAAGCGAAAGATTGCACTATTTGTGGTAGCGAGTTAGGTAATGATAGAGTGAGAGATCATTGTCATTTTACGGGGAAATATCGAGGACGGCGCATAACAAATGTAATGCTAACTACGTCACTCCAAAGTTTATCCCAATTTTATTTCATAATTTTTCGTCATATGACTGTCATCTCTTCGTAAAAGAGTTAATAGAAGATAAAGGTGAAAACAATGGTGAAGTTAGGGTGATTCCTATGAATAAGGAAACGTATATATCACTATCAAAATTTATAGAAATTGGTGATGCGTTTATGGAACTTCGTTTTCTGGATTCATTTAGATTCATGGCATCTAGCTTGGATGCATTAGCAAAAAATCTATCTCCAAACGATTTTCATGTCGTTAGAAAACATTTTATGGAAGATCATAAATTCGAGCTAATTAAAAGAAAAGGAGTATTTCCATATTCTTATATTAATAGCTTTGAACGTTTAAATGATAGAGAAATTCCAACTCGTGAACACTTCTTTAATATTATATCTACCAAAGAGTGTTCTATAGCAGATTATAATCATGCGCAAAAAGTGTGGGATACATTTGAGTGTGAAATTCTATTAGATTACACAAAATTGTATCTTAAAACTGATGTACTTTTATTGACAGACATATTTGAAAATTTTCGAAATATTTGTAAAGATATGTACAATCTTGATCCTTGTCAGTATTATACTGCTCCGGGGTTGTCTTGGGATGCGATGCTTAAGACCACAAAAATAAAGTTGGATCTATTTACTGATATAAATATGTACAATTTCATTCAAAAAGGAATAAGAGGGGGGCTTGTCCAATGTTCAAAAAGATATTCTAAAGCGAATAATAAATATTTAAAAGATTTTGATATAATCAAACCATCAGAATATTTAATATATTTAGATGCGAATAATTTATATGGGTGGGCTATGTCAAGCTTTCTTCCTTATGGAGGATTTCAGTGGCTTGATAATGATTCTGAAGAGTTTCGAAAAATGTCTAGTTCAGAGATATTAGAAATATCTGATACATCAGATGTAGGATATATATTAGAAGTTGATTTAGATTACCCAGATAGTCTACATGATTCTCATAATGATCTTCCGTTTTGTCCAGAAAAAAGGGTTGTGAATCCAAATGTATAAAACTTATTTGCAGATTTAACTGCAAAAATAAATTATCCCATACATTATATTAATTTGAAGCAGGCTATTGAAAATGGTTTAATTCTTAAAAAGATTCATAAGATTCTTAAATTCAATCAAAAGCCATGGTTGAAAAAGTACATAGATTTAAATACATTTCACAGAACTAAAGCTAAAAATAATTTTGAAAAAGACTTTTTCAAATTATTAAATAATTCTGTTTACGGCAAAACTATGGAGAATGTTGACAAGCGTTTCCGAATGGGAAACTACAAACAAAACTAGTTTCAAGGCCTAATTTCAAAAGTGTTTCACAATTTGGTAATAATATATATGCAATACAAATGAAAAGGGTATCAACTAAATATAATAAACCAATGTATTTAGGATTCGCAGTATTAGAATTATCCAAGTTTAAAATGTATAGATTTCATTATAAATATGTATATGAATCCGAAATTTGGTGATAATTTATCAATTAATTATATGGACACAGATTCATTTGTATACAATATAAAAACAATAGATTTTTATGAAGATATTCGTGATGATATTCATTTGGAATTTGATACATCAGAATATCCAATAGATGATGTGTTTAATTTCCCATTGTTAAACAAAAAGGTGTTGGGGGTGATGAAAGAAGAAAACCATGGTAATATAATGACTGAATTTGTCGGATTACGACCAAAAATGTATTCAATTAGTGTAGTAAATATGAAAGAAATAAAAAATCTAAGGGGGTCAAAAAGTCTGCATTAGATAAATTAACTATTAATGAATATAGAAATACTTTATTTAAGACGAAAATTGTTTGTGATGAAATGTTTAAGTTTTGCTGACGACAAACGTCATATAGCAACAGACAAAATATTAACTTTTGCCCATGGACATTATAAGCTTAAACAATTTGACAATTTTTATAATAATGTTGATGATAATTGGATTATGAGTTGCGAAAGTGCATGTGTTAATAATGTAGATAATATTCATATGAATACTAATTTAAGTGATAGAACTAGCAGTAGCAATCTTAATATTGAATATACTGTTAATACTAATTTAAAAAGTTTTTTAGATGACTCTAATGATAGTTATTTTATGGATAATTGAATTAAGTATATCTAGTAATAATTAAAATAAAAAAAACTGTAAATTAGAAATAATTAAAATAAAGACTGTATTAACAAACCAAAAAAAACTAAAGTGTCTCAGTTATTTAAGGTGATGAATAAGAATAAAAAAAAAAAACTAATGAAAATAAAGTGTGTTTTTTCAATTTTTTAATTTGAAAAATAAAAACCTGTTCGGCTATTAATACTAAAAACAAAATTTGTCTCATTGACCTACATTTAATCATTCATCAATTAAAATATCATAGAAAATAAAAAAGTTTGTAACTGTGAGAATAATTAAAATAAAATGTGCCAATTTATTTATGTTTCACATTTTTTTATTTGATAGCAAATAAATATTCATGCTATTAATAAAAATAAACACACAAAATTATATAATTTATTTAATATTGATGTGAATATTATAAAAGCGAAAGTTGATCTATTTGCTATCATTTGCGTCATCAAAAATGTTGATAAATATTTCATTATATATTTTCTTATCATTCAAAATAATAACATTGAAATGTTAAATAAATCTACCTAAATCTGCATTTAATTTAGAGATGTGGAGTGAAGTAATCATGATCAGTGACCATGCCAACTTTTTTTACAATAAAATTATTGAGGTTTCCCCTGAAACCTTGTAGATCAATAAAATTTTTATCCGTATTCATAATTTATAATTTTATATGATTTTTCGAACTAATCCCGTCAATGGTGTGTACTCGATTAAACGATCATGAATTAATATACAGTGAGCTGTAGTGTTTTCTGGAATATTCTTTGAGGTTTCAAATTCTACTTTGATATCAATTGGACCGCTTGAAACCGATTCATTTTGATGAGAGACGTCAACGACTATAATTGGAGCTTTACTCTAGAATTCGTGGCATGTAAGTAAGGGTTGAGGATCTTTCATGTAATAGTTTTGTTGAAATTTAACATACATTTCATAGAGAATTGCAAAACGATCTTTCTCAAAATTAAGATTCAAATCATCATATGGATATGATTCTGAGTTCAGATGTACTTTAAAGTTGGTTAAATCACAATTAATAATATTATTGGCATTTTGAAAGGCGATCAAAACAAATCGTGCTCGTTCTCTATTGGCTGCCAATTTAACATTCCAAATATGATTAGTGCCTATTGTAAGTTTAAGATTAAAATGAAAGTCCCAACTGCGAAATGGTAATGGTAGGGATGCTCAACTTGTGATGGTTTTGATCATACTTAATTTGCTTACATCAGATAGGTGGACGTGTGGAATTCTCCAAGATATATTTGTAATAGTTAATTTAGGTTTTTCTGTAGCCAAAGATGATGTTATCATTCCTTCATCACTTTTAGAACGTAATAATATTAACTCATGTTTGCTATTTAGAATGATTTTATTAAAATCTTCGGCAAATCCCAATAAGCTCTTTAGCGGTACATAAAAGTTAAAGTTTGAATTTGTTAGTGATATGCTATTTCCATTATTCCAACTGGCATTTTGCATCATTTTACTATCCATTGCATTCAATGAAACATAATTTTTTATGGTACTTGTAATACCTAGATGTCGTGTTCGATCAATTTCAACACCGTTAAGTTCATAGCGAATATCATCAAATAGACTTGGAATAATGTTACTCTTCATTTTGAAAACATTTGTTATAAAACTATTTTTAGAAGCATCTACGACATTACCCTCAATATAAAGATAACTTTCGTTGGGTAGAAGATACAAATCCTGATTTTGAATTGAGATTCGTATTTCATCCTTGTTGTTAAATGATTGCAAGTATGGAGTATATGTATGATAATCTTTTTTTATAATACTATCATCCGATACAGGTTTTTCCAATACATCAATAATGGGATTCATTTTAGCTTAAGGTTTAAAGATTTTAGAAACTCTTTGTTTTCAGGGGTTAAACTTTTATATGATTTTAGTGCTCTTGATTCTCCAACTGATGGGGATCTAATGTATGGATAATGAGTTACAAAGCTCTTTTTATTGTAAATAATCATTATATTCTTGGCCTCAAATGCATGCGAAGCGTAATTTCTTCTCCACGAAAATTAATTAAATTACCCTCTTGATCAACAATCCTCACGTTAAGCGAACTTATCTCCTTGCAGTTGAGTGGTAAATAGATTCAATTTCTGGGAATCTCATCTATTTTATATCCAGGTGAAACTCCTATTCCAAATTCATGAAGAGTGTGAGCATTACTATTGTTAATATATGTGTTGACCACAATGTTGCATTCAATGCGTAATAGGTTAATTTTGAAAATGTTTATAGGTTGATCTGAAAGATGTTCTATACCCTCCCCCAAAGTTTTTGCATTGAAGCCTAATAGTTTTCCAATTGAGTTTTCTTTATCAAAGTATATGGGATCATGAGAACTATAGATTAGAATTTGCATTGTATTGTTGTTTGCTTCTATTTCTATCGTCTTGCCAGGATTATCTCGTTCATAATCAATGTCCTGAAGTTCATACGATCCAACAGGTAATTCAATAGTGGTATCACCAATATGAAACATATTGTTGTATACATCAACATTTGGTATACTATTATATGAATGGAAATCGACTAGTGCAGCTTCATACTCCCCATTAAGTTCTACTGGTGGAAAGTAAATGGATGATAATTCAGAAGAATTAGCAGTCAAGGTTAATGTTACTGACATTTTGAGTATCAAATGTAGAATGAGATAAATAAAACAATGGGATTGTATTTTAAATAAGATTTATTTTTTATTAAATATAAAATTATATGTAGATATTATTACAATATTTCATTTTTATTAATCCAAGAATTGTGTTCGTTTGAGAAACCCAACCACTTAACTAATATCTTATCTCCATTAGTTTTCAAAACTTTTTCAATCAAATAAGTATCAGGATAGTGTGTTGCGGAGAGCTCTTCATCATAGAATCCACCTTTTATTGGATTACCTTGATAATCCTACAAAATGTATGTTGTGGGGTATGTATTTTTTATTGATTTGATTTTAAATATTTCTGTCGTCCAATTAGGGGTATATCCTTTTTCAAAAATGTGTATATTTACTAATGCGTACATGATTACCAACATGATATTTTGAGGGTGGATGGACTTTTATATGACTGTAAACTGTGTTTAAAATTTTTTTCTCGTTTGATTTGCTTACTTTCTTGGGGGCCATTTTAATAGTACGATGAACTTTATTGTTGTATACATCAAGTAAATCTTTATATACACAAAAAGTTTGTAATGTCAGCAAAAAATTTTGCTGAGTCAGCAAAATTTTAGTCAGGAGGGTGCTAGCAAAAAAATTGCTAATGTCAGCAAAAGCAACAAAATTAGTAGATTCAGCAAAAGTTTTGCTAACACTTAGGCCGAGTTTTTGGGATGTAAGTTAAACTTGGTTTAGTTAAACCGATGATGGATTTTGTCTGCCATTTCCAAGTTTATTAACAAAAATTTGTCGGAATAACTTCATCTTGTTTGGAATTTTTGTCTTTATTAATATAAATCAAAATAAATCACATTTCAGAAGCAGTATTCCATTTAAAAACTTCGTTAATCTAAGTTCAAAGATAATCTACATCCTAAAAACTCTGCCTTAGTAGATTAGAAATAAAAAGCGTTGGTAAAAATTAATAAATTTTTTTGCTGAATTTTAGTAGACTGAAAACAACGCAAAAAAATTGTAAAAATATTGTAATTTAGTTAATATATTTGCTGAAAATCATAAAACATATTTTTGTGATTCTTTTAAAAATAATTTACAATAATTACGAAATATAAAAATTTTCATTTTCCCACATTGATGTCATGAATTAATTTAATATCTGAAAATATATAGAAATAAATATATATAACATAACAAAAACTTTCTTTCAACTACTTACATCAATGGTAGTCGCAACTGCCGAAGATAATTATAGAAACGAAACGAAAAAAACAAACAAAAACAAAAGAAACGAAAAAAACAACCCTTTTTTTTTGCAATAAGAAAAAGGAACCATAAAAATCTAGCTAAGATGTGTGTCTTTGTCTTTCGCTTTACTCTGTCTACATGTCTGTATATGTTTGTTTGCAATTTGACCACACTAGATTATTAATCTATTAACATTTTTATAGAAATACATATTAAATTTAAATGTTTTCTTTTGTCTCTTATTTTATTAAGAGACAATTATTTTCACAAGCCGGTGACAACGCAAAATTTAAGTTATTTTAATCCTCAATTTTGTTTTATGTATGAAAAACAGATACAAAAGTCTTCCATGATTGATTTTTTTATATGTCTTATTAGAGTTGTACTTTTTAGAATCATTTTCCTCTTCTCTACTACATCTTGATATGCCGCGACATCTGCTTCATTCTGCGTATATCTTTCAATCTGGTTGTCATCAACATTATTAATGTGCTTATCAGCACAATTTTTTTTAGCAAAGTTAATTAGTAAAACATTAGTATATTAGTAAAGCATTAGTATAAAACAGTTAAGTGCTGAATAAGTATAACAAAAAATTTAGCTCAAAACACGATTTTAGCAAAAAAATTTGCTAAAAAATAGTATACCTGATTTACAAGACGTTTTACTAACTTCTGTACTAACTTATTTTTTTGAGTGTATAAAGTTAAGTGAAGATAAAATAAAGATTGGAAATCAGAGTTGGGCTCGTACTCATGTTCTATTTGAATTATTATTCTACAACGAGCCTAAGCAGTATGATAAAACAGAGTTGGATAAAATCAACCATGGAAGAGTTTTGTATTTGTTTTTCATACATAAAACAAAATTGAGGATTAAAACAACTTAAAACAACTTCTGCGTTCTCACCGGCTTGTGAAAATAATTGTCTATTAATAAAATAAAAGACAAAAGAAAATATTTAAATTTAATATGTATTTCTATAATAAATGTTAATAGATTAATAATCTAGTGTGGTCAAATTGCAAACAAACATATACAGACATGTAAACAGAGTAAAGCGCAAGACAAAGACACACATCTTAGTATGGTTCCTTTTTCTTATTGCAAAAAAAGGGTTGTTTTTTTTGTTTCGTTTGTTTTTGTTTTTTCGTTTCGTTTCTATAATTATCTTCGGCAGTTGCGTCCTTAAAAGATAGCATCATTTAGACAACCATTGATGTAAGTAGTTGAAAGAACATTTTTGTTATATTATATATATTTATTTCTATATATTTTCAGATATTAAATTACTTCATGACATCAATGTGGGAAAATGAAAATTTTTATTACAGTTATATTAGTTTTTTGTTTTCATATACATCGAGATCATTTTTATGTTATTTTCAATTTATAACGAGCTTTCAACCTCCGTATATTTACAAAAATAAAGCAAATCAAACATATTAGCTAGGTTGATACTAGTATTTCCATCTGGCTAAAGATCTCATCAGAATCCCAAGTTTTAGAAAAGTTAGAGCCTCCATAATAGGCAGAACTTTAACAAAAAACCTATTAATAATCAATTTTGCTCCATTCTTGTCTTCTTAGTAATCAAGCACGTGGTTAGGGCTTTTCCTAACAAGCATCATGACGTTACTAAACTTTGAAGACCAAAATTGTTCTATTTTTATATTTCGTAATTATTGTAAATTATTTTTAAAAGAATCACAAAAATATGTTTTATGATTTTCAGCAAATATATTAGCTAAATTACAATTTTTTTACAATTTTTTTGCGTTTTTTTCAGTCTACTAAAATTCAGCAAAAAATTTATTAATTTTTACCAACGCTTTTTTATTTCTAATCTACTAAGTGTTAGCAAAACTTTTGCTGAATCTACTAATTTTGTTGCTAAAAATCAGCTCGCTGATTTTCAGCAAAAGATTTTGCTGACATTAGCATTTTTTTTTTGCTAGCACCCTCCTGACTGACTGAGTCAGCAAAATTTTTTGCTGACTTTACCAACTTTTTTTTTTGAGTGTAGGACTATCTCCAAACATCCATTCACCACTAATCGCATCTTTGTGAGGACCATAGAGAGTATCTAACATATTTTTTCTACCCAAATCGGATAAATTCATTATAGCAATTTTATCATTCATTTCATCATTTTCAGTAATAGTGGGTTGAGCGTAAAATTTATTGTCCTCAGTATTATTTTTTGGAGTAATACTTTCATCAAAAGTCTTGCCCATTTTTTTAATTATTTTTGGGGGTACTTGTTTCCATTTTCATGGGTATTTTGTCAAACATGTGACTATAATCATTGGATATTTCACTATTTTATTCACTCAACTCTTTTTAGATGTAAGTAAATTTTTGTTATATTCATCAATGAATTGTTTTAGCGGTCTTGTGATGGGTTTAAAAGTATCTTCTAATTTATCATATGTATCAACTTCTCCCAACTTTATGCTACGAAATTTTTTCTTCAACTCACTTCTGTTTTTTTATCAACTCTTTCAAAACATTTTCACCCATATTTATAGAGATCAGCTATCAGATCAGGATTCAGATATCAGATTAAATATTATATCAGTTATCAGATCAGGATTCAGGTATCAGATCAGAATTCAGGTATCAGATTTAATATTTTATCAGATATCAGATCTGTTATCAGATATTAAAAGAGGTGGCAGGTTTTATTAATTTGTAGATGGGTAGTGGTAGGTTTAAATTTGAATCGATTACTAACAAGTGGATCAATTTATTAGTATCATTTATAATGTTATGAATGTATCAAATAGTTTTCTATAACGGCCTTCATTCAAGGCATCATCTTTGCTTATCACCAAAAACCCATATTTATCTTTCCAACATTCTCGACATATATTATAAAATTTTTCAAAACTCATATCAGCTGCTACATGATCGCTATACACATGCTTCATATTCGTTTCATCCTGCTTAAACATGATTATAAAATTTGCATTATCTCGAATTAAATGTTTTGGAATTCGCGTATAAGTTTGACACAAATAAAATGAGTCAACATTTTTATGACGACCCATACAAAAATACGAGCGAATATTATTCTGCTTCTCACATGCTACATCATCAAATATCATAATCGAGTTATTTTTAGCTTCTTCCGGTGGTATTACTAACTCGTTATCAGTAAATGTATAATACCCCATTCCTCTTATTGATACGATCAATTTTTTAAATACTCATATTTAGGTTGATAAAGTGACTTGGAATATATATAGAGATTCTCAAATTTTAGTCCATTAGGACTTTCAATCATCCCAATCATAACATTAGTCTTTCCACAGTTTGATGGACCCACTCTTAAAGCACGAATATAATTAGGTAATAAAGAACTATGTCTTTTTTTCGTTCCATGAGTGTTGCTTAAAAAATCAAGATTCCTTACTGCAATACTTTTATGTTGTTTTACTAAGCGCATTTTGATAACTGAATGCAATAATGTGACAAACGCATTGATTTATCTCATAATTCATATCATGCAATAAAAGAACTCAACATTATAAAAGAATATTCATTTTTAGTTGAGAAATCAAATAAAATGGTTGTGCAGTATCGAAAACAATTTAATCATAAGAGAACTGTCTATGGAAAAGGAATTGTAAACCGATTGATAAACTCTTTGCCATTTTAATTACACTTGCCAGGCTATCAATTTTGTGGACCAGGAACCATACTACAAAAACATCTTAGCAGAGGTGACAAAGGGATAAACCCATTAGACTCAGCTTGTAGAGAACACGATATTTCATACTGTTAGCATAAAGATATTAATTCGAGACATCAAGCCGACAAAATACTTGAAAATAGAGCTTGGGAAAGAGTTTTAGCTAAAGACAGCGACTTACGAGAAAAAACAGACGCATACTTGATAAGCAACGGAATGAAAGCTAAATTAGGCATGGGTGTGAAACCACAAAAACAAAGCATATGAAAAAATCTTTGGATAAAAAACTTTTCAACAATGCGATAAAATCTTGATAACTCGGAAGGTGACGGTACACATTGGAAAAATAAAAAGCAAACGGAATACTTTGATAGTTTTGGGAACTTACAGCCACCTTTGGAAGTTGTGAAATATTTGGGTAAAAATATGAATTATAATTATAGTCAACACCAAAATTATAACTCATTTAATTGCGGACACTTGTGTTTAAATTTTTTATATGAAAATTGCTAAATAATAAAGAAATCATATTTATTAAATTTAAAATATTTTGTTTTATTTTAAAAATGAGAATAGAATAGATACAAAAATATTTATTTTATGATAATAATATAAATTTAGAAATTTATTTAATTAATATTCATTTTATAGGTCTGCTTATATTTCTTAACATCAATCAACTCAATATCGCTTCTGGAATCGGTGTTTGGGATGATTACAACTTCTACCTCCCCATTACTTAAAATTCTTTCAGCTTGGAATTCATGATACTCGAAGCAGGAAATGGTTAAGGAGCGTAGACTGTAGTTACTATCATATGTGCATCTTATGGTTATAGAATTTTCGTCAAACTCTAATTTGAAGTGTCGATAGAATGAACGTTCACTTTCAATAATTCCTGCTATTTCCATTTCTTTTAAGATCAACTCTTGTCTAAAGCCCTCAATAGCTTCCTCAACTGAAAAAAAAATCTCTACCTCTAGGTGATGCCGTTGTTGTTGTTGTCGTCGACAAATTGGCTGATGTCCAAGGCTTATCTCCATATGGTATGCTAGCTTTAAGCAGGTTAAAATTAATCTCAATTTTCACCGTATCATTATTGGGAAGTTGAAGATCAAATTCAATATTTTTATTATTTGTCTCATAGTTGGAGAGCTTTATAGGAATGCTTGCTCCAAGATTTTAATTGATTAGACTGCAGCAACACGTCACACATAAAATTAAATTTATTATGTTCGTTTTACATTACCAAGTCACTCTTATTAAATACTTCTTCTTAGATCGATGGCTGTATACTTAATGTTTGTTTACTTTTGATCTACATTGTTGAAAGGGCATTGCGTTGCAAGTCGTTTTCTAGTATTTATCTCCTCGGCTCCATCATAAGATTCTCCGACTAAAGTAATAGAACCACCAAACACATTAATCCCAACATGCTCTCTCGGCTCGAATTCAAAATTAGTCAATGCTAAAAATTTCGGTATATGATGAAATTGCGAAATGTCTAGAAGAGTTTTTGTTAAACCACCATGACACACCATATAAATTTTTATGAAAGAATAAGTGGGGTTTATATCAACAATTTTAAAATTTTTCCATACATCTTGACATACACAATATAATTTTGATGTATTTACTTGCTGAATCAGAAACATATTTTTTTTTTTTTTTCTTATTCTATTCTTTTGACTAAACGCTTACACCAATTATCTCTTTTATACTAAATCATTTCATAGTTCTGATCCACTTTTTCATCTAGTTGCACCTTGTCATCTTTTTTATTCATACTTATACAGTACTTTTCGTTTACAGTCACATCGCTTATAGTCCATTTAGCGATATAGTCCATTTTTACACTTTTACTGTCATCTAAAATCAAATTGCATACAAAATATTTAGGATATAGTCCATTCACGATATAATCACATTTGGCTTATATGCCACTAAACTCTGGCTACTAAAAGTAAATTTATATGCAAATAATTTAAGTTATAGTCACAATACAGAAAATTTCTAATATAATTGTGAAATCTTGAATTTTTTTCGGTTTAAAATTATTTAAAAATTTAAGAGGCTAAAACGAAAATTGGAACAAGGAAACTGAGCTGAATCGTTTCAAACATCGTTTTTATATTCCAAATTTTCCACCTGTTATAATAATAAATAAATTGCATATAGTCACATTTTATGATGACTATATCACAATTTATTTATAGGCAACAAAATTACATATAAAAAAACTAGCGATATAGTCACATTAGCGATATAGTCCATAACTTGTGTGCAACTAAGAGATGTGACTATAAGCGAAAAGTACTGTATCATCAAAATCAGAAAATGGACACATTAGTGGATAACTATCCAAAATTTGTGTTTGAGATGAACCCACATGTGATGTTCCAATCATAATAATTTTCCCTCCAACAACTTCAATTTTAACATGCTCCTTTGGAGAAAACTCAAATTTTGTTGTGAGTAAAAATTCTGGAGGTTCACACCTTCTAGGAAGCTCTAGAAGTTTTCTTTGAGTTTCACCATAATTTTGCATAAAAATTTTTAAATAATGTCTCTCTGTATGAAGGTTAATGATTTTTAAATATTGCCATGAATCTTGACAAATACAATAGATTAGATTAGATCAGAAGGCACTATGCACCGCGACCAATGTAGGTCTTTTGTGCTGCCTAAGGTTACCTACAGATTCAAGCTACCTATAAAGCCAATTATCCTATTAGGCAAAATGTTCGCGATGTCGGAAGGCGAAATGAAGCGATCACCTAGAAACCTAAGTCTCCTATCACAAAGCCTGGGACATTCGCAGAGAACATGCTCCGAGGTCTCAGACACCATCTCGCAAAACCTACACAAATCCGTGTCCGATTGACCCTTCTTTTGCAGATGGTATCTGAGATTACAGTGTCCAGTTAAGTACGACGCCAGGGTCCTCAAACCCTCCCTTTCAAGCGACAAGTGTCGCCTCGACCCCCTACTGGAAAAAGAGATCAATCTTTTAGCCTGGCGCTGACCAGGAGAGTTTTCCCAGTAACCAGAGAATTCAGACTCTCTCCATGCCCTGAGCTTCCCTAACATACCCCGCAGGTATTCCACAGAATGGTTCAGGACCAATAAAGGGCTATACTTCACAGGATGGCACATACAATACTTCATACCACTTGATATGTTTTGAATTACAAACATTATTACTCATCAATAAACTACGTAATGATTGTAAAACATATGAAACATATATATAAGTACAAAGAAAACAATAGAAAAATCAGAAACAAAAGAAAAGTAACAAAAAAAGTAATAAAAAATAAAAAGTAACAAAAAAAAAAGTAACAAAAAAAAAGTAACAAAAAAAAAGTGAAAAAAAAGTAACAAAAAAAAGTAACAAAAAAAAATGGGGATAAAAAAAAAATATGGGGAAGATTTTTCAATCAATCTGACAACCCTCTAAAAACATATGGCAGTGCAAAACATTTTAGGGGGAAAAACATAGCATAATTTTAGGCGGTGCAAAACATATGGCGGGGAAAAATTTCAATCAGTCTGGCAACCCTAAAAAACCTATGGCGGTGCAAAACACAAACAGTCTGGCAGCCCTAAAAAAACCTATGGCGGTTCAATTTTGAACCGCCATATCCTATCTACTGACCTGTTGATTTTTTTTAATATTTGGTATTTAAAAGCAGCTGTTTTATAAATTTGTCTTACTCTCTGTAATTTTGTTACTGAGTAATTTTTACTGGACTTTACTGGAAAAGTAATCGAACAGACTTATTAATGTACTACTTAACAACTAAAACAAAAAATAGAACAAGTATGGATACAAACATATGTTTGTCAATATACACAGAAAAAATTATCAACCCAAAATATCGAATTAAAGATTTGATTTGAATTTAATTTGTTTCTAAACAAATATTTAATTGAATCAATTAATATTTTAATTGATTTTTAAATATATAAATACATATTTTATTTTAGACGCAATTATCATATTATTTTTTCATATACTGTATGCATAAATAGAAAATTTTCAGTAACAAACAAAACAAGCATACACACAAATAGACTCAGCATTGCAAAAAACACACATACCAACGTATAGATCACACACTTTTTTTGTGAGTATCATATTTTTTTTTGTTGAAGTTATTTATAATTTTTTTTTCCTTCTTAATTTTAATAAAAGGTTTAATTGATAGTATCATTGCCGTGATAGGTGCAGTCTATTAAAATATTGATTCAATAATTTTTTTAATTGAAACCCGTATTTAGTTTTTTCTGTGTATTAGCGAAAATAGCCTATATCCTAGTTTTTTTTTTTGGAATTTAGACAAATAAATTTGATAGAGCTATTTTACATAATCTGTTGGTAAAAATATATTTATTGAATATTTTTGTATATATAATACGTTATTTTACAGGTTCAACTTAAATACTAAACACTAATATAACAACTTAAATTAATCCGTTACACTGCCAGTATTTATAGTCTTCTTTATCGGGATCATTTCTTTAGAAGTTATTTATTGAGAATAAACATTAATTGGGTTAAATAATATAAAAGAACATTTTTTTTTTGTATAAAAACTAATTTTTAATGTAAAATTTCATAAATAATGACAATGTAAAATTAAGAAAATTAAATGAAATTTAAGAATTTGTAATGAAATGGCACGTGAGGAATTTAAGTTGAACTTCGTTCTGGCTTTTAAACATTTTGACTAAAAATAGAAGTTCGATTAGAGATTAATAAAATAATGTCGTTGATTTCGTTATTGTCAACTTACCTTTGGCACTGCAAAAACTCTGAATACATCAATTTTTCTTCTTCAGGTGTTAACTGAGGCTGTAAAACCTGCGAAGAATCCAATATTGACTGTTGTGATATAACCGGATTATCATGTTGTGTTAACTGATTGGGGTATGTCGTTTGATGTGACGCCGAATTAGAAGTTGATGGATGGTTGTTTATTTCAGCATTTGGATGCACTTTATAGATATGTTTACGTAACGTTTGTTTATGTTTATAGGTTTGATCGCAATGATCACATTTATACCGATTTTGGGTGTGAACCCAAGAATGCTGCTGAATATTTTTTTTAAGTATACGTTTTTGACAAATTTCACATTGTGTAGTTTCCAAATATCGCGATTCCGGAGTGTGAAATTGATCTATATGAGTTTGCATATTTTTTTCCGAGCTAGTTCGTTTTCCGCAATCTTTACACTGAAATGGTCTGGATTTGTGGCTATGAGATTCGCTATGTATAATCATATGTTGTTTTAAATTCCTCGAAAGTATCCGCTTTTGACAAATCTCACATATAGTAGTCGCGCAATCGGATTCTGGACTATGAAAACGACGTTGATGAATGATCATATTTTTTTCTGTACTAGTTCGTCTTCCACATAAATTACACTGGAACGGTCTGGATTTAAATTTTCTTTTGGCGTCTAAGTTAGACAAATGTAAACGCTGATGTCGATCCAGTTGCCAGATTTCGAAAAATCTTTGGGGGCAATAGTTACATTTATATGGTTGCTGAACGGTAGCCACATCTTGATTATGGATTATATCATTAGGAGATGCCGCCGGCGTTGGTATGCAATTAACTGAATCAATTGGAAATGTATTTGCAGCTATGTTTTGTTGGGCATTTGCTGAAATAAGAATTAACATAAATGGCACATACGAAAGTTTAATTGATATAATTAATTTAAATATTAGATAATAGAAATCTAGTCGTTAAAAAAAAATTACACCTGTTTTGAGTAAAAGTTTTAAAAGTTTTAAACGTTTTTAAATCAATTATTAACTTAAAAATTTGATATAAAATTCAGTTTTGATGAGACCACGATCATATGATATGGGAGTATGGAATAATAATTAAAATAATAATTTAATAATAATTAAGATAAAAAATAAAACAAAAAAAGATTACGAAAAATGTTTAAACAATAATTTCTCGATAATATTTACGCGTTGAGTATCCCTATGTAGTCAGTTCCAGAGACGCATGGTCACGGTGACGGACCTCTATTCGTCAGAGGCTCTTTGAAGGACATTTCGTCACTAATGGTCTACTCGTCGTTCAAAACTATTTGTAAACTTATGATCACCCATGCTTATGGTGGCTAAAATTAGCTTGTTCAATGGTGGGCAAAAGTTGCTTGTTGGGAACCATCAGAGAGCAGCATATGTAGCAGCGGCAAGGGATACGCTCAAGACATTCGGAACCATGCTAAACATACCACTTTTGAATATTTCCGTAGTGAAGTCTGCTAGTGTGGATCACTTGGATTTCGGGACTTCGATTACATGAGGATTGGCGATCGCTTAGATACTTATGGACGACTCGATATCAATGGTCGTGGATAGGATGCATTTAAGAATCCTGATCGGGGGCTCAGGTATAGTTCAATAAAGCTCGTATTTGTCTTTGGATACGTGTTCCAGAGTGCTTTAGAGTCATCTGGACTGGTCATTGAGTGCATTAAGCACTCAATCTACTTTGTAAAAGTAGATGGAGGATTACTGGCCATGAGGTGGATTAAATGAACGAAATTGCTGACTTTCTAGCCCATTGTGAATCTCACCGAGCCTTCACCGGTACAAAGTTAAGACTGATCATTCCGAAAACGGAAGACGGTTCATATATACTTTTACCTCTAACGTCGTAAAGTAGAGTGCACATTCCTAAGTTAGACTGCAAAGGATCAATCGTACACTCACATAACAAATTCGGTGGTCCCAACAAAATATCATTCAACCGAATTGATTCGGTTGATGCAACCTCGTAAATTTAGTTGTCACAGCTGAATTCGGTTGTTGTAACCGAATTAGGGGTTGTGACAACCGAATTCGGTTGTGACAACTGACTTCGGTTGTATTCGGTTATGGTAATTATTCAGCCTTCTTGTTCCCTACGCTGTTGCAATGTTTTACAGACTTACTGAACTGATTACGGAACACAAAGCTTTTGCTCACCATATACCGAGAATTGTCACTTCACTGACCTCAAAGATTAACATCATGTCTGGAATATTAAGACACAATATGGACTATTTTCCTGAACCCAAGTCCAGTTTTATTTAGATCACATAGTTGTTTGGGTGTGGACTAGAGATAAGAGAAACTACATTGAAAATTAAAGGGGGAAAAACAGGAGACCCTGTCTGGAAATATTTGGTGGACCTAAATGAACTTGAGGAAGTTTATTAAGGTCCACCAAATATTTCCAGACAGGGTCTCCTTTTTTTCCCTTTAATTTTTAATGTAGTTTCTCTTATCTCTAAACTTGAGGAAGTTTATTTAGGTCCAATAAATATTTAAAGACAGGGTCTCCTCTTTTTTTACTTTATTTTTCAATGTAGTTTCTCTTATCTCTAGTTCACAACAAAACAAATATGTGATCGATATCTAAATAAAACTGGACTTCAAATGTAAATTCCGCAGAACAAGTTAGGTGAGCTTATCTTATTTCTACTACCAAAACAACCTAATTTCTGTTAAATTGTTTTGTTCAGTTTACAATAAATTTCGAAATCTAGTTTAGTAGATGCATACTGTAAAGTATTCACATATTGCATGAATACTGAGCATAGAGTAACTTTACTTGGGTAATTTAAGACCACATACAAATGACATTGGACTACATATGTTCAAAAATATTTCCAAAGCAGTTAAAAACACATATGACTAAACCCAAACATAACGAACACAAAAAATAAATAAACATAAGGGTTTCTAATTTCAATTGTTTTACTGTAGTAAAAGCAATTAATTTATAATGGACTTCATGGCGGTGTCATAAAGTACAAACAAAAGTGTTTTAAAAAGGTTGCTTGACATGTGACCACCCAGAAAACAGGCGACAATATTTGAGTATACTTGACACATTGACCACCCGGAAAATATACTCAAAATGCTGCTATAGCACTTTAGAATTTTAAGACAAATATTTTAGTATATATGCTTGTAAATATTCTAATATTAAGCAATGATAAAAGAACAGCAGACTAAAAAACATCAGCCTTAAGGCAGAATTAGTTTGTACGTTCTGTTCTGTTACGAATCAGCTATTTTGTTTCTGTTCAATTGAAAGTCTGTATGTGTAGTTAGTTTTCACTTTTTCGTTCTGTTCTGTTGCGAACAAATCTATTGAAAATAGAATTCAACGTTAAGTGTCAGCCTAAAGTGCGTAAGTATTGGTTTGTTGTGAAATATTTTTCTCAATATTTGAATCAGGGATGATAAAGTTGGTACTATAGTACTTTTTATGGTATTATTTGAACCTCAGATGTAAAAATTTTTCTATGTATGAATTTCTTCGTCCCTTTAAAACTCAATAATTATTAATTCGATTTGCAGTCCCATATGAACTATGAATTAATTTGGAACCAAACACTGTGAATTCAATCACATGAATTTACTGAGTGCGACTGATTACAGATGATTATATTAGAGTTTAAGTAATCGATTAAACCAATTATAGAAATTAATCACGAAGGGTTGTAATTATTAACTAATTTTGATTTTCAGATGATTATATTAGAGTTTTAGTAATCAATTAAACCAATTATTAAATTCAATCACTAAGGGTGAACTAATTTTGATTTTCAAAAAAGTAAATAATACCAAAGAAATGTTTTATTAAATTTATTTTAATATAAGTGTGTTCGATTACTTTCCCAGTAAAGTTCAGCAAAAATTACTCAGTAACCAAATTACAGAGAGTAAGACAAATTTACAAAAAGGTAAATGAACGGAAAATTTGTAACAATTGGTAAAATATATAAAACAGCTGATTTTAAATACCAAATACTAAATAAAATCAACTGATCATTATGGAAAAGATAAAAGTTAATTGAAATTGTCGACCATAAATAATTTTTTAATTTCTTCCATAGTTAATTCTTTAATATTTTGCACTTTAAATCCATAAACAATTAAAATTAAATTTAATATTTGTTATTGTTTACTAAAAATACAAGCATATTTTTTTAATCATATATTTTTTCTTTTTACAAATTCTTACTGGCAAAAATTTATCCAGTAAAAACTTGTAAGTTTTTTGTCAACAACCTGTCACTTTACTCTCTCTTCTTACCATTTTTTACTAAGTATTTGTGGAAACAAACACCTTCCAGTAAAAACTTTTACAAATTTGTACAAATTTTTGCGTAAGCGAACTAACTTAATATGAGATATTAACTGGCCTCGACTTATTATTATATTCGCGAATAAATAAAATTCTTTTAGGTTTTAATTAAATTATATCTTAAACAATGAAGATTTGTAACAACTACTATGTTTTAATCCACTAAAAACGATATACCTTCAATTTCATGTGTTTCCAAATGATTGATCAAATCATTTCGATTCGGGAATGATATATGGCATGATAAACAGTTATAACTGTAACCGGAGTAAGCAAAATGATTGCTTGCTACTTCTGTCTGTTTCACTACATTATGCTCTTTATCCGATACTGCGGCTTGGGGAGAATTGGATCGTGTATCCACTTCATCTAGATCATCTTCATCAGATAATTCAATCATATCATTATGGACCAGATAATCTCTGGCACTACGTTCTTTAACCACATTTAAAATATCATTGTCACCTTCATCATCATCTTCATCGTCCTCCTCGTCATCATCAGATATTGTGTATATTTCATGATCGCAATCATAGCTATAATTCTTTTTCTCCTGTATATCTTGATCTTCATTCAAAATACCGGTATTTTCAGATAAAAATTCATTTTTTATTGTAAATTGGGTCTCCATTTTGAATTCACTTAATTCCATTTCATTTTCCATTTTTACATCCATATGTTGTGATTCTTTGGTTTCGGTTTCTTTATTAATTTTATCAGTGTTTCCGAAATTGCCTACAAGGCTTTCGTGAAACTGGTCCAGCATTTCAATTTTATTTTGAACCTGAAATTATAGAACAAAAATAAATAAAATCTGCTTTGGCAAAATAAAATTTCTAAAAAATTTTGTGTGAGGAATCCTAATACTATCGAATTTTTTTATAAAAAACTGTTTAGATTTATAGGGAATTTAGACTGCAAAATTAATATACTTGATTTACGGTAATCCACCTTTTAAATCTTGTTGCATTTCTTGAATAACTTTACAGCTAAAAGATTAACTTTGGCATAAGATTGCTCCTATTATTTCTTCGCACAGAGGTAGAAAATTTGATTTCACTGGACAAAAGTCCAATTTTCTTTTGTCACCGATTTTTAAAATTTTAACGTCATTTTATAGCTAGTATATCCAAATTAAGGTAGTCAAAAAATTAAGTCAAACTATTGCTTATTGTGTGCATGGCATTCTGTCAAACTTAACTGCTTTTTTTAATTTCAGAAAAAGGTGATTTATTTGTTTTTTTTATCAAAAAAAAAATGGTTACTACTAGCAAGTTAACATCGATAATGACCTGCGGTCTTTTTTATAAGGTTGGTAGGATTGTAGTCTTTAGTTGTTGTAAGTGGTCACAGCACTACCGTTTATTATTAGGGTGTTCTGAAATATTTATTAAACTACTATATTTTTGTTAAACTTCAATTTCAGTGGAATAGAACTTCTAGGGAACAAAAGTTAGCAATAATATACACGGAGAAAGGTGAAAGTGTCCTCTTTAACCCTATATATACTTTTGCACCCGCGGGACGCCGGTAGAACACTTTTTTCATTTTAAAGAAATATCTCAAAAAAAAAAATTCAAATGACGGTGTGTTAAATTTGTGCTTTAGGTATTTTATATATCAAATAGTCATTATTTATTATATTACCAGTGATAATATCTGCTTACAAAATACACCACCCCTTTTTATATACATATGTATTTGTAAGTAAAAATTTCATTCTTACACAGAGGAGGTAATTCATATCTAACCAGGGTTTTTTTTATAAATCCTTTTTATACAGGAGCTCGTCGACAATTCATTGGCCCTGAACCCTTCTGTGGCGTACCCAATGGGTACACTCAAAAAAATAAGTTAGTAGAAAAGTTAGTAAAACGTCTTGTAAATCAGGTATACTATTTTTTAGAAAATTTTTTGCTAAAATCGTGTTTTCAGCTAAAATTTTTGTTATACTTATTCAGCACTTAACTGTTTTATACTAATGCTTTACTAATATACTAATGTTTTACTAATTAATTTTGCTAAAAAAAATGTGCTGATAAGCACATTAATAGTGTGGACGACAACCAGATTGAAAGATATACGCTGAATGAAGTAGATGTCGCGGCATGTCAAGATGTAGTAGAGAAGAGGAAAATGATACTAAAAAGTACAACTCTAATAAGACATATACAAAAATCAACCATGGAAGACTTTTGTATCTGTTTTGCATACATAAAACAAAATTGAGGATTAAAATACTTAAATTTTGCGTTGTCACCGGCTTGTGAAAATAATTGTCTATTAATTAAATAAAAGTCAAAATAAAATATTTATTTATTTAAACTAAATGTTTATATGTGTGGTCAAATTGCAAACAAACATACACAGAAATGTAGGCAGAGTAAAGTGAAAGACAAAGACACACATCTTAGGTAGATTTTTTTATGGTTCCTTTTTCTTATTGCAAAAAGGGTTGTTTTTTTCGTTTCGTTTGTTTTTGTTTATTTTTTCATTTCATTTCTATAATTATCTTCGGCAGTTGCGATAGCATCATTTAAACGATAGCATCATTTAGACAACCATTGATGTAAGTAATTGAAAGACAATTTTTGTTATGTTATATATATTTATTTCTATATATTTTTAGATATTAAATAAATTCATATCGTCAATGTGGAAAATGAAAATTTTTATATTTCGTTATTATAGTAAATTATTTTTAAAAGAATCACAAAAATATGTTTTATGATTTTCAGCAAATAAATTAACTAAATTACAATTTTTCTACAAATTTTTTGCGTTTTTTTCAGTCTACTAAAATTCAGCAAAAAATGTATTAATTTTTAGCAAGGCTTTTGTATTTATAATCTACTAAGTATTAGCAAAACTTTTGCTGAATCTACAAATTTTGTTGCTAAAAATCAGCTCGCTGATTTTCAGCAAAAGATTTTGCTGACATTAGCAACTTTTTTGCAAGCATCCTCCTGACTAAAATTTTGCTGACTCAGCAAAATTTTTTGCTGACTTTACAAACTTTTTTTTTTGAGTGTATGTCAGATCGCCTGGTCAGCGACAGGCGAGGTTGGTAGGATTGTAGTCTTTAGTTGTTGTAAGTGGTCACAGCACCCTCCTGACTTAAAGTTTGCTGACTCAGCCAAATTTTTTGCTTACTTTACTAACTTTTTTTGAGTGTACCTAAGTGGGCTACCATAGAAAAATTAAATTTTTATGAAACTTGCTCTTACTTGGTCTAACTGTCGCCAGGGTACCCCCAGCGGAGTCAATTATGTTTTCAATCCCAATTTTTTTTAAGAACATACCACCCCTATCTCAACTCCTTAATGTGGCTTCTATTCAAAATGAAGTTTTGTAAAATTTGCTCCCACCGATCTAACTGTCTCAAGGGTGCAACTAGATTAGTCAAGTGCATAACCAACCCCCAATATTTTTTCAACCCCAACATTTTCTCAGAACATACCTACCCCCTATCTCCACTCCTTAAGGGGGCTCTTATACAAAAATTACATTTTGTAATGCAAATCAAAGAGCTCACAATCGGAGTCCTAGATTTCATAATAAATAAAAAAAAATCTATAGGGGACCACTTAAGGAATGAAGTTAGAGGGTAGACAAGTTCATCAAAAAGTTCGGGTTGGAAAAATATTGGGGGTCAGTCATACATTTGACTCCCCTAGGGGCACCAGTTAGAGCGGTTGCAGCAAATTTTAGAAAAATTCCCCTTCAGCGAATGGAAATATGGGGTATGTTTTGAGAAAATGTTGGGGTTGAGCAGACATAGGAGTCTGTCAAACATTTGACTCGTCTAGGGGCACCCTTGAGACAGTTAGAGCGGTGAGAGCAAGTTTTACAAATGTCTTTTTGTATGGGAGCCCTGTTAGGGAGTAGAGATGGGTAGGTATTAAATGAAAGCCCTATTAAAGCACGTAAGCACGTGGTGTTGAATTAAAAATCGGTATCTGCATTACACAGAAAAAAATATTTTGTTGAAAATTTTAAGAGCTGTCAATTAAAAATTAATGAAATCAATTAAATAATTGCTCAAAATCGCAACTTGCTTGACAATTTTTATTTTATCGCTTAAAAGCATTTGACAAAAAACAAATACAAATATTGTTCTTGTTGTTTTTTGTAACATTTATGTATGTAGTTGTTTTTTAGAAATGTTTTACAAATTTTTTAATTTTAAAAATATTTTTATAAATTCTCATTTGCTTTTTTAGTTTATTAAGTTAAATTATTTAATTTCACTAGTTTAAATCTGAATATTAATTTATTCTAAAACATTATCATAAAATTGATAATGTAATTTTTAAGTTAAATTTTGTTTAATAAAATGTAGCCATTTTTGTAAACAGAAAAATCCTAAAAATAAAAACATAATTTTTATTTTTAATAAAAATTATATCAAACTTGATAAAAAAATTATTAAAAAACAAAACGGCTAGTTTATGCAAACAAAAAAAATTAAAAAATAAAAAAAATGTCGCGGACGAAATTGCGGCAATCTAGTGTATCCCTTGTGTCCGTAAAATTTTTCAATAAAAATGTTTTCTTCTTCTTCTTCCTGTAAAGACCCTAACTAAAATAAAAAAAAGTTTTCTGTCCGCTAATTTAAAGCAGACTTTATCTACTGACAGGTCCTTACATGTTTTATTTCGCGTCACCAAAAATCTTCAGAAAAATAATGTAAAAGGGGTAAAAGATTTTTACCCAAATTTTGAAGGAAAAATACCAACGCGTATTGTTTTATTTACCCGATGAGAAGTAAAAAACAAATTCGGAAGAATTTAACTAATTCAAATTAAAAATAAAACATTTTCAACTAATAAACATTGTTCGTGTTTAGGCTAGAATCTCTAGTCATAATACACTTAGGGAATTCACAAGGTGTACTATTGTGTTGTATTTGTCGTATGTGCTAATATTATACAACAGTTATAAAATGTTGTTGGTATTCTTTGTGCAAATATATTATACGACAATACAACTTGAGCGTGTATGTTTTTCCAGTATACTATGTAGTAAGTTCAGTGTCAGCTGTTCTTAGTTTACTTTTTCTAGACTTATTTTTAGAATACGTTTTTTTCTTTATTAAGTTTACAAATGTAAATTAATGTACATATATAAAAATAAATATATACCAGTAATTTCATACTAAATATCCTTCTTTAAATAATTGAATATATACCTTTCAATTAAATTATATCTGTTTTTAACACAGGATAATTTTATCTTTGTCGGTTTTTGTCGGCAATTTTCAATATTTTTTTTTTCTGACGTTTCGATTTCGACGTTTTTAGTACTTAAGAATTAGGGAATACAACATGCTGCTCACATATGTACTTTTTTTTTGCATATGGCTTTAGGATTTATGACATTAAGGCACCATGTGAATTCCTTAACTGTGTTGTTATTGTTTATTAAATAAACAACAACACTTTCTGACTATAGTATTAGGACTGTTATGGATGCGGGAAAAATAAAAGAAGCGTTTCGATTAAAGGTTACAGTAAACCTCGGTTAATTTGCCCACGCATAATTACCTTTTTCGCTTATTTACCTTGAACTTTGAGTCCCCGTTTATTTTAACCCATTTTTCATACAAAAGCCAAAGGTTAATTAACTTTCGCTTAATTACCCATTTCGGTTAATAACCTTAAAATTTTCATTCTCAAAATGAAATTTCCCTTAAATTTCCCTCGTTCATTTGCCCAAAGTACCTTTTGGTTACAGCCTTGCACATACACAACCAGATTAAGTAACTTTCGCTTAATTACCCATTTTGGGTAATTAACAGAAACTGTACATTCCCAAAATGAAATTTCCCTTAAATTTTGTACAAATGTTTTTTTATTATAGCAATATTTTTAGTTTGTTGACTTACTTTTTTGTTCCTTAGTTTCTTTAAGTAGTGAAATTAATTAATTTTGTTCAATAAAATGTTTTTGTTTAAATACTTTATATAAATAAGATTTAAATACT
Source organism: Delia radicum (assembly GCA_021234595.1). Lineage (NCBI taxonomy): Eukaryota > Metazoa > Arthropoda > Insecta > Diptera > Anthomyiidae > Delia > Delia radicum. Next base: position 78,627,242 of record CM037855.1, on the reverse strand, counting down.
TTATATATGATAATACGCTTCATTGCTTTCCCCGGATAATTACCCAAAAATCTTACCAATTTTGAAGAGGTAATTAACCGAGGTTTACTGTAATAGAACTCAACTTTATTTACAATTTTATTCCTACTTATATACTAAAATATTTTACTTAGAAACTATTTAAATCTATCATATCATTTTCCCACGCTGCAATGCGTGGGACAATGTTTTCATTTTAAAGATAAGAAAAGGTTAGCAAACTATTTCTCTGTTCTTTGTCTAAACATTTCGCTATCGAATGTATACTATACAATCTTGAACACATGCTGAGTGTACAAGTAAAGCAAGAACAAAGTTTTAAACACTGCGTTGATAACAACGCATGAGGTTAACAAACATAACAAATTTAATATGATACAAAGAGTCACATCAAATGCCCAAATTTCTTCTTATCTGTTTACAATTCAATAATTTTATACATATGTAAACTATTTTACTTGTTTAAGAAGTGAACAAGGACCATAGGTCAGTTTTGTCGTACTCTTAAATTTTTCAAATGTTTTACTTTTAAGTTTTAAAAAATTAAAACAAAAAGTTTATTTGAACTTGAATAATATTGCTTACATCAGAATTTATGATAAAATATCGAAAAATAAACATTTGGTTTTAATTTTTTAAAACTTAAAAGTAAAACATTTAAATCTATTAACTATATAAGAATTATAAGCATTAAAATCAATTTATAAAATTCAAGTGATAAAAAAATGGTATGACAACAATACCCCTTTAAGGCCTTTTGATAGAGTTACGATATTGATCACTTTTTAATCCAATCAATAGATTTTTAATCAAATTTATATACAATTATAATAAAAATCATAATCAAATGTGTATTTAAATTTAATTGAAAATAAATCAATAAAAAAACTATAAATTTTTTATTTGAATGAGGACTTTTCGTTGTTTAACTGAATCGTAATTGAATCGGATGTTTTCGCGATAGAAATGAGTTTTTATTTTTTTGTGTGATTACATACAATATACCCAGGCGTATCCCTGTTTTTATAAATCGAACGGAGTAATTTCTCCAGAGGAATGTGTGTATTTTGTTAATGTAACAAAAACAAAATACACACATTCCTCTAGAGCAATTATTCCGTTCGCTTTATAAAAAACAGGGAGAAAGTATACATACGCATGGGTTCAGCTTGAGGAATTATTCCGTTGCTTTATAAAAACAGGGGGTTAATGTTTTTTCATATTTAATACATAACATTGTTGGAGTGTATGTTTTTTATTTAATATCGTTTACACTTCTAGGCTCACCTTATGTTACTTTGGAGGCCCGCTGAGTTTTAATTTTGTTTGGACATGGTAGGTGGCGCTGTTGTTGACATATTTATGAAAATATTTTTGTTACTGTATTTATGACCCGTTTTGGTCCATATAATGAATATAAGTTATATGGTTGGAAAACATTTTACATAAAACTGGGCTTGTAGGTGGAGCTGGAGTTGATACATTTACAAAATTGTTATTTGTAATCCGATTTGGCCCATATATAAAATATATGTATAGGGTGTTTTTTATACAGATATATATCTTTAAATTTGTCAGCTGTCAAGTGATTTATGTTTAGTTTGGTTTGGCATTTCAACATGAACAGACAGACGCCCGAACAACGCTTCCAAATTGAGCAAATTTATTTTGAAAAACATGGTTCTGTTCGAAATACGTATCGCGCACAACGTTCATTTTACGGTCGACATAATCGTCCATCAGAGCAATTAAATCGATTAACTATGGAACTTTTTCGCACCACGTTTACTCTAAATGATAATATGCATCCACAGAGACGTCGTAGAGTGCGTACAGAAGAAGTCATTGCTGTTGTAGAGCGTAGCGTATAGGAAGACCCCAATTAGTCTATCCGCCATTTCCATTTACTTTATGGAAGATTTTGCGGAAAGATCTTGGTTTGCGTGCTTACAAAATCCAACTCGTGCAACAATTGAAGCCACACGATCAACTAGCAAGGCGTAGATTCTGTGAATGGGCCCTAAACAAGATTGCCGTTGATCCCGATTTTAATAAGCGAATTTTGTTTAGCGATAAAGCTCACTTTTGTTTAAATGGATACGTCAATAAACAAAAATGCCCTATTTGGAGTGATGATAATCCTCAAGTGTATGTTGAGACACCGTTAGATCCAGAAAAACTGACTGTTTGGTGTGCTTTATGGGTTGGTGGAATCATTGGTCCGTACTTCTTTAAAAACGATGCTGGTCAGAACGTTACAGTCAATGGTGACCGCTACAGAGCCATGATTACCGACTTTTTCGTCCATCAATTAAACAACCATGATGTGCAGGAGCTGTGGTTTCAACAAGACGCCACAATTAATTTATTGAAGGAAACGTTTGGTAACCGCAATAGTTTCACGTTTCGGACCCGTGAATGGACCTCCTAGATCGTGCGATTTAACGCTGCTGGACTATTTTTTGTGGGGATATGTGAAGTCGCTAGTCTGCGTCTGGCGCCTATTGGGCCAGATCGCCTGGGCAGCGACAGGCGAGGCTGTTTATATCTTCCTCTGGGGAGAGGTCGCGGAAACTCTTGTCTATGTCGAGGGGCGAACTAAGGACCGTGACGGGTTACCTCACGGGACACTGTGGCCTTAGGTATCAATTGTACAAGATGGGACGATCCTCTACGGATACGTGCAGGTTTTGTGAATTGGAACCCGAGACCTCAGAGCATGTTCTCTGCAAATGTCTGAGGCAGGAGGGTGTGTTATTTTGGTGATCGAATAGTGACGCCATCGGACGTTTGGAACTGTTTACCTGGTAGGATAGTTGCCTTCGTAGGGAGCCTGAACCTATAGGGTGTATTCGTTGGCAGCACAAAATACCAACTTTTTGTCGCGGTGCATAGTGCCACTCTAGTCTAATCTAATCTAGTCTGCAGCAGGCTCTGAACTATACTCTTTCTTGGTGCCGGGAAAAGGGCTTGTCTGTCAACCCGTCGAAGACAATCCTGGTACCATTTACGAATAGGAGGAAACTTAACCTGACAATGCCTGTCCTTGATGGGGCCACGGTGGGCTTTTCCAGTAGTGTTAAGTACCTCGGCGTGACTCTTGACAGATCCCTTACCTGGAATGAACATCTTGACTATGTCTCCAAGAAGGCCACAAGGGCATATTATGCCTGCCAAAGGCTTTTTGGTAAGACATGGGGTCTAAGGCCGCAGATGGTCTACTGGTCGTTTAACACCATTGTTAAACCTATGATCACCTATGCTGCCCTGGCATGGTGGCCAAAGGTTGAACAGGTAGGGGCAAGGGATGCTCTCAAGAGGATCTACCGTCTTATGTGTGTTGGCATAACGGGGGCAGGCGGAACCTGCCCGACGGATGCCATGGGGGTTATGCTGGGGATACCACCATTGCATATTTCTGTAATGGAGGCTGCCTGCATAGGATCCTCCAGACTTAGAGAATTCGGTGACATGAGGGGAGGTGATCTAAGGGGTCACATGAGGATCGCTAGAATCCTAATTGATGACCCGATTACAAAGGTTACGGATAGGAGGTCACCGGAGTACATCTTTGATAGGAACTTTAAAGTGATGCTGTTCGACAGGGCCATGTGGACCAACAGATCCTGGGAGCCAGAGCGGGGTTCTCAGATATGGTTCACAGATGGCTCAAAGCATGCGAATGGTGACACTGGTGCGGGTGTCTATGGACCAGGTTTCCAACGGGCCTTACCCATGGGTAGATACCCCTCCATTTTTCAGGCAGAGATTTTTGCTATCTGTGTCTGCGCGGAGGAGTGTCTACGAAGGGGCACTATTAGATCTCGTATCTACATTCTTTCCGACAGTCAGGCGGCATTAAGGGCTTTAATGTCCTATGAGGTGTCATCTGGTCTGGTCATGGAATGCATTCTGGCTCTTAACCGACTTGGCAGGCGCAACTCGCTTACCTTAGGGTGGGTTCCTGGTCACGAGGGGCATGAGGGCAACGAGAGGGCAGATTATCTTGCTAATTGCGGGGCCCGAAGGCCCTTTATTGGCCCTGAACCATTCTGTGGTATACCTTTGGGGTATGTTAGGGAGAAGCTCGGGTCGTGGAGGGAGTCAGAATTCTCTCTCTATTGGGAAAACTCTCTTGGCCAACGACAGGCTAAGAGATTGATTTCTTTTTCCAGTGCAGGATCGAGGAGACTCTTGTCCCTCGGGAGGGGTGACTTGAGAACCCTGGTGTCTTACCTGACTGGACACTGCAATCTCAGATACCACCTGCTCAAAAGGGGTCTTTCGGACACGGATGAGTGTAGGTTTTGCGAACTGGTAGCTGAGACTTCAGAGCATGTTCTTTGCGAATGTCCGAGGCTATGTGAAAGGCGTGCCAAGTTTCTTGGCAATCGCTTTGTCTCCCCTTCGGACATTATGAAGATTTTGCCTAATAGGATTATTGGCTTTATAGGTAGCTTGAATCTTTAGGGTAACTTTAGGCAGCACAAAAGACCTAAGTTGGTCGCGGTGCATAGTGCCATATAATCTAATCTAATCTAGTCTGCGCCGATAAGCCCGAAACGATTGACCACTTGGAGGACAAAATTCGATAGTAGTCATATTTAAATTATAATGCCAGAAGATTATCTCTCATGTCAATTTAAAAAATTCATCTTTCTTTTTTACCATTTCAAAGTTCTATACCTCTATAAAAACCACCCTTGATACATGATGTTACATGATGGGAAAAATTAAAAAATGCTAGTTAAATGGATATTACAAAAAAATTACCTGGCAGATGGGGTTCTATTTCATATTTTTAATAAATCTTTATATGGAAAGCTTTGTAGTATTTATCGTCTAACTATTCAGTATTTATGAGCACTTGGACATTATATTGTGCTTAACTGTATGCAGTGTTGCCAGGTTTATTGACCATAAAATCGTAAAATTTTTCAGAAAAAATCGTCATCATATTTCAAAAAATCGTGAAAATAAAAAATATTTTTTATAAGTGAAATAAAATATTAATAAAAATATAAAAGACAATAGTGTAATTCACATTGTAAGTACTAAGATGCTATCGTTGTAATATAACACGATTTACGGCACTTTTCTAAGGTGTAAACTTCGAAAATCATGATATTTTAAAACGATGACACTTTACCACTTACATTGTTAATCACTTCTACACAATTCTGTGAATAACATTTCAGTAGCACAATTTTTAAATCTTAAATTCTTTTTTCAAAATTCGGAAATTCTTTAACAATGTTAACTTCCATTAACGAATTAAAATTTATGATCAAATTCAAATCGCTTTACATTTGATGACATACAGTGAGAGAATTCTCTGCATGTTATCAATGAATTTTTACATTACTCGTCCATTAAAAATTTGCATTTAACTAATGCAGTTTTTAAAGCTATTCATTAAATTAATGCAGTTTTTTATATAATTTAATAAAAATTAAATTTATTAAAAATTTCACACGACTTGTGAAAAAGTTTCATGAAATCAGTTTAATTTAAACTATAAAGCTTTTCCATAAAGTTTAAAAAATATTTCATTTACATTGTGAAGAAAACATCATCAGTTTAGTGAAAAAATTACTTAAAACTCATCCAAGAAATTCTCTCTGTGTAACGTTAGATTCTGAAATTTTTGATTATTTCATATTTTTAATTTTGGGCTCGGTTTTGATATTTCTAAATACAAATTAGTTTTATTCAAAAATAGTTTAATAATGCTTGTTTTTCCATTTTCAAATAAAACTTGTGAATATCTGAAGTTTCTCTTTGTGACACTTTATCAATATTTTTTAAGCACCGGATTTATTTTAAAACTTATTTTGTATCTTACAGTTGTTTTTATCCGAGTTCTGCTTGTTTCGGAAAATATGGCATGCTGTTTTTTTTATTTAATTTTTTTTATTTCACCTAGATATTACACTAATTAATTTTTCTGGTATGTGCATTTTTGCAAAATTTCATTTCACATAGATGCGGTGACAAATAAATGTTTTGCTGACATATTAAACTTTTGTCAAAAAATCGTCATTTTGGAAGCAAAAATCGTTTAAAACGTCATTTAGTTATTTTGCGTACTAAAAAACGTCAAAATGACGATAAATCGTCAAACCTGGCAAAACTGACGGTATGTGTATAAAACCATAAAGTGATTAACCTATAGAGTATCGGACGCGTCACAGCTGCAACAAAGGTGAGTTTCGGCTGGCAACATTTAGTACAATTAAACTAATTTTGAAAGCGTTTAGATGTATTAAAACAAATGTTTTTTATATAACACGAGTTTATATGTTTTTGTTGTTATCACATCAAACCTAAAAAATTGTTTTTAAACAAGTGCTGAAAAACGGCAATGGCAACAAAATGTGTTTCCCATCTTAGTCAACACGTTTCAGATAAAACTCGCTGATGTTTGATTTCTTGGTGAGTACGATCGATACTCTATATGTAATTTTATTTACTCTATGATAAAACTAAATACATTTTATTGTTTTTTTGCGCTCTCTGTTGTATGTTTTGTTGATATTCGGGTTATGTGCGTATGAAAAGTCGATTACGTTCGCCCCCATAGGCTAGTTTGGGCGGCTATAAATTAGAGACATGTTGTTTCTATTCCCGAACATTTCAAACAATGTCATAAAGTTATTAACGTATAGCGTATCGGTTGCTCTCACCTCTCATTTTTTCATCTCTTAGTGCACAAGCGGGTCCCAGCTGCAACAAGGCCGAGTTTCGGCTGGCAACATTTAGTACAATTAAACTACTTTTAAAAGCGTATAGTTGTATTTAAACAAATGTTTTTTTTTTTTTTTATATAACACGAGTTTATATGTTTTCAAAAACATATAAACAATTATCACATTAAACCTAAAAAACCGGCAATAATAACAAAATGTGTTGCCCATATTAGTAAAAATGTTTCTGCTGAAACTAGCTGATGTAGAATTTCTTGGTGAGTACGACCGATGCTCTATATGCAATTTTATTTACTCTATTAAATTCTATTAGTTTATGTATTTTTCATTAAAACAATCAAAGGAAGGAATCACTTTTTAAAACTCTTTCTTTCGAAAACTTAAGTATTCCCATTAAAAAAAATTTATTATTGGAAAAAATGTATTTAGTTTTTTTTTATCAAAAAAGTTGAATTTTTATAACCGCTTTTAAAAGTGAAAAATTACTTAATATATTTAAAATTTGTATTACCGTTATTTCTTTTATCATAAAAGTCAGATGCAAAAACTTATTTTTGACTTTTATTTTTTTGAGCAAAAATAAGTTATTTAGTGACTTTTATTTTTTGGAGCAACAATCAAAGTTATTTTTTTAACTTTTAAAATTAAAAATCCCCATGAAGAATATGTTTATCGGGATTGCTCACATTTTGATTATAAGCTATTTGTTATAAGATTTAAAATTTTTTTTTTTATTTCAATGTATTTAAAAAAAATTAACTTTTACTTTTGATCGAAAAAATAAAAGTCAAAAAATAACGTTTATTTTTGCTCAAAAAAATTAAAGTAAAAAATAACAGTTATTTTTGATCAAAAAAATAAAAGTCATAAGATAACTTTTATTTTTCTCGAAAAAATAAAAGTCATATAATAACTTTTATTTTTGCTCGAAAAAATAAAAGCCAAAAAATAATTTTATAATTTGCTCGAAGGAATAAAAATTCAAATTTTAAAAAGCAGAGCATTAAGCCTCAACAAGCAACGAAATTTAAAAAAATATAAAACTTTGCGATTAAAATAAATTTTTTCTCTTTTATAGTATGGGCAAGTAATAGACAACCCAGCCAGCAAACGAACTAATAAACGGATCAAAAATTGGCTCAACAAGTATTATTAAAAATTAAATTTTTTGTATAAAAGTGCTTCCTTTTGGGAATAAAAAAATGACTCACGGGGAAACTACACAGTGGTGAATCCGCAGTTTTTAATGAAAGTTGGATGTGCTGTTGAGGACAACAAAATGTTAGACATGTTTGTTTTAGGTACGCAATCGCATGTTTAGTGGTTAAAAATGAGGGTAAAATTTAACAAAATGTTTGTAAAGTACTTGAGAAAACATAAATCTTGATACCCATATTTCCTATGATGGGGGCCCAGGGTTGTCACTTGTTTGAAATATTTAAAATATGTGTTATAAACAGGGACCATAATTATTATTGCTTTTATCATAAAAGTCAGATGCAAAAAGTTATTTTGTGACTTATTTTTTCGAGCATAAAAAATAAAAATAAATGCCTTTTTGACTTTTATTTTTTTGAGAAAACTAAGTTATTTTTTATTTTTTCTCTTCTTGTGGCTATATTTACGGCTATTAAAAATTTAAGTGATGAAGAATTTTTTGTTTTTAAAGCGGTTAAATGATAAAGTTTTTTTTTGTAGATAAACCAAAAAAATCATGACAAGAAAACATAATTTTTATTTTTAAATTTAAATAACTTCTAAAGTAGAGGAGATAACAAACTTAAGCTATACGCATTATTTTCTTTATCTTACAACATACATGACTCCAGGCCAAAAAATTTAGAAATCGGTCCACATTTCCAAAAGTTACGCCCTCCAAAAGATTTTATATACACGAGGTAGTCAACTTTTACAACATGTAAGTACACCCTGTACTAAAATACGATGACCCAATCACAAATTTAACAAAAAATTAACACCTCTTTTACAATTTCCAATTTGATTCATACCGATCGGATCAGTAGTTTAGAAGTTAAGTTCTCAATTTATTACTATTATTTTTTTTTTTCAAATACCCCACTGTGCACCAGTCACATAAAATATTATTTTAGCGTTATCTAGAAAGTTTTAAGGTAAAAAAATTTAAAATTTTATGTTTTTTTGAAATGGCATTCCATTACAAATTCAAATCACTTCCGGAAAGATAAAAAAATTCAGGAATTATTCAGTAAGTATTAAAGTGCCAAATACTTTGTTGACTGAAATTCAATCTGTATTTTGAACATTTTTGCTGGAATGCAGATTGCATTTCACTCTACAATTGTGAACAACCCTTTAAACAAAGTGTAATACACTATTAATTCTTTATTAAAAATTGTCATGCATAATCGTTAAACAGTTTGTTAATTTTTCGTTTTATTCTGGCAACACTCTTATTTTATTTCTCTCCACTTTTAATGCGTGAAATTTTTTTCAGTAAAATATTTAATGCAATTTCTTACCTGATCGACAGTACGATAATCCGTTGAGTCTTCAATTTCATTAACGTTTCTATTATCACAATCTTTTTGTTGTATTTCTGTGTGGGACTCTTTGGCAGTTGGTTCTTTAAGAAACTCACAATCTGCCGTGATATGTTGTTGAATATGTTTCCAAAAATCTGATGCATCACTTGTGGTAAATGCAAAATAAATATGTTCCACATTCTCCAAACATGTAGAACAAACATAGATAAATTTATTCCGGTCATCAGAATATAATTCTCCATATTTCTTCCAAGTTTTTGGTGGTGTCATCTTGTGTTTGGTTTTGGTTTTGGTATCTATTATTTTATTATTTAATTAAAAATGTTTTATTTTTTATTGAATTTTATAATTTTTATATTTTCAAATTTCTAACATTTATATTTGTTTATCACAGAATACTCGTTTTTTTTTTTTAATATTTTTTTACATTTAACACAATGTTCAGTCAAGTTATATTTTATTCTTTTTATTTATTTTTCTTATTTTATTCATACGCGTTATTTACTGTTGTAACCCGTCCAACTCAACGTGCTGCTTGTAACTAAACTCAAACAGTGCTTTGGCCGATGAGTTTCTGTAAAAATCTCAAAACTGTGGACGCTTCAACACACAACCAAAGGAACGTGCATTCGTTCAAATTTTGTTTATCGTTATTTATGATTTTTAGTTCGGTTTTATGAGTATTGTTGTTAGTGCATTGATGTACATAATATGTATTGTAGTTGTATAAGTAGATAATACATAAGAATATTTATATGTTTATGAAATTTAAAACCATCCGTTGACCATTCTACACTCAAAAAAAAATATTGCTGAGTCAGTAAAATTTTAGTCAGGATGGTGCTGTCAAAAATTAGATTTAGCAAAAGTTTTGCTATCACTAAGTTGATTAAAAATTAGAAACTCTTTGCTAAAAGTTAACAGAATTTTTGCTGAATATAGTAGACTGAAAAAAAACTCAAAAAATTTGTACAAAAATTATATTTTAGCTAATTTATTTGCAGAAAATCTGAAATTTTTTTTATGTAATTCTTAAAAAAAAAATTACAATACGTTACAAAATATAAAAATGTTCATACGCCTACATTGACGACATGAATTAATTTAATATCTGAAAATATATATAACATAAACAAAATATCTTTCAACTACTTCCATAAATGGTTGTCTAAATATACAAACCTTTTTTAGCAACAAGAAAAATTAAACATAAAAAATTACCTAAGATGTGTGTCCTTATCTCTCGCTATAATCTGTTTACCTGAACGTATATTTGTTTGCAATTTGACCACACTGCCTTAATAATCACTATAAAGATTTAATTTACAAATACACATTTAATGTTTATTAAATTGAAATAGTTTGTTTTATCTTTAATTTAATTAATAGACAATTACTTTGACAAGCCAGTGACAACACAAAATTAAAGTTTTTTTAATCCACATATGTATTCACATTGTTAGCGTTCTTTTGTATGAAAAACAGATACAAAAATCTTCCATGGTTGATTTTTTTATATGTCTTATAAGAGTTTTACTTTTTAATATTATTTTATACTAGTGCTAATAATTTCGGTTACTTTTCAATACTCGATACTACTCGAGTTTTTTATTTGGATACTACATACTACTCGATACTTTTGACGGTTTTTACATTAAAAATTCACTTTAATCTTTTACAAAAAAATTAACTTTTATTGAAAATTCAAATTTTAAAATATGTTTTTAAACCTTTTTACAAATTATTTAGTGCTTTGTTATAGTTTTTCAACTTTTTTCTTTAAACTTTTTACCTTTGATTTTTTCTTCTAGCAGATGGTAATTATTTTAGCGGAGTCGCATTTTTGTATTGTTTTTCTATTCCAAATACAACTCTGAAAATATCCAGTAATTACTTTTAAGTACCGAGTACCCATACAAAATACAAATTCTAGAAACTTAATACCCACTACTCAATCTTATACCAGCACTTGGCTCTACTAAACCTTGACATGCCGTGACATGTACTTGATTTTGCGTATATCTTTCAATCTGGTTGTCGTCCACACTATAAATGTGCTTATTAGCACAATTATTTTAGCAAAATAAATTAGTAAAACATCAGTTCACAACAGTTAGGAGTTGAATAAGTATAACTAAAAGTGAACTGTGGCAACCTTGTACAAGTGTAAACGTATTCAAAAACTCTCTCCGCCTTTTTTGTTAAAATCTTTTTAAATTAATTGTTAAAAAATCTAAATTAAATATTAAAAAAATCTATAAACAATTCCACATACAATAAAAAAAAAACATTTCAATAGTGTATTTAAATTTCTTCTCTAAATATAGTTCTATATTGTTTCTACAACATAAAGTTACATTAAATAAAACTAAATCATCAAACTCTTTACTTTTACAACAATAATAACCAGCTAAGCAAAAATATTTTTAACTAAACAGAATAAAGCATAAAAAGAAATAGACAAAAATAAACAACAAACATTTCATTTAATAACAAGTGCCGTTTTCTCTTATAAGCTTCTATAACATTTTTAAAACAACAACAATCCTTTATTTGTAAACAGAGTTACCAGATCTAAATAAATCTATACAAATTTAAATCCTGTCGCGGAATATAAATTATTGCTAAACATTTGATAAAAAATACGTATAATGTCTTGTTTATTAAAAAATTGCACCATCAAAAGTGATAGTGAAAGAATGATAAACTGCTGGTTGTGCCACGAACTTTGTCATCTTAAATGCAGTGGTCTTTCTGGGTCAGTTGCTGATGCTATGACCAATAATAAAGGGCTGCATTGGTGTTGTACTGACTGCAGAAAAATTGGTGTAAGTTTTTACCGCTTTTTCAAGGATAAGAAAAATACATTCTTGGAAATTCAAGATGCAGCTTCACAGTTGTCCGAACGTATTTTAAATTATGGCAGACTGTACGATGAATTTAAATTGTTGGATAACTTGAAATCGCCTCCTCAATCTTCTGCAAAACGTAAACGTAAATCGTCGAGAGTTGCTAACAGGGATAAAGTTAATGACCATATCCCTGCTGTTAGTACACCGTGTTCTTCTACTCATGCTTCAACTCTGGTTCCAGTAGTTAATAATTATAATGCAGATGCTCCTAGTTATGCCGAAGTAGCTTTAAATCAAGCTGATCCAGTTATAAATACTGATCAAACTATTAATTCGCTTAGAGCTGTTCCACCTAAAAAAACTATTTTGTTTCCCGTTTAGCTAAAGAAACAACTGCTGAGGAGGTTGATTCTTTCGTCAAATCTAAGGTTGGTTTAAACGTGGAAATTTCAACGTACAAGTTTGTTTTTTCTCAACCGAGATCGATCTCATCTTTCAAAATTTCTGTTTCTGCTGATGTTTTTGACCGTATTCTTGATCCTAACTTTTGGCCTGAAAATACATTTGTTCGGAAATATCAAATCAGGGAAAATCTAAGGTCTAATAATATTGGTCGCCTTCCACAACTGGATTCAAATGTTTCAAAAAACTGAAAGCTTTTACCGGAGATAATATTTCAATAGTTTATCAAAATGTGTGCGGCTTAAGAACAAAACTGTCCACTTTATATATGGAAAGTTTTAGCATTAATCATCATGTCATTATTTTTACAGAAACATGGCTTAACAGTTCATTCTTTAATTCTGAAATACTTTCTAATAAATTCAACATCTTTAGACGTGATCGTGGCACTATTGAAACTGGCGGTGGAGTCCTAATTGCGGTCTCAAATGTTTTGCCTTCAGAAGTTTTATTAATTGACCATAAGTTCGAAAACATTGAATTTATTGCAGTTTTAATTAAAATTAAACGTAAAAAAATATTTATTACTTGCTCGTACATTCCTCCATCATCTCCGCAGTCTTTATATGACCAACATGGTGAAGCAATTAAATTTTTTCTTCTTACTGCCAACCCAGAGGACTCTGTTATCGTGCTTGGTGATTTCAATTTACCTAAACTATCCTGGAAGTTCTTACCTGATGAGAAATATTTTGTTCCGTCAAAATCGGAAAAAAAAGTGTCAGGAGCTTTTTGACATTTTACATGATTTATGTTTATTTCAACTAAATGGCATATTGAATGATAATTTTAAATTATTGGATTTAATATTTGTTAATGATAATGCAGAATGTAACGTTGTTCGAACTAGCCCCATTTCAACCCCGGAAGACCGATATCACCCGACGATTAACATAAATATATGTATTCCATCTGATCTTGTCAATTCTTCTACAAAAAATAACGAAATGGTTTTTTGTTTTGCACGATCGAATTACAATATGATTAATGAATTCCTCAATAACACAAACTGGAATACTCTTTTATCGTTTAATACTGGTACAACTGCTGATATTGATTTTATGACTGACTCCTTCTACAACAAAATGTACTCTGTAATGGATTTATGTATTCCAAAACAAATTGTTAAGAAACTTTCTGGACCTCCATGGAACACTAAGCAACTGGCTAGTATTAAAAATAAAAAAAATAAATTTTACAAAAAATATAAACAATCTGGTTCTACTGTTGATCATGGTAAATACTCTATTTGTCGCGCCGAATATAATACCTTAAATAAATCCTGTTACTCAGATTATTTAATTAAAATGAAAAATAATTTTAAGCGTAATCCAAAATCGTTTTATAAATTTGTAAACTCCAAAAGAAAAACAACGGGCTTTCCTGCTGTGATGAAATTTCAACGCAACGAATCCTCTGATGATGCTATTATTAGCAATCTGTTTGCTGACTTTTTCTCTACTTTCGCTGATTGCAAATCAAACAATTTCCATTTCTTTTTTTGATGTTTCATTGGTTTCTAAAGGTATGAAAAAGCTTAAATTTTCCTATAATAGTGGACCTGATAAAATTCCGAGCTCAATTCTCGTTAAATGTGCTGATGCTTTAGCTACACCGTTGACACTTATGTTTAATACATCAATTAAATATGGCTATTTTCCTAATATGTGGAAAGACTCTTTTATCATACCTCTTTTTAAATCTGGAAGTAAATCTGATATTACAAACTACCGAGGTATTGCAAAGTTGAGCATTATACCTAAACTTTTTGAAAAATTATTACTGATCACCTATGTCATCAAATAAACACTTTAATTTCTCCTTTTCAACATGGTTTTCAAAAAAGATGCTCGACTTCAACAAATCTTTTACAACTTACTACAATAATAAATCGTGGTTTCCTTCAAAGAAAACAGACTGATGCAATTTATACAGACTTCAGCAAGGCGTTTGATAAAGTCAACCATAAGCTTTTAGTAAAAAAATTACATTTAATGGGATTTACTGATCTTAGTATTGAGTGAATATACTCATATTTAACAAATAGAAAACAAAGCGTTCTTTTTAAACAAATATCTTCAAAAAACATTGATGTTCTATCTGGAGTTCCTCAGGGGAGCCACCTTGGACCTCTTTTATTTTCATTGTTTATTAATGATTTACCACAAGTAATAAAGTTTTCAAATATTCTGATGTATGCTGATGATGTTAAAGTTTTCCTTAGCTATAACCAATACTCCGACCATTCTCTTTTACAAAATGACTTGGATTCGTTTCATGCATGGTGTGTCTTGAATTTAATGGAACTAAATCTAAAAAAATGCAAATGTATCTCGTTTGTTAGAAAGAGGCCGATATCTGTAAACTATATGCTGGGCGGTTATCAACTGGAGAAAGTAAACAACTTCTTAGATCTTGGTGTTTTGTTAGATCCCAAACTTAGTTTCATTCCCCATATTACAATTATGGTAAATAAAGCTAGGGGAGTTCTCGGTTTCATAAAACGTTGGGCTAAAGAGTTTAATGATCCGTATGTAACAAAATCGTTGTATACGTCACTCGTAAGGCCTATTTTGGAATACGCATCTATAATTTGGGACCCTACGTACCAGAACCATATTGACTGTATTGAATCTGTACAAAAGCAGTTTCTATTGTTCTGTCTACGTAGTTTAAATTATGATCAATTGAATCTTCCGTCATATACCAGCAGACTTGCTCTCATTAAGCTACCAACACTTAAAAGCCGCAGATCTATGCTAAACGTCTCGTTTCTCCTTAATATAATTAATGGTGATGTTTGTTCTGGTTTCCTGATCAACAATATTTCTTTCAATGTTCCTCAAAGACCGACGCGTTACTTTTCACCAATATCAGTTAAGTTTTTTAGATCAAATTATGCAGACGTGACCCCTTAAGAAGAATGTGCATCGAATTTAATAAACTATTCAAATTTATTGATTTTTCGACTAATACAAACTCAATTAAAAGTAAAATAAAAATTTTTCTTAATAAGTAAATAATTAATTAATTATTGTTTTTATGTTTTTATTGTGTTTCGTTTTGTTTTTTGTTGTCATCAAATTAAAATTATAAATTAAAATTATATTATTTTTGTAAATATTTTTATATTTTGTGTATATAGTCTGTAAGGATTAACTCCATAGACGAATAAATAAAATAAATAAATAAAAAATTTTAGCTGAAAACAGAATTTCAGCTAAAAATTTTCATAGAAATAGTATAGTTTTACAAACTTTTCTACTAGCTTGTTTTTGAGTGTATCTTAAACCGCAGTCTCAAATCACAGCTCAAATAATAATAATGAAATATAAAAATATATTCGTATTGGTACACAAGAATTTCCTTCTTTCTACTAATAAAATTTTTGTAAGAAATAGTGCAAGTGTGGCATATTTTTAAAGAGTCACATTTTTTAATATATCGTAAGATTCTTCAAAATATCGTCGCACAGTGGGGTATGCTGAAAGATAGGCGCTTACATGTGAGTTAGATTCATAACATTGAATTAGATACTTTACGTTACAGATTTAATTTTGTTCCTTTTCTTTTGTAATTAAAAATTTTTTGAATAATTATATTTCTTTTTTCTTAAATCCAATCTGTGCTATTTAAATTTGCTAATATTATTAAGATCTGAATTTTGATGCAGTGAAGGGTTTACTGGGCCAGAAATCATAGTCACCGTACCATTACTAAGGTTACCCGGGTAAAGATTTTAATATGGAGTCTAACTAATATAATTATATCGCATTTGATAAGACGACATATATAAACATATACAAATTGATCCGAAAAATGAGCCCTTTACATGCATCTAATTATATAAAATAAGATATAGTTTGCTATAATTTTATCCGAGATTTGTCAAGGACATTAAATTACATATATAAAGAACCATATAAAAAATTCTCCTAATAAAAAGTATCAGATGTATTTGTATATAATGATATAAGCCGTAATGTGACTCCATTCAAAGTCAGATATGACTTAATCTCATTACAGCTGTTGACAACTAATTAGAAACGCATTGTAATTTTCATAAAATGATTAAATTTTTATATAAAGATTTTTTTTTTTCATTTATTTCATCATATTTTTTAAATATGTACATATATTAAAGAGTTAACAATTCAACAAAAATAACTTAAAAAATTATTCATTCTTAAAATTTGTTCAATAATTATTATTATTGTTTGAAATGATACTTTTTTTTTGGTTTTATTTTTTTTCAATATTTTGTTGTAAAACCCTTTTGCTTCATCACTGCCTCACATCGATTGCGAATTGATGTTATAAGACGCCGACATCGCTGGACTGGTATGCCTCCCACGCTATATTTACTTTCTCAAAAAGAGTTGCGATATTTGTTATATTTTTAAGGCTTACGGCCCTTTTTACGTCACCCACAAATGCTCGATGGGGTAAAAGTCTGGACTGGATGATGGCCACTCCAAAACATTGATGGAATTGTCTGCAAAAAAATTTGTTGTGAACTCTGCCGTGTTCTTCGGATCGTTATCCTGTTGAAATTGCCATATAACAGCGAATTCTCCTCAGCACAAGGCAGCATTACATTATTCAATATTTCCACGTATTTGTCTGTGTTTAAAATTATATAAATTTTATGTATTGGCCCAACACCATTCCAGTAGAATAATCCTCATACCAAAATTGACCCTCCACCATGCTTTTCACAACGAGTGAAACATAGCGAGGGTTAAATTCTTGATTAATGGGTCGTCTAGAATATCTCCGACCATCAGGACCAAGGGATTTATATTTGCTTTATCGTTCCGCAGCACTTATATCCATTGATTTGCAATCCAACTCCAGTGAGACTTGGCAAAGTCTACACGCCGTTTCTCTGAATCTTACTCAGAAGCGGCTTCTTGCGTGCGGCTTTGCCATGTAGTCCGGTGTTAATCGTAGCCCCTGTTGGCCCAAGTAATTTAAAATGTACTCCGAAACCGTTCTGTCAGTGCGTAAAATTGGTCGGGCGGTCGAGCAATCCCTACGTAGCAGAAGTTGGTAATATTTGAGTGCTACCAAGCACTGTCCCAAGCGGTGCCCGAAAGGCGCCAAAGTGGGGAGTTACCTGCCATTTCCCTAATTAGCTTTCAAAGAAAGAAAAACACAATTAGGTTAAAGTTGGCTCTTGATTTCACTTTATTCAGTGGGTAACTCCCCCAGTTTTAAGTCACCCACTTTCTTTTATACTTAACCTAAATACTAAACGGAAGTTGCTTGGCCTTAAAATATAAACAAAAATTAATAAAACATTAATACGAAAAATTATATATCATCAAAACTTAATACAAAAAATCTGGCCAAGACAACGACCTACTAAAGAATTGCATTACAAAAAAAAATGCAATTCTGCAACTTAATACTAAATACTTTAATGTTGGTTGGTAACGAAGCAAAATACATGCCAACCCAGTGTCAGTACAAAAAAAAACAAATACAATTTTATTAACAAACAACAGCAACAATGAAAAACTAAACTGCACCAACCAACAAAAATATTAAGTTCATTACACAAAAAAAACAAACACAACTGGAATTAATATAGACAGAAAGTTTAAAGAATGTTTTGGTTCATCCCAGCAAACATCGGCCTGGACAATTGGTCCACAACACCGGCTTCTACCCGGAGCTTCTAAAATGGAGCTCCGTTCAGCAGGAGTGCAGCTTTTGAAGTTTCCCATTTCAAATCTTAAAAAAAAAAATAGTTATAGTTTTTTGTATACATTAAATTTAAAACATACTTACCGAAAAACAATATAATCATTTTCAAAATAGCACTCTAAAAAGGAGATTTAAATTAATAATTTGTCGTTTCTAATTAGTTGTCATGCTTTGTTTGAATTATACAAAGTTAGACGAAAACAAGTTTCAAAAATTCTAACGGCTTTTAAAATGTACAACAACAAAACTGAGAGAGCAGTTGACAATAAAAAGAATTATAGTTAAAAACTAGTGGTTTTAAAAGAAAAGATTACGGTAAATTTGCAAATTCTTTAATAATGCTAATTAAACACTAATAATAAAATACGCGTTTCTACAGCTGTATAGATCACTAGATATAAGGCAGTCACTGTAATTGAGTTATTGTTGTAATTCCAACTAGTATTACACTGTGGAACAAATTCAGGTTAGCAAAAGTTAGGTCGAATTTTGTGGTGCTTATGAAGCAAAATGTTGGAAAAAAAATTTTTTTTATGCTTTTTGAAAATATTTTCCACAAAAATTTTCTAAATCAATTTTTTAAAAAAATTTAATTGTTGGACAGGTCTTTAATAACAATAATTTGGCTTTTACAGATTGAAAAAATATCAATTAGTCGACGAGTTATAGCCAAAAAGCCATATAAACAATATGCTGAAAATCGGCATTTGACTGCAAAGTTCGAAGGTCGATTAAAAAACAATTCGAACTAACATAAACAAACGCCGCGATACACGGGTGTTCTAACTTAGCCTCTATATTCACCCCTCACTCTCAGAATCGACCTAACTTTTGCTAACTGAATTTGTTCCACAGTGTTATTATTAGTATTTGGTATTTTTTTCTTTGATCCATATTTGTAAGTCAGGGATGATAAAGGGATTTTCCAAAATAGCACCAACCTGCATAAAAAATAGTACTTTTCAACCCCCATAGTACCATACAAATTAACCATTTACAAAATTCCTACTGATTTATTTTGAGCTTCCCAGCCAGCATTTTTTGAAAATTTTGAACAAAAAATAGTCACATTTGACTCTTCTAGATGATCAAAACTATCAAATATGCACTCAATATTGAATCATAAATGACTCTGTCATCGGGAGAAAATGGTACCCTGCATATGACTACTCCTGAACAATCATTTATGATCTCCGCTTTTATGCAGTTTTCATGTATAAATGTTATCATTTGTACTCTTTTTTTTAGTCACTTTTTAGTCAAATTGGCAATCGTTTTCTGATTATATTTTTTATTATTTCTGACCCATTTTTTAGTCACATCCTACAGTAATTTGAATCATTTTATAATCATATTTGTTATAATATTCGACCAATTTTAAAGTCACATCTTACTGAATTTTAAATCATTTTATGATCAAATTTGCTTTAATTTCTTGCCCATTTTTGAGTCACATGTTTATATAATTTGAAATTATTTTATGATCATATTTTTTATAATATTCGACCCATTTTTTTATCGCATTAAACTATATTTGAAATCATTTTATGACAATACTTTTTACTATAGTATATAGTACTATAGTATATAGTACTATAGTATATAGTAAAAGTTAATTTTTTTATTTCAATTTATTAAATTCATTAAATTCTTTAATATTAATATAAAGTTATAAAAGTTTAAAGTTATAAAATGTATTTTTAATGTGTATTATTGTTGAAATTACGGACGTTTACGTTTGTTAAGACGTTCCTTAGAATGTACAAAATGTTTTTGCAATATACTATTTGTTTAAATCTCCGACTTATATAGAATTTTAGTAACAAGGGAAAAAAAAAATGTTCCGTGTAAATTTTGGAACTGCTTAACACCTTAGTTTTTTGGTTTATCAGGGGGCAGATTAACCAGTGAAGAAGCGGGGGAAAATGCTTCTTTCTTATGATGAGAAATCTAATAATGGCTCTCTTATTAAGTGTGAAATAAGAAAACAACTTTTGGCTCAAATTTCAAAGACTTAATTTATTTACTAATTTTATCTTACGTAGCTAGCAAATGTTGCTTGTGGTGTTGGCCAGAGATACGGGACAAGAGAACGAAATTGGAAAAAATGCTTAAAATGAAAACTCGGTTTTAAGTAAAAAAAAAGCCTATACACCAAAAGCAACATTTGATAAATGTCAAATATATAAGTGGGAATACTTTGATTTTTAGCAATGTTTGAATCCAGAGTTGGAAGTTATAATTAATGTTTAATTCGAAAAAACGTTGTAAGAAGGTTTTTAAATTCATTAGATAAAATTCAGTTTATACAATTTTCCATTTTTCAATTATAATTTAAATACTTTTATAAAAAGTACTTTAAACATCCTGCCACCACTTGGTCTAAAAGACCAATATGATTTATATTATAATTTGTAATTCAAGATTTCAAATTTCTTATACATATACTTATCTAGGATTTCAATGGAAATATGAATCAAAAATTTATACAAGTTTACATAGCAAGGAAAAAATAGAGTAAAATTTGGATTTATAGCTTCTTCTCTAGCCGTTCTAGTGCTCTCACAACCCCTCTGATAATCCGTTTTGGATTTGGCGATGAATCATCAAGAACCTGTCTTATAATGCGTCTGCTGACCGATTCGCTATTCGATCTGTGGTTAGATTGTCGATCTGCTGTTCGATTGCCTCGTCTCTGCTGCTGTGGTAATGCCCGCAGTGGCCTCTGACGGGGGTCCCTTGGTCTTTCTCGTTGACGTCGAGTTTCGGTACCCCTTGTATCCGGTGCTGAATTCAAATGAAGTAAAGTATGATGCTCCCGCCCACAGCGTTGGCATACATCAACTGACGAACATTGCGGGGTAGAATGAGACAGAGCTAAGCAGTTTGTGCAATAACCGTGTGCGCGCACTGCTCTGCGACGTTCTTCGATCGTCAGGGCAAGAAACCGATAGCATTTTCGAAGAGAGTGGAATCTAGTACAGACACGGCATTGATGCACTGCAACATTCCTAGGAGCCCTGTTGAGACGAACAAAGAAAGAAGAGAAAACAAAAATAAAAATTCGAACAGCGAAAAAGTAAAAGTTAATTGGTGTTTAGGATAGGCGAATTCAAAAGCAAGAGAAGAATGACTATAGAGTGGAACCCAAATAAAGTTTACAAGTCAATGGGATGATTTTGTGGTGGTGTGGTGGTTTCAACAGGGAGGACGCAGAGTTTCACAATGGGTCTGTTCATTACACCAGCCTGCGTTCTAATATCAGCAACGCGAACAAGAGTATCACCGCCTATGTAAACCCTTATTATGCGTCCAAGTCGCCATTCACACGGGGGTAAAAGGTCATCTTTGATAACTACTAGTTGTCCTTCTTTAACGTTTTCTTCCGAGTTTTGCCATTTGTACCTTTTCTGAAGTTCTTTGAGATACTCATCCTTCCAACGTTGAGCAAATTGGTGGTGCATCGATTTGAGTCTCTCCCAACGATCATTGAGGGTGATATTTTCAGCGGCAGGTTCGGGAAATGCAATAAGAGGCGCACCACGTAGAAAGTGTCCCGGAGTTAGAGCCAGGAGCTCATTAGGGTCATCCGTCATCGGAGAAAGCGGGCGAGAGTTTAGAACGGCCTCAATTCGGGCTAAAAGGGTGATAAACTCTTCAAAGGTGAACTTTTGGGTTTGTGCCACCTTTTTGAAATGCATTTTGAAGGATTTCACACCTGCCTCCCATAGGCCTCCCATATGTGGAGCATTGGGGGGGATAAAATTCCACTGAAAGCCATGGGCTGAATATTTATCTACAATATCTTTAGAGGAGACCTTGATAAACTCTTTAAATTCTCGCTGGAGCGAACGTTCAGCTCCTACAAAATTGGTTCCGTTATCTGACATTATTTTGTGAGGCAATCCGCGACGGCTGACAAATCTGGTAAAGGCTGCTAAAAATGAATTGGAGGACAGATCTGAGCACAGCTCGAGGTGGAGGGCCTTAGTACTAAAGCACACAAAAACACATACGTAGCTTTTCTGATATGGTGCCTTTCGAAGTGTCGAGGTTTTTGTAGAAAATGGGCCGGCGAAATCTAATCCAGTGGCGCAGAAGGGAAGCGAGAATGTACTCCTAGAAGAGGGAAGAGGTGCCATCATTTGGGACTGAACTTTTTGTTTGTACACAACGCATGTTTTGCAGGTGCGAATACATTTCTTTATTCCAGATCTCAGTCTAGAAATATAATACTCTTGTCGAATGACTCGCATTAATAAATTGTGCTCTGCGTGCATTAAAAGGTTATGGGTAAATGAGATAAGAAGCTCTGAGTACCTAGAACTAACCGGAATGATTATAGGGTGTTTTTCATTATATGGGAGAGCGGAGTTCGAAAGCCTTCCATTAGCACGTATAACCATATTGATATCTATGAATGGATTAAGGGGGTAAAGGGCACTCTTCTTGCTAACAGCCTGACCGTTCATTAATGCAAAATATTCGCGGTTGTAATATCTTTGCTGGGTAAGAGAAATCAGTGTGTTTTTTGTTGCCAAAAACTCCTTACAGTCAATTGGGGGAAGGGTTTTTATTATAGCTGCAACCGCCTCAGCTGGGGTTATACCTTTTTGTTTTGACATACAGATCCGCTTATTTTTAAAGTTTTTTGCTTTTAAAATCTTACAAAATCTCAACACATATGTAAATACTCTTAACGCGCGGTTAAATTTCGAGAAGGGAACTAAAATATCTTCATTGTCCGCGAAAACGTGAAACACTTGGACCTGTTTTTTCATTTCGGGTGGGCTCTGCTCGGCTATTGTGGACTTTGGCCATTCCTCCGGGGACTTTTGAAGCCAACTTGGCCCGTTCCACCAAAGTGAATTATGTACAATATCCTCAGCACAGCAGCCACGGGATCCCAAATCAGCAGGGTTATCGGCGGACCTAACGTGACGCCAAGTCGCGTTTCCGACATTTCTAATTATTTGGGCACACCTATTTGCAACATATGTCTTCCATGTGGTCGGGGGCTTGTCGAGCCATCCCAATACAATTGACGAATCACACCAGAGAAATGGTTCGTGATTTAAAAGAGGCATGGTCAAAAGAAGTTGCTTTACTAATTTAGAGAGTAAAACTGCTCCACAAAGTTCAAGGCGTGGGAGACTTACGGGGGATATCGGAGCAACCTTTGTCTTTGAGGCAAGTAGGGAGGTGTGAATAGAATCTCCGTTTTTCATTCGTAAATATATTGCTGCACAGTACGCCTTCTCGGAGGCATCACAAAACCCATGCATCTGCACTAAAACTGTGGGGGAAAAATTTACCCAGCGGGGAATTTTCAGAGTTGATATTATTGGCAGATTTTCAATAAACTGGTTCCACTTAAGGAGGGTATTGGGTTTTACATTTTCATCCCACCCGACACCTTCTATCCAAAGTTGTTGTAATAAGATTTTAGCTTGGATTATGATTGGAGAAATCCATCCCGCTGGATCAAAAAGCTTCGCAACGGAGGATAGAATTAGGCGTTTTGTGGCTGACTCAGAAGTCCGAAGGGGTTCTACTTTATAGGAAAAACTATCGGAAAGAGCGTTCCACTGGATGCCGAGGGTCTTAGTGGAGCTCGTTTCTTGGAATTTTAAAAATTCCGAATCTAAGAGATTTTCCGCTGGAATCGACTCTAATATATCTGCACAGTTTGAGGTGATTTTTCTTAAGGGAAACCCAGATGATTTTAAAACTTCAATGGTTTGGTGTAAAGACTCAAGAGCGGACTCTATGTCATGAGCCCCCGACAAAATATCGTCAACGTACGTTTCCTTCTGTAAAATACGAGCTGCCTGGGGGAACTCCTCTTGAGAATCTATGGCCAGTTGACGAAGGGTTCTGATTGCCAAGTATGGGGCACAACTTACACCGAAAGTAACAGTTTTAAGTGAGTAATCTTTTACAGGTCCCTGTGGATCTGGGCGGAAAAGGATACGCTGGAATGGGAGACCATCGTTATGGATAAGAATTTGGCGGTACATCTTTTCGATGTCGCCATTAAACACAATGCGGTACAGTCGCCAGTTTAAAATTAAAGTCATGAGATCGGCTTGAAGTGTGGGTCCGACATGTAAGACATCATTAAGAGAATTGCCGGTAGATGTACGCTTGGAAGCGTTAAAAACTACCCTTACTTTGGTGCTGCGGCTTTCGGGCTTTAAAACCGCATGATGGGGTAAATAGTAAGAGGCGAAAGAACCGTCGGAAACAATTTCATTGGATGTGGTTGGTTTCATGTGACCAAGGTCGAGGTATTCATTTAAAACCTTATGATAAGTTGATGCCAGTTCGGGTTTGGCCTTCAGAGAATGTTCCATGCGAAAATACTGTGCCAAAGCCAATGAACGGGAGTTACCAAGAGACAGGTCGTTGGGAAAACTGGATTTAAACGGAAGTTTAA
This sequence comes from Delia radicum, assembly GCA_021234595.1. NCBI lineage: Eukaryota > Metazoa > Arthropoda > Insecta > Diptera > Anthomyiidae > Delia > Delia radicum. The sequence goes on along the minus strand of CM037855.1, from coordinate 78,602,527 downwards.
CTATATATCGACCTTCCTGGTTACGAACGGTGGACTGCTGAAATAATCGCTCACAATACTCATCTTCTTTAGAGAGGGGACGTTCAGATGGTACCTCTTCTTGTTCCCAGAACAACTTAAGCTGTTCCTCTAAAGGATCCCGAGTAATTTCAGTACTTTCAACTGAAAATGTGGAAAATGATTGGGTCGAAACAGCGCCGCTTATTACCCACCCATAAATAGTGTCTTGGGCCATAAGAGAGTTGCCAACGGGTCTTGTGGTCTTGAGATAAATAAAGGGAAGAATATTACTACCGATTAGCAAATCTACCTTAGCGGGGGTGTGAAAATTGGGGTCAGCCAATTCCAAGCCTTCTAATTCATCGCAGGCATAACTAGATTTTGTTGGAAAAAAATCTGGGAGAAGATCGACAATATCAGGAACAATAATTGCATTCATATCTATGTATCTGTTGTACCTCTTTGATACTAAAGTTAACTGGCAAATAGCATTAGAGTTTCCAACGTAATGCCCACCCATACCGTTCATTTGATAAAGTTTTCGCTCAGTGGGCAACAAAAGTCTCTGCTGAAGTTTCTTAGTGATATAGCTTTTCCCAGCGCCTGAGTCAAAAAAGGCGCGGGCATGAAAAACTTCTCCTCTAACCTCAATTTGAACTATCGCAGTAGGAAGAAATGTATTTTCGAAATCCTTGGTATTAATGCTCTTCGTAAAATTTACTGATGTGTTAAAAGTGGATTGTTGACGGGCTTGAGCAGATGTACACGGGATATCATCTGATCGTAATGGAGCTACCGGTGGACTTTCTCCTGAGGGCATGTGCGTACCTGATTTCGCGAAATGTAAAAGAGAATGGTGGTTCTTTTTACATTTAGAACAAGTATATCTACTCTTACAGTCCCTACGTTGATGCTGATATGAGAGACAATTCACACAAATACCATTTTGAGAAACAAAATCAAATCTTGCACTAACCTCTAAATTTTTAAAATCAGGGCAATTTCTAAGGGCATGAGTGGACTTACACAACTTACATGGAAATTGAGAGACGGTTTCTGTATGGAAGGTTGGAACTCCTGATTTCAATTTTCCCAGAGTGGTTGATCTCATTTTCCTGTTACTATTTAAACGCTCAACCACCTCACATCTATTGTTCAAGAAAGTGTCCAGTTGTACCCAAGTTGGGGGTTCCCTATGGGATTCAAGGGATTGTTCCCACAACGAAAGAGTCTCATGGGGAAGAGTATTAGTAGCAATATTCACTAAAAATGCATCCCAATTGTCCGTGGACACATCCAGTGCCCTGACCGCTGACAAAACGTCATTAATAGTAGTCTGAATCAGACGGAGCGATTCTTCATTCTCAGATTCAACGGGGGGTAACCTCAAAATAGTTTGGACCTGATTGTCCAAAAGAACACGTTTATTTTCATATTTGTCCTTTAGTGCCGCCCACGCAATGACAAAATTGTCACCACTCAATTTGTACCTTTTCACTACAGTTGCCGCTTGACCACGCACCTTAAGTCTTAGGTGATACAACTTTTGCACTGGGGACAATTTGGGGTGATCCACATATACCGCGGTGAACATGTCCCTAAAGGACGGCCACTCCTCATAGCCTCCGTAAAAAACTTCGGTGTCGCACGGTGGTACTTTAATACAACCGGAAAAATTATCAGAATTCTGTAAAGCTTGATCAACCTGTGGAGCTACTAAAGGCACAAAATTAGCCTTCTGCATGTCAATAATTTTTGCCTTACATTTGTGGAACGCTTGAGTACATGTACTAAATTTAGTCTTAATGGATTCTAAAGTCTCTTTTTTAATCTTTAACTCTCTTTCTATACGACATGTCTTATATGAATCGTACAGTGTAGCCCATCGATCGTTAAGATCCGTCAGATTGACATCAAGTACGGAATCTGTCAAAGTATCCACAGGATGATTATCGAAGTCAGAGCAAAAAGTGAGAAGGTTGTCAACATCAAATAAAAAACTTTTCATGGTTGTAAAAAATTCAACTTTGAACCAAATTTAAAATATGTTCAGCAAAGATTTTTTTTTTTTTTACGAAGTAGTTACAGCACTAATAATGTTAAAAAAAACAATAATACTGATGTAGCAACCAGAGTCTTATTTATCTTAACATGTGAGGGTATAACCCGAATTCCTAAAATTTGAGATAGGCGGGGAACTTAATAAAATCAATGGCAACTCTCCACTTTAGAAAAATCCAAATGTACTCCGTTAAGATTTATACTCAAATAATAAACAACAATATCTGTATGTATAAAATCAAAAAACTTTTAAAGGGCACACTGCTATGAAACAATTTAACTAATTTTGGCAAAACAACAATAAATCACTGAAACAGTCAATAGCAGTTTACAAAAAAAAACTAATTCTGAGTATAAATGTTTATATGCCAGTTTGAGCCGTAACACTCTTAAAAAGCTGATATGGTGTTTTTCTATATGTAGGTAATAGGGTGTGAAAACCTTAAGTAAAAAAAAAACTCAATAGTTTTAAATTAACACTCAAGAGAATGAAATGGGCGTTAAACACAAAGAGAGTGCAGTTAAGAGAATGGTTCCAATTCTAGAACTTCTAAATACCTACAAATTGATTATGTTTTCCTTTTACTCTTTTTTCTTTATTCTTCTGCTATTCTCTTATATGCACAATATAAGCGAATATAACAGAGGATCAATTGAGGGTTAAATGGGACAATTTGAGGGCTATACAAGTTTGTAGTATTCTACTAAATTTGTAAAAAATACTGAACAAATTAAAAAAAAAACTTACATGGAGTCAACTGTTTACCAACGTTTTGATGTTTTGTTGTACTTTTCCAATAAAATGTATGTTGATATTCTGTGGTGATGAGTTTCTTTTCTTTTTGATTTTGATGAGCTTCTTCTTGTTGTTCTTATGTATATTTTTTGTGATGGTTTTCAATGCTCTTTATGGTGGTGGACAGCTTACCAATTGAAGTTAGAGAACAACTTAAATCAATTGCGCAACTTAAAAAAAAAAAAACACCCAATGTACTTTTGCTGCTCCAGAGTGATGTTGTTATCTTTTTGTTCCAGTTCAAATGTGATGCTGTGGGTAGTTGTTCGGCTACAAATACTGTAAAAATTTTCAAGGCGGTAGGGAATTCTTGGCAGTCAATTCTTCTTAAAAACGTGTTGCCAAAATTCGTAATTGCGATGGTAGTTTGTCTGATTGGGGTTTCTGACTACTCACACCTTTCCAGGGAAACTATATGATGAGTGTTGGAGGTGCTGTCAAACAAATCAGAATTTTAATTATACACCACCATGCGACGATCGGCAGCTTTTTACAATTTTCTGTACTCTGACATGAAAAAAAAAATATTCGAATATATTGTTGGGGATGAAAAATAAATGAATTGTGACAGTTTCGTATTAAAACCGTATATTTTCTTCCAAATTTATTATTTTTTAATGAAATTAAAAACCGTAGAAAATAATATTTTAATTTTTATGTTAATAATTTTATAATTGCTTCTTTTCCCTTTTGTTTCCAATGCAACGTGGTTTGTGCTAATAGGAATGCAAAAAAAAAATGTGATAATGAGTATGAATTTTTTATTTTTGGTAAAAGGGAGATGAAATAAACAGGGATGTTAAAATTAGCTGTTGAATATATTGGCAATTCAGAGTAACCAATAGAAGTTTGCACATTCATGGGGGATTGAAAGCAAACAAAAAAAAAAATATTAAAAATTTGTATTATGCAATTTTAAAAAATTTGGGTTTATTTAATTTTTATAAATTAATTGGACTGTATGATTTTCTGGTCAAAGTAGGGATGAAGGACCATGTTTAAATCTCCGACTTATATAGAATTTTTAGTAACAAGGGAAAAAAAATGTTCCGTGTAAATTTTGGAACTGCTTAACACCTTAGTTTTTTGGTTTATCAGGGGGCAGATTAACCAGTGAAGAAGCGGGGGAAAATGCTTCTTTCTTATGATGAGAAATCTAATAATGGCTCTCTTATTAAGTGTGAAATAAGAAAACAACTTTTGGCTCAAATTTCAAAGACTTAATTTATTTACTAATTTTATCTTACGTAGCTAGCAAATGTTGCTTGTGGTGTTGGCCAGAGATACGGGACAAGAGAACGAAATTGGAAAAAATGCTTAAAATGAAAACTCGGTTTTAAGTAAAAAAAAAGCCTATACACCAAAAGCAACATTTGATAAATGTCAAATATATAAGTGGGAATACTTTGATTTTTAGCAATGTTTGAATCCAGAGTTGGAAGTTATAATTAATGTTTAATTCGAAAAAACGTTGTAAGAAGGTTTTTAAATTCATTAGATAAAATTCAGTTTATACAATTTTCCATTTTTCAATTATAATTTAAATACTTTTATAAAAAGTACTTTAAACACTATTGATTTCTTTGTCCTGGGCCTTATACTTCAAATGACATATATCTGAAAATAAACGAAAAAATATTACATCATGTTTTAATTAAAATCATTACATTCTTACTTTTAATTATTGTTGTAATGATGTTAATTTTTTAATAACAAAAAAACACCACTTCTCACTTCAAAACACAAAACGATATGAATTTCAATAACATTTCAAGTCATAAAATTTTAAACAACATTTAGCTTAAAAAAAATATCCCGTTATAACAGTAAACTCTAAAGCACAAAACTCAATTTTGAGGCATATTGTACACTAACAATAGATTGCACCAGCACGAAGAAACAAATTTCGAACATTCGTAGACTAAAAAATGAGTTCATTTTAATTTTTTGTACCAAGTATGATCCAAAACAAATCACACAAGTAACAAAAAAAAAATTATCTATTTTTGATCACCAAGAGCAGTGAAAAAGGACTCATTCAAATGATGAAAAATATATTATCAGTTTTTGGTCATCAAGAGTAGTGAGAAAAAACTCATTCAAATTAGTAAAAAAATATCATCAGTTTTGAATCATCAACAAGAAACATATTTGATTGTTTCTTGTGACTAACTTCATGAAAACTCAATTTTTGAGCACCTAGAGTAGTCAAATATGAGTAAGTAAAATGACAATCGAAAATTCAATCATCCAAATGCTAGCTGGGTTAATTAAAATGGAAACTTCACTAGTGTGTGTGTGTTTTTTTTTTAATATATTTATTTATTTAGCACGAGTGCTATTAATTTTACAATTTTATAAATTCACATTTATGGATTTTTTTACTTTAAACAAATTGTTTTACATTTTGTAGTATTGTATTGTATTCTTTATTCAATCAAAATAATTAAAATAAATAAAGATATAAAGTTCATAACAATGACTATTAAGTCGTCTGTTATACTTAATTTTAACAATTATGTGTATTTACAATAATTAATAATTAAATTCATCTATTATTATTTTTCTGTATTTTAATGCGCTATTTACATAAAAATAAAGCCTGTTCCATCCATTTTCTCTTTCTCCATTTAAAATATCTATCAATTCACACTCGTTTAAATAATTTTTTCCTAAATGCCTGATTCGAAATTCCTTGAGTATAGGACATTTTGCCATAAAATGAATAAGATTTTCATATTCTCTCATATTACATAGACTGCACATTTTATTTTCAATGTTATCAAACTTATTAGCGTTTAATGGTAGCATATCACATCTGGTTTTCATAATTGTTCTTATTTGGTTTAAATTTATTTCGTTTTCAATGTAGCTTGTACCTTTACTATGGTCTAAATATTTGTAAAATCGGTTTCTACTTCTCAAAGCTAACTCACGCATTTCTGTTAAATTTCTTGATTTAAGTTGTTGTAGCAATGATGTTCCTTGACTGAGCCATTCCTCTGATGATATATCGTTTGAAAAATTTATATTAAGTTCTCTTCCCAATTCGTTCATTTGATTTGCCCAGAAAATATTATTTCTCAGTATCATTACCGATAGTTTGTGAGGTAATCTGTTTTGGTGATATTGAAAAAGAGTTTTAAATATGTAATTCATGTGTAAATTTAATGTATAAAAGTAACTAGACTCTGTTTTTGTTTCCAACGTAAGTGCGTAGTTTGGTGTTGAATCCGGTAATTTTAGTATTCTTTTTAAAAAATACCGCTGCAGTAAATCAACGTCATCAAATAACCAGCATCCCCAAATCTGAGCTGCGTACGATTGGATGGATCGACATATTGACTGAAAGAGTTTCCATTTAGTTTCAAGCGTTATATCAGTTTTATTCAAAAAACTTTTCCAAGTTGCATTAATGCAATTTTTAGCTGACTTGTTTCTCTTTTGCAAATGTTTTTTGAAGATCATTTTTGGAGTAAGGATTACACCTAGATAATTATATTCATTTACAATTTCCACATCTTGATCTTTGTACTTTATTTTTTCATGTGCTGAAAGACGGCCACCCTTTCTAAAAATTATCATTTGAGACTTGGTCATATTTACCTCCATGTTCCACTTATTGCAATATATTTCCAAATTTTTTACCATTTTTTGCATGACCAATATATCATCAGACAATAACACAATGTCGTCAGCATATAATAATAAACGAACATTTACACCTTCTATCATTAAACCACCTCCTAAGTTATCGTTAAGGTCATTCAAATACAGGGTAAAAAGAAGTGGAGATAATAAGCAACTTTGCTTGACACCAGTGTAAGTTTCAAAGGAGTCTGATAATTCGTTACCTGTCCACACTGATGATCTTGTATGACTATAGATATTTTGTAGTAAATTAATAACTTTTGAGGAGATACCTAGGGCATTCAGCTTGTACATAAGCGAACTTCTTGAAACCCTATCAAAGGCCGCCTTAAAGTCTACAAAACAGGCATAAGTTTTTTTTCTTTTCACTAAACTTTATATTAACTATAGCCGATAAATTGTATATATTATCTACTGTGGAGTAATGTGGTCTAAAGCCGGCTTGAAATTCATTTAAGATATTATGTTTCTCAATCCAAATAGTTAATCTAGATTGTATAGTTCCCATCAACACTTTTGCCACACAATTCATAAATGAATTGCCTCTATAATTTCCAGGGTTATTTATATCTCCCTTTTTATGTATAGGAAATATAATACTATCTATAAAGCTTTCATGTACTATGCCAGTTTCAAAAATTATATTGTACGTTTTTGTCAATTCGTTTAAAAATTCTACAGAAGCATTCACAAACATTTCATATGGAACTCTGTCAGTTCCTGGTGCTTTATTGGGTTTTGTTAATTATAATACTGTTTTGATTTCATTTACTGTTATTTCTCTATCTAATTCTTCATCAGCATGCCACATTGGAGCAAAATATATTCCATTTGACACCTGTGGAGGATTTAGTAAGACTTGAAAATATTGCTTAAAATCATTGGCTGTTACATATGTACCCAATCTGAAGCAATCGCTTTGGATTTCCTTCGCCAGTTCCCACCATTTTTTAGTATCATTTGTATTGTTGATTTTGTTGTTGAGACTTATATAATATTTTTCCTTTTGATCTTTACATTCTTTTATGTAGGTCTTTTTAGCTTGGAGATACTTTTCTTTGTCTTTAAGTTCTTTTGTTTTTCTAAACACATTAAGTAGCTCAAACGAATTTTTTCGGGCTTTTAAACATTTATAGTTATACCATCTACTTTTAAAAATATGCTTGTTGGTTGGTTTAAGTGGCAGCTCACGCTACTCGTGAGCATCAAGTAGAGTCAAAAAGCGACTCCGTTTTGAAGAATAAAAAAATGAGCCCCGACTCCTTGTTTGGACAGGAGAAGAGCATTTAAGAGACCACCTTGTTCTCATTGTTTTTATATTTTTTATAATTGAATTATTTTTAATTATTTAACAAGAAAAATTAGGAAAATTTTATTTTTCAATTAAAGCCTGATTCTATACCTTTCCAACGAGCTATCACTCGTTGCGATCGCTTTAGTAGTTTTTTTTTAAAACAACTTTCAATGAGGTCCCTTATGAAGAATTCTTCAATTTTGTCACATGTCATATGGAATTGCTCTATAGTGACTGGTTTAGTGGTGGTGTGCACCACTGTCATGTGACAAAATTGAAGAATTCTTCATAAGGGACCTCATTGAAAGTTGTTTTACTACTAAAGCGATCGCAACGAGTGATAGCTCGTTGAAAAGGCATTGAATCAAGCTTTAATTAAAAAATAAAATGTTCCTAATTTTTCTTGTTAAATAATTAAAAATAATTCAATTATAAAAAATATAAAAACAATGAGAACAAGTTGGTCTCTTAAATGCTCTTCTCCTGTCCAAACAAGGAGTCGGGCTCCATTTTTTATTGCTGATTCTTAAAGCAAAAATTATGAGGAATCCAAAAAAAATAAAATTAGCCGGAAAATTTAGGAGCTTCTGTGGAAAATCGGAAAATTTAATTTTCATGGGAAAATTTAATTTTCATGGGAAAAAAGGTAAATTTCTGAGAAAAATTAGGAAAATTTTATTTTTCAATTAAAGCCTGATTCAATACCTTTCCAACGAGCTATCACTCGTTGCGATCGCTTTAGTAGTTTTTTTCAACTTTCAATGAGGTCCCTTATGAAGAATTCTTCAATTTTGTCACATGACAGTGGTGCACACCACCACTAAACCAGTCACTATAAAAAAAAAAAATATGTAGGTACATTATTTTTTGCTGGGCAATCGATTGAGACTATTTATTTTAAAATCGGAGAGGGGTCGTCCAAAAGGTGATCGCTTTCATATGGAATTGATCTATAATAAAACGTTCTCACCAGCCTTTGATTTACCAACAACCATTGCAACTTATTCAACATGGCATCGAAGTATGCAACGCATGCCTTTATTCTGTAGCCTTTGTAATCTATCCTTCATTTGTTGGCTTCCAAGAAACAACAGTAGTGGGGGAATGGGGTATTTGTAACGAAAAAGCAGCGCAATCGGCACAGGCATGGGTATATTATAAATTTCATACAAAAATTGTAAAAGTTAACACACATGTTGAATACCCCAATTATGTTTCTTAAGTTAACACATACTATACGGTTCACACAAATTCAATAACCCAAATATTTTCTGCACACTCAACAACGAATGCAATAACCCAAATATCTAACAAAAACACATCCGACACGCTTAACAACAAACACAATAAATTCTTCAAACCCAATTTAGATACAAATAAAAGAACTCAATTACAACCTAGTTAAGTTATCAGATAAGCATATTTTTTATTAATACTAAATATTCAATAAATCTAAATAGTAAGCAAAATTGTATTTATAAGAAAGACAAAATATTGCAATATTAAATATTCAATAAATCTAAATAGTAAGCAAAATTGTATTTATAGAAAAGAAAAAATATTGTATAAAATTGAATGATTTACCAATAAAAATTTAGTTCTGTTCTGAAGTGCAAATACACAATTATACACTCAAAAGAAAAGTTTGTAAAGTCAGCAAAATTTTAGTCAGGAGGATGCTTGCAAAAAAGTTGCTAATGATAGCAAAATCTTTTGCTGAAAATCAGCGAGCTGATTTTTAGCAACAAAATTTGTAGATTCAGCAAAAGTTTTGCTAACACTTAGTAGATTAGAAATACAAAAATTAATAAATTTTTTGCTGAATTTTAGTAGACTGAAAAAAACGCAAAAAATTTGTAGAAAAATTGTAATTTAGTTAATTTATTTGCTGAAAATCATAAAACATATTTTTGTGATTCTTTTAAAAATAATTTACTATAATAACGAAATATAAAAATTTTCATTTTTCCACATTGACGAAATGAATTAATTTAATATCTGAAAATATATAGACATAAATATATATAACATAACAAAAATTGTCTTTCAATTACTTACATCAATGGTTGTCTGAATGATGCTATCGCAACTGCCGAAGATAATTATAGAAACGAAAAAATAAACAAAAACAAACGAAACGAAAAAAACAACCCTTTTTGCAATAAGAAAAAGGAACCATAAAAATCTACCTAAGATGTGTTGGCTTGTCTTTCACTTTACTCTGTCTACATTTCTGTATATGTTTGTTTGCAATTTGACCACACTAGATTATTAATCTATAAACATTTAGTTTAAATAAATAAATATTTTATTTTGTCGTTATTTTAATCCTCAATTTTGTTTTATGTATGAAAAACAGATACAAAAGTCTTGCATGGTTGATTTTTTTATATGTCTTATTAGAGTTGTACTTTTTAGTATCATTTTCCTCTTCTCTACTACATCTTGACATGCCGCGACATCTACTTCATTCTGCGTATATCTTTCAATCTGGTTGCGTCCACACTATTAATGTGCTTATCAGCACCATTTTTTGTAGAAAAATTGTAATTTAGTTAATTTATTTGCTAAAAATCATAAAACATATTTTTGTGATTCTTTTAAAAATAATTTACTATAATAACGAAATATAAAATTTTAATTTTTCCACATTTTTCTCGCTGGGCATCACCTGATAATGTGCTGTGACGCCAACGCACACCATCCGATCTGGGGCAGCACAGGTACGAATGAAAGAGGTGAGTCACTTTTGGAATTTATACTTAGTACTAACCTTCATATCTGTAACAGGGGTCATGAACCCACATTTATAACCTCGAACAGACAAGAGGTATTGGACGTCACCTTTGCGTCCGACACTCTTACGGGGAGGATAAGGGACTGGAGAGTGGGTGACGAACACTCATTCTCGGACCACAGGTACTTGGAATTTTCGCTGGACGAAAAGAGTCCGGCGGAGGTACTCCCTAGGAACTATAGGAAGACTGACTGGGTCCGGTATAGGAGGACTTTCGGGCGCCTACTTGACTCTGTTCCAATATATCAGCCTCAAACCGGGGCTGAGATAGACCAGCTCGTGGATCAGATCACGAGTGTTTTTAACGCATCTCTTGATGCTGTTTGTCCGAGTCGGAAACCTAGGGGGAAGCGAAAACCTCCCTGGTGGACGAACGAGCTGCAACTGAGCAGAACGTCCTGCAGGAGGCTCTTCAACGCTGCCAAAGGCACGAGAGCAGACGAGGACTGGGCTGCTTATAAGCTGCAGTTGAGACTATACAAGAGGGATATTAGGGCAGCTAAGTGTGAGTCTCGGAGACGGTTCTGTGGGGACATAGAGAACGTCTCTGAGGCGTCAAGGCTGCGCAGGTTCCTCGCGACCTCTCCGAATTCTTTGGGCTATCTCATGGGTCCTGACGGGACGTGGAGAACGTCTAGTCAGGATTCTCTTGGCCTGCTTCTTGATGCACATTTCCCGGGCAGTTCCGCGACAATGGGACAGAGGGCAGATTGCGCTGTGTCTCGGTCGGAGAGAGCGGCCCCCGGGATAGTCAGGGTGCCTAGGCTCACCTGGGCGATTAAGGGATTTAAGCCCTATAAGTCGCCGGGGCCGGATGGCATCATTCCAGCGGAACTGCAACACGTCTCTGATCTAGTGGTTCCTTTTTTGATGAGAGTGTTTACTGGCTGTGTCGACACGGCGTATGTACCATTGAGGTGGAGGGACACGAGGGTGGTCTTCATTCCCAAAGCTGGGAAAATATCACACACGGTCCCCGGGGACTTCAGGCCTATCAGTCTATCGTCGTTTCTGTTGAAGACACTGGAAAGAATGATTGACTCTTATTTGCGGGAGACCATCGACCCGAAGCTGCTATCTGCGAGACAACATGCATATAGCAAGGGAAGGTCGACGGAGACGGCTCTGCACGAGATTGTTGGTACTATCGAGAAGTCGTTCTCGATCAAGGAGTACGTATTGGTGGCCTTCTTGGACATCGAGGGGGCCTTTAATAACATCCAACCGGACTCTATAATTGCGGCGTTATCGAGTCTGGGGGTGGATCCGGCGATCATTGCCTTGATCAGTGGAATGCTGACCGGCAGGCGCGTTACGGCGGAGTTGGGTGGCACTAGTATATCCCGATTCGTGAACAGGGGAACGCCCCAGGGGGGGTTCTTTCTCCACTACTGTGGAACTTGGTCTTAAGCCCTGTACTTCTTTCCCTGGAAAGAGGCGGCAGGGGCGTGGTCGCCTACGCCGATGATGTGGCGATAATGGTAAGAGGGAAGTTTCCGTCTACGCTTAGGGATATTATGCGGGCAGCTCTAAGGGAGCTGTTGGTTTGGGCAAGGACCTGTGGACTTGGGATTAATCCCAATAAAACGGAGCTTGTTCTATTTCACAGGGGGAACAACGATCCCGATCTTGGGCCTGTAATCCTGGACGGTGTGGAAATACAACTTTCTGACAGAGCCAAGTATCTTGGCGTGATTCTTGACAGGAAGCTGCTTTTCAAACACAACGTTCAGGAAAGGGCGAGGAAGGCGGCGATTGCTTTGTACTCTTGTAGGAGGTCCATTGGAGCGCGATGGGGACTCAGCCCCAAGGTGGTTCACTGGCTGTACACTGCGGTAGTTCGCCCTATTCTTTTATACGGGGTCATTGTTTGGTGGCCCGCATTGGATAAGACGACCTACTTGGGATATCTGAAAAGGGTACAGAGGATGGCTTCTGTGAGTATCACGGGGGCACTCCGTACTACACCAACGGATGCATTGGAGATCATATTGCATCTTATCCCCTTGGACACACTGGGGAAGCAGGTAGCGGCTGACGCGGCCATAAGACTACGGTCGATTTCGCAATTTGCAGGCAATAGATTTGGTCACGGTGCGATTCTGGGGGAAAATTCTCCACAGAATGTGGATCATGTGACTCCTGTGACGGCGTATGAACGTCTCTTTGCGGTCCATATACCGACCAGGGATTCCTGGGCGGGTGGTATGCCGGCAAGGAGACGTGGCGTCAATTTCTACACGGACGGATCGGGGCTCGGCGGAAGAGTCGGTCTCGGCGTCTATTCCGAGGAGCTCGGTCTGGAACTGGCTCTGAGGATGCCCGATCACTGTAGCGTTTTTCAGGCTGAGGTGATAGCGATAGAGGTTGCCGCTTGGCTTGGACGGAACGTCCTGTCCACGACGAGCATCAACATCTTTTCTGACAGTCAGGCCGCGGTAAGGTCCCTGGGGTCAATGTCTCTGACTACGGAAACTGCCCTTAACTGCCGCGCATCCTTGGATGAGATGGCCAAGCAGTTTGACATTCGACTCGTTTGGGTCCCGGGGCACAGGGACATACCAGGGAACTGTAGAGCTGATGAGCTTGCAAGGCTAGGAACCACCCTGCAAGTTCCTGCGGAATTTGCTGGAGTTGGTGTTCCCCTAGCAACCTGTAAGTTGAACAATCGGCTCTACTCCGAGAGGGCGACTAACCTTAGGTGGGCTAATGGCGTGACTTGTGTGGTGACAAGGCACATCTGGCCGGCTCTGGATCTGGGGCGAACGAGGGCGCTCCTGCCGCTTTCCAGGGGGGAAATCTCTAACATGGTGGCGGTGATAACCGGCCACTGTCTTATTGGCAGACATGCTCGTAGGTTGGGTGTGTTATCGCCTGACTTCTGTAGGAGCTGCGGGGACGAGGAGGAGGAGGAGAGCATTGAGCACTTTCTCTGTACATGTCCTGCGCTGGCGCTACGTAGGAGGGCCTCCCTCGGATCGGCGTTCTTCCACGATCTTGGGGATCTTTCAGGTGCTGGTATTCCGCACCTCCTTAGCTTCGTAAGGAGCTCTAACTGGTTCAACGGTGGAGTCTGACCGGTAATCCGTCAGTTTCGTGGCATCACAACGGACCTCAGAGTCTAAGTGTGCTGGTGATCACGGAGCCGGCTACCACTCCGACCTAACCTAACCTTTCTACAAATTTTTTGCGCTTTTTTCAGTCTACTAAAATTCAGCAAAAAATTTATTCATTTTTAGCAAGGCTTTTGTATTTATAATCTACTAAGTATTAGCAAAACTTTTGCTGAATCTACAAATTTTGTTGCTAAAAATCAGCTCGCTGATTTTTGCTGACATTAGCAACTTTTTTGCAAGCATCCTCCTGACTAAAATTTTGCTGACTTTACAAACTTTTTTTTTTGAGTGTACCTAAGGCTCCGAGTGCTGTAAGAATTGGTACTAAAGGCAAGAAACCTCCAACTTTGGGAACATTTATTATGCGAGGTATAACAACTTTAGATTTTTTTCCTTTTAGAGATTTATTGATAACTCTACGTGCAATTTTAATAGCGTCATTAATATCTTTAAACTTTTTGTAGCCATTCTTACCGCATCGTTAAAAATGTTCTTCCCACTTTTGTATTGACCCTTTACCCCCATTCCAAATTTAACTTTTGCTTTCATTGCGTTGCTTACAAAATATGCGTTTGTTTTCTCGCCAATACTACTATCCTCGGCTAAAACTCTTTCCCAAGCACGATTTTTAAGTATTTTATCAGCTTGATGTCGTTTATTAATATCCTTATTTTGGGAAAATGCAATATCGTGTTCTTTGCAAGCTGCATCCAAAGGATTTATACCCTTATCACCTCTATTAATTCGTTTTTCTAATTAAGTGCCTGGTCCACAATATTGATAGCCTTTTAAATGTAATTCAATTGGTAAGGAATTGATAATTTTATCAAACACTACACTCCCATAGATAGTTGAGGTACGATTAATTGATTTATTATAATGAAAAACCATTTTATATCTAGAAAATTAATAAAATATTATATTTTTAGAGTTTTTATTTTATTCACAAAAATGCGCTTGATCAAACAACATAATAATATTATTGTAAGGAATGTAGATTCCTCAACTAGTATCCCCAAGAAAGTAAGACATAATATCTTATTACCCAATTCTATTAGATGTCTTATAGTTGGACCATCCAACTGTGGAAAGACTAATGTGATGATTAGCCTAATTGAAAGTCCAAATGGTCTTAAATTTGAAAACATATATTTATACTCGAAATCACTTTATCAACCTAAATATGAATATTTAAAGAAACTTATATCACCGATAAAAGGAATGGGTTATTTCACATTTTCTGATAATGAGAGTGTTATGCCGCCAGATGAAGCCAAAAATAACTCTATTTTTATATTTGATGATGTTGCTTGTGAAAAGCAAAATAATATTCGTAAATACTTTTGTATGGGTCGTCATAAAAATGTTGACTCCTTTTATTTATGTCAGACTTATACCCGAATTCCAAAACATTTGGTACGAGATAATGCAAATATGATTATCATGTTTAGGCAGGATGATTTTGTCATAATTTTGGAGCTATAAACCACGAAAATATAAATTTTTCAAAAAAAAAGAACAATTCAAAATGGAAAAACAAAAATATGACTCACGCACAATCACCCTCGAAATTTTTTTTTGGGGTGGGTGTTCGGTTTGGTGGGGAGTTCGGTTTTGCTTAAAGTGAAGTCGTGGTGGGGGTTCGGTTTTGCTTAAAGTGAAGTCGTGGTGGGGGTTCGGTTTTGGTTAAAGTGAAGTCGTGGTGGGGGTTCGGTTTTGCTTAAAGTGAAGTCGTAGTGGGGGGTTCGGTTTTGGTTAAAGTGAAGTCGTGGTGGGGGTTCGGTTTTGCTTAAAGTGAAGACGTGGTGGGGGTTCGGTTTTGCTTAAAGTGAAGTCGTGGTGGGGGTTCGGTTTTGCTTAAAGTGAAGTCGTGGTGGGGGTTCGGTTTTGCTTAAAGTGAAGTCGTGGTGGGGGTTCGGTTTTGCTTAAAGTGAAGTCGTGGTGGGGGTTCGATTTTGCTTAAAGTGAAGTCGTGGTGGGGGTTCGGTTTTGCTTAAAGTGAAGTCGTGGTGGGTGTTATTTTTGTTGAAGTGAAGTCGTAACATTTAATGTGTTCATTAGAGGGTTAATACAATATGAATTAAACCACATTAGGGCAGTTTACGAAAGTCTGTGATTTTTTGCTAGTATTTAATAAATAAAATTCATTTACTGCGGTATATATGAACGTCCCTAATACTATTTGTTATCAGTATAAAATGTTAATCACATTATTTAAAAACAAAACATTTATTTATTTTTAGTGTTAATCATATACCTACATACTTATAAAACATATGTATATTAGCAACAATTCTCTATTTTTGTAGATCAAATAATTTACAATTACACATAACACTCGAATTTTCAAAATGAACACCATGAACTGATGAATCTACTAACTCCAAATCTTCATATAAAGGTATGATTTCTAGGAAATTTTCCATATATCTGAAGAGATCTCCCGGAATATATCCTCTATAATAGTTTAGAAAATTTTCCACTTCAACTCTCATGGTCTGATGATTATACAAAGAATCAACCAAAGTTTCATTTTCAGTTCCTATTCGATTCATTGTACGTAATATTGCTATTCAACTCAAGTATTTATAATAAACTAATACATTACAATCAAGTGCAGGAGTAATTATAATGTTTTTACTATCTAACAAAAAAATAAAATAATAACAAATATTTTTTATTAATTTTTTTTACTTAAATTTTTTATTAATTTGTTTTTAAATTTGATGCGTTAGAAGGAAATATTAATAATAGTTAATTTTTTAATTTTAATAATATTCGATTAAAAAATTCAACAAATAATTTCGGCTTCCGTTTTATCAGCGTCGTCGATAACATTTAATATTCACATTACTTCTTTGGTGTATCTTGAGCTAGAACGATAAAAAATTAATATATTAGATTTAATAATAATAAAATAAATAAAAAACTATTTACCAAAAATTACCTGTTGCAGCTGCATGTAAGTATATTCAGCTCGTAGTATTCATTGCTGCTGCTACCTTTGCTATCTTTGCTACCTTTTCTATCTTTAGTAAGATAGTAGGTATTGCGCTGGAATTCTTCTATACTATCATCGTCTAGAGTTTCGTTGAATATACCAGGTAGGTATATGTGTTTGGTGTTTTCCACCAAACAACGTACTTTTTTCCCATAAGACGTCTGGACACGCTCCATTTTTGTAATTTCATATTTATATTCAAAAAGCATCTCCTTTATGGGGAGAATGCTGTTTGTTTGGGTTTTTTTGAAAATTGATTTTAGGTGTGCTTCCATTTCTGTTGAGGTATTTAACTTGAATAGTAATTAAAGAAAACTAGATGGGGGTTTTTATACAAAATTATGAGAAGTAATTTTTATAGCTTATCAAAAAGTTGGGATCAAGCACTATATATAATGAATTTTTATAATAATTTAAAAGCATATACTTTATCAACAGTTCTACAGTCGCCAGAAAGGGTTAATTTATATTAACCGCAAAATATTAATTGCATTAGGGGGTTGTTCAAACAGACCTGGGATTTTTAAAAATATTTAAGAAATACAATTTTTCTAATGCTTTATACCTGAACACTACTAATGCTATAATTTATTTTATAATTTGATTACATATAAATTTTTAAAAATAAGTTTTGATTTGCTATGAAATATGGCGAAGGCGGATGTTGAAGTGGAGGCTGAGGTGGAGGCCTAGGCGGTGGTGAAGGCTTCGGCGGGGGGGTTAAATTGTGCTTTGGGTTGTGGCTGTGGCAGAGGTTTTAAAATATTTTATGAAAACAGAAAATTAAGTTGTTGAAATGCAAAAAGTGAGTGATGTTAAAAAAGTTGTGGTCAAGTCCAGAGATAAGAATAAAAAAAATTTTTGTTTAATCACATTTTTAATTAAGTACGTATGTCATACTATACTATTATAAACATAATAACAGAATATTAACCTTGTCTGTTCAACATACAGCTTTATCTATCACCTCTTTCATGAGTGTGCTGGTGTCTGAGATTTGTTTATCGGTTTCATTCATATAGTTCTGTTAAATGGTTTCAAGACTCATATGCTATTAAACTAAAATGTTATCAAAAAATTGTGATCAAGTTCAAGTTTTTACGATCTAACAAAAATAATAACAAATTTTTTTATTTTTTATTTATACATAAAGTTTCTATTTAAAATGTGTTTTCTACTTCATCATCATGATTATCATCATCAGTACTGTCATACAAGTTGTTGTAGAATACATATTGCTTCTTCTTTTTAATGATTAGACTATATAATCCATTCACTTCTTTAACTTTCTTTAAAATGTGTGGAGTTGTGTTTAGATAATCCATCTGATTCTTAGTAATAATCAGAAATCGTTTAGGTAAATAAATATAATATTCTTTATTTACAAGACATCTTATACTTTCACCATATTTTATATCCATTCGATCTATCTTGTTGATTTCATATGCAGTATTTTCTTCCATATCCTTTAAAGGTAAGTATATGATATTTGGATTTTGAAACAATTTTCTTAAGCTTGCTCTCATTATTTTGCTTTTCAACTTTTCACCGTAAAACGAATTTTCAAATTGATTCTTTATATTCAATAATTGATACTATAAGATGTTTTTTTAGATATTTTTTAATAACTTCTTATCAATTGCGGTTTAGATATTTTTTTAGAAATGGGGCGATGGGGGAGGTTGAGGTGGAGGCTGAGGTGGAGGCCTAGGCGGAGGTGGAGGCTGAGGTGGAGGTCTAGGCGTCGGCGGGGGGTTAAATTGTGCTTTGGGTTGTGGCTGTGGCAGAGGTTTTAAAATATTTTATGAAAACAGAAAATTAAGTTGTTGTTCTTGACCATGAACAACTAAGTTGTTATCGTTTAGTAATAAAAAGCAAAAAACAATATTATTTATATATATATATATATTGAAATAAACATAAATTATAGATTTGTTGTTAATATCTATAACATACCTGAACTTAATGTAGATTTATATATATATATATATATTTAAATATGTCGCAGTTTCGATAGTTTTTAAATTAAGTCAACTTTTTTAATTTTTGTACTTTTAATGTATTCCTTCAGAAAAGTGAAAAGCGATTGTTTTATTTAAGCTTGTCAACAAAGACTTTTATATAAATTTTATATAAATACTAATTAAAATTTTAACCACATTTTTTTTTTAAATAATAACAATATCAACCTTGACTGTCCGACGTATAGCTTTATCAATCGTTTCTATCGTAGGAGCGTTGATAACCGAGACTTATTTTATGAGTTTCATTTAAATAAAACTACATTTATGTTTTCCATTGTGTTTTTTTATTTTTTTTATTATACATAAATATTATTAATTATATATCTGATGTACGTGTAAATTTTCTAATCATATATATTCCTTCCTCTTCTGCAGCAGTTTCCACATCCGGATCCATGCCTATGCTTGCTTTAAATTCTCTGAGCCATTTCTTATATTTTTCACTATTTGGATCTGATTCTACTTCTCTAGTATAAGCTGATTCGTCCCAGACGATGGGATTTTTAGACTTACATCTACCTTTTGCTTTGCCTTTATTTCTATAATTTGCTGCTGTATCGCACTTTTTGTCCATGTTGTAACAATAATTGTTGTTAAAGTAAGTAGAATTATATTACTAAATAAAAATCTAATTTATTGTTTTGTATTTATACTATTCAAAATTAAAAATTTATGATTTTCATTATGATTATATGAAACCGAATGTATAATCCGTATAAAATTAAATACGCGACAATACTGAGAGTTTGTAAGACACTAAAACTTTATTTACAAATATATCCACTTAAATACTACATATAAAATTCTTAAAACTAAACTAGCCTACCTACAAGCGATCATTAGTATTCTTGTAGGGGATGAACTGTTTTATTGTACTTTCATGATAAGAGATGCAACCATAAAACCTTTTTATGGTTGCTATCTCTTACAGTACTGCTTATCTGTATGCACACATGTGCATACCAGATGTTAAGCACTAAACTAATAAACTAATCGAATTTAAAAAAGGATTTTTCTCTTATGTTCCTAATTCTAAGAATTCAATTAGACTTAATCTACTTGTGATGGTTTTCTACGAACAATCACAAAACTATTATTTATGCATTTGGTTTTTTCTCAGGAAAATTTAAATTAATAGATGATAAGAAAAAAAGAAAGATAAAATATGTTCAACTTATTTGAACATTCTGCCGGGGCACGTTAAACATAACGTCTACCCTTTTACTATTTTTTAGACAACGTTTACGTATTCGAAATATTACAATAACTATTATAAATATAGAAATAAGTATAAGAGATTAGTGGCCGCTAGCGTGGTGCCAGTTTAGAGATTTCAATTCAATGTTCTTAGCCTTCTGGTTGATGTTATCAAACCGCTTCTGTACTTCATTAGTAGTTTTCTTCAAAATATTTAATGTTGATTCGACCACGGAAGTTTGTTTGTCAGCTATATGCTTAATGTTGTGTTCATTCTCTAGAACTATTCGCATATTCTCTTGTATCATCTCTCTATCTTCAGCATCCATAACTCCAAACAGCACATGATAAAAAGATCCTATGAACTCGAATGGCGCCCTTTTTGTTCGTTGTTTGTCTTGGTGAGAGAATAATCTATCGTTTTCTTGTATGTCCTTAAGTCGATCTTCCATGCTCTTAAGAACTATGCCGCACTGCTCTTCGAACGTGCGAAGCTTCTTGCACAACCTTTTGCATTTATCCAAGGCGCCCTCCATTTGACTTACCTTCATAAAATAAGCCTCCATATCATAGTAGGCCACCAAATTCCATTCGGATGATACTCGATTCATCGTGCCTATTTTATCCATATACAAAATAGTTCCATTTAATAGACTTCGTACTGTTCCAACCGGGTTAGCTGTTGGTATGGATCGTACCGAGTTGGATAGCATAAGCAGTAGCCACATTAGTAAAAATGGTGAACTCGACTGTTGATGGTTATTTACTTTAGATGACCTGGTAAAACATAAAGTTGATGATTTAACCTGATCATTATTTTCTTCTTTTATATCTTCCAGAGGGTATAGCTTGTGGATCGGACGTTTTAACACTCCAGTTTGCATTTTAAGAGTAACAACACGAACCTTTCCATCTCTGCCTTCATGAGTCTCGATGACTCTGCCCAATGGCCATTTTGCAGGGGCTGTAGCTTCATCTTTAATAATTACTATTTGATTTTGCTTTAAGTTTCTTCTTTCACTGCACCATTTGTATCTTTGCTGCAATGTAACCAGGTACTCATCCTTCCACCGAAGCCAGAAATCCCTTCTCATTTTTTGTATTAGTTTCCATCTATCAAGGGAACCGATACCTCGGTCATCAATTATTTCGGGACTTCCTACCAGTGGTCGCCCAATCAGGAAATGCGCTGGTGTTAGAATGTCAACCTCGTCTGGGTTCTCGTTTAAAGTATAAACTGGGCGTGAATTAAGCACCGCTTCAATTTGTGCCAATAACGTAGTCATTTCTTCAAACGTCAGCATAGTATCTCCGATGACTCTCTTTAAATGATGTTTAAAGAGAGTCATCGATTTAACGCCGGCCTCCCAAATTCCTCCAAAATGGGGGCTTGCCGGGGGGATAAAATGCCATTCGACCTTTTCGGCTTCCAGCGTCTCGCAAATGGTAGAGTTCTTTTTTATTGCTTCGACGAACTCTTTATCAAGTTTCCGCGAGGCACCCACAAAATTTTTTCCGTTGTCGGAATACATGCACTTTGCTTTGCCTCTTCTAGCAAAGAACCTTCTAAGTGCTGCCAGAAACGCCTCAGTCGTCAGATCACTGACAGCTTCTAGGTGTATCGCCTTTGTTGACATGCAGACAAATACTGCTATGTAGCCTTTAAAAGATTTTTGCCCTCTGCCTCGAGAACATTTCACTTGAATGGGGCCTGCATAATCAACGCCTGTATACGTGAATGGATGTGATACCGAAACTCGGATTTGCGGAAGGTTTCCCATAATTTGCCCAGCATTCAGTTTTTTATACCTTATGCAGCGCACGCAGTACCTTAATACCTTTTTAATTATATTCTTCATTCCAATCATCCAGAATCTCCGTCGAATTATTGATGCGACCAACTGGTTACCTCCATGCAGCGTAGACGCATGGACTTCGTTTACTATAAGTTCGGCTATCCAGGACTTCTCAATCAGTACCGGATGTTTATGGTCATATGATAGTTCCGAATTTTGTAATCGCCCGCCAACTCTAAGAATTCCGTTTTTGTCCAAAAATGGATGTAGAGTCGCTATCTTGCTTTTGGGATTGACTTCTTTTTGAAGTTTTAAAGTTTAAAGTTTTATTAAATTAACATGTCTTAGTTATTCTTTACTATCCGAGAAATTAATATCACATATTGAACATTTTATCGATGATCCCTGATACTTAAGTCTGATATGACGTTTCAAGGAGAAATTTTGATTGTACTCCTATCGACATATATCACAATTGAATTTTATGGGTGATGATGAGAGTTCTGGAAAAAATGTGATATGTACAAAAATTTTATACTAATTTTGTATGAGAATCTAGCAAATACGTCATAACCTCAACCCTGTTTTGCTGTTGTGTGATAACAGTTCTGTTGTTCAGTTGTTAAAATTTGTTGTGGTTTTACTGATATGTGAATGGGGCGAAGGCGGAGGTTGAGGTGGAGGCTGAGGTGGAGGCCTAGGCGGAGGTGAAGGCGTCGGCGGTGGGTTAAATTGTGCTTCACCTCCGCCTAGGCCTCCACCTCAGCCTCCACCTCAACCTCCGCCTTCGTCATAACAGACATATGAAATCACTTGTTATGGGTAAAGGTTTATATCTTAAATCGTATAAAACAAGATATGAACTTTATTATAAACCAGCTCTAAAAATTTTTTTAGATAATCTACCCAATCAGCCCCTCACCGATGCATATCTAATTAAATATGGTAGATATTTTAAACATTTCAGAGGTGTTTTTATGCGTGATGGTTTACATAAAAAAACACTAACACAAGAATGTGGTATTGTTATTAATTTTTAATACTATAAAAATCATAACTATAAGGAATATTTTAATAATTTTTAAAATTTGTATCCACCACTTGAAATACTTAATTACCTAAAACCTCCCATTGATTACAATTATGAGCAAAAACAAAAATTTAATACATTTAATTGTGGTCACTTGTGCTTAAAATTCCTATTCAATAAATATAATTTGAAATAAGAAAATAAAATTTGTTTTTTTTTCGAATTTATTAAAGTTTTTATTTATTTATTTTTTTATACAATGTTTTAAATTTAAGATGATGATGATGATTGAAGACTTTTTATTCTATAATGTCCCCATGCATATGTTTCAACGCTCTCAGGCTTAATAAACCGTTTATCATCTAAATAACTTAATACTAATTTACTAATATGTTGAGTATATATTTGATGAATCTTAGATCTAAATACATACATACATGGAATCATAATATAATTTTTTATCAACTAAACATTTTCTAAAATCATCAATTGATAGTCTTTTCGTTACACATTGTTTAACTCCTTTAATTTTTTTAATTTCTTTATCGTCTTCATCAATTGTAACTGAATACATTTTAGCCCTAAGAGCAATAACCTCTTTAATTATTTTACCATTGCATTCATCTTTCATCATACCTAGTACTTTTTTGTTTACAAGGGAAAAATTAAAATCATTTTGAATGGGGTATGAAGATGTATTGAAATGTTTACAAAGATCATTTTGAATATAATCATATAAATCATCTGTTTTAGTGTCATAAATAAATGAATCAGTATCCATATAAATTAATTCAATGTTTTTCTTATATTTCGGTTTCATATAATCATAATGAAAATCATAAATTTTTAATTTTGAATAGTATAAATACAAAACAATAAATTAGATTTTTATTTAGTAATATAATTCTACTTACTTTAACAACAATTATTGTTACAACATGGACAAAAAGTGCGATACAGCAGCAAATTATAGAAATAAAGGCAAAGCAAAAGGTAGATGTCAGTCTAAAAATCCCATCGTCTGGGACGAATCAGCTTATACTAGAGAAGTAGAATCAGATCCAAATAGTGAAAAATATAAGAAATGGCTCAGAGAATTTAAAGCAAGCATAGGCATGGATCCGGATGTGGAAACTACTGCAGAAGAGGAAGGAATAAATATGATTAGAAAATATACACGTACATCAGATATATAATTAATAATATTTATGTATAATAAAAAAAATAAATAAAAAAACACAATGGAAAACATAAATGTAGTTTTATTCAAATGAAACTGATAAAATAAGTCTCGGTTATCAACGCTCCTACGATAGAAACGATTGATAAAGCTATACGTCGGACAGTCAAGGTTGATATTGTTATTATTTAAAAAAAAAATGTGGTTAAAATTTTAATTAGTATTTATATAAAATGTATATAAAAGTCTTTGTTGACAAGCTTAAATAAAACAATCGCTTTTCACTTTTCTGAAGGAATACATTAAAAGTACAAAAATTAAAAAAGTTGACTTAATTTAAAAACTATCGAAACTGCGACATATTTAAATATATATATATATATATAAATCTACATTAAGTTCAGGTATGTTATAGATATTAACAACAAATCTATAATTTATGTTTATTTCAATATATATATATATATAAATAATATTGTTTTTTGCTTTTTATTACTAAACGATAACAACTTAGTTGTTCATGGTCAAGAACAAACTTTTTGCATTTCAACAACTTAATTTTCTGTTTTCATAAAATATTTTAAAACCTCTGCCACAACCCAAAGCACAATTTAACCCCCCGCCGACGCCGACGCCTTCACCTCCGCCTAGACCTCCACCTCAGCCTCCACCTCCGCCTAGGCCTCCACCTCAGCCTCCACCTCAACCTCCCCCATCGCCCCATTTCTAAAAAAATATCTAAACCGCAATTGATAAGAAGTTATTAAAAAATATCTAAAAAAACATCTTATAGTATCAATTATTGAATATAAAGAATCAATTTGAAAATTCGTTTTACGGTGAAAAGTTGAAAAGCAAAATAATGAGAGCAAGCTTAAGAAAATTGTTTCAAAATCCAAATATCATATACTTACCTTTAAAGGATATGGAAGAAAATACTGCATATGAAATCAACAAGATAGATCGAATGGATATAAAATATGGTGAAAGTATAAGATGTCTTGTAAATAAAGAATATTATATTTATTTACCTAAACGATTTCTGATTATTACTAAGAATCAGATGGATTATCTAAACACAACTCCACACATTTTAAAGAAAGTTAAAGAAGTGAATGGATTATATAGTCTAATCATTAAAAAGAAGAAGCAATATGTATTCTACAACAACTTGTATGACAGTACTGATGATGATAATCATGATGATGAAGTAGAAAACACATTTTAAATAGAAACTTTATGTATAAATAAAAAATAAAAAATTTGTTATTATTTTTGTTAGATCGTAAAAACTTGAACTTGATCACAATTTTTTGATAACATTTTAGTTTAATAGCATATGAGTCTTGAAACCATTTAACAGAACTATATGAATGAAACCGATAAACAAATCTCAGACACCAGCACACTCATGAAAGAGGTGATAGATAAAGCTGTATGTTGAACAGACAAGGTTAATATTCTGTTATTATGTTTATAATAGTATAGTATGACATACGTACTTAATTAAAAATGTGATTAAACAAAAATTTTTTTTATTCTTATCTCTGGACTTGACCACAACTTTTTTAACATCACTCACTTTTTGCATTTCAACAACTTAATTTTCTGTTTTCATAAAATATTTTAAAACCTCGCCACAGCCACAACCCAAAGCACAATTTAACCCCCCCGCCGAAGCCTTCACCACCGCCTAGGCCTCCACCTCAGCCTCCACTTCAACATCCGCCTTCGCCCCATTTCATAGCAAATCAAAACTTATTTTTAAAAATTTATATGTAATCAAATTATAAAATAAATTATAGCATTAGGAGGGTTCAGGTATAAAGCATTAGAAAAATTGTATTTCTTAAATATTTTTAAAAATCCCAGTACTGTTTGAACAACCCCCTAATGCAATTAATATTTTGCGGTTAATATAAATTAACCCTTTCTGGCGACTGTAGAACTGTTGATAAAGTATATGCTTTTAAATTATTATAAAAATTCATTATATATAGTGCTTGATCCCAACTTTTTGATAAGCTATAAAAATTACTTCTCATAATTTTGTATAAAAACCCCCATCTAGTTTTCTTTAATTACTATTCAAGTTAAATACCTCAACAGAAATGGAAGCACACCTAAAATCAATTTTCAAAAAAACCCAAACAAACAGCATTCTCCCCATAAAGGAGATGCTTTTTGAATATAAATATGAAATTACAAAAATGGAGCGTGTCCAGACGTCTTATGGGAAAAAAGTACGTTGTTTGGTGGAAAACACCAAACACATATACCTACCTGGTATATTCAACGAAACTCTAGACGATGATAGTATAGAAGAATTCCAGCGCAATACCTACTATCTTACTAAAGATAGAAAAGGTAGCAAAGATAGCAAAGGTAGCAGCAGCAATGAATACTACGAGCTGAATATACTTACATGCAGCTGCAACAGGTAATTTTTGGTAAATAGTTTTTTATTTATTTTATTATTATTAAATCTAATATATTAATTTTTTATCGTTCTAGCTCAAGATACACCAAAGATATAATGTGAATATTAAATGTTATCGACGACGCTGATAAAACGGAAGCCGAAATTATTTGTTGAATTTTTTAATCGAATATTATTAAAATTAAAAAATTAACTATTATTAATATTTCCTTCTAACGCATCAAATTTAAAAACAAATTAATAAAAAATTTAAGTAAAAAAAATTAATAAAAAATATTTGTTATTATTTTATTTTTTTGTTAGATAGTAAAAACATTATAATTACTCCTGCACTTGATTGTAATGTATTAGTTTATTATAAATACTTGAGTTGAATAGCAATATTACGTACAATGAATCGAATAGGAACTGAAAATGAAACTTTGGTTGATTCTTTGTATAATCATCAGACCATGAGAGTTGAAGTGGAAAATTTTCTAAACTATTATAGAGGATATATTCCGGGAGATCTCTTCAGATATATGGAAAATTTCCTAGAAATCATACCTTTATATGAAGATTTGGAGTTAGTAGATTCATCAGTTCATGGTGTTCATTTTGAAAATTCGAGTGTTATGTGTAATTGTAAATTATTTGATCTACAAAAATAGAGAATTGTTGCTAATATACATATGTTTTATAAGTATGTAGGTATATGATTAACACTAAAAATAAATAAATGTTTTGTTTTTAAATAATGTGATTAACATTTTATACTGATAACAAATAGTATTAGGGACGTTCATATATACCGCAGTAAATGAATTTTATTTATTAAATACTAGCAAAAAATCACAGACTTTCGTAAACTGCCCTAATGTGGTTTAATTCATATTGTATTAACCCTCTAATGAACACATTAAATGTTACGACTTCACTTCAACAAAAATAACACCCACCACGACTTCACTTTAAGCAAAACCGAACCCCCACCACGACTTCACTTTAAGCAAAACCGAACCCCTCACCAAACCGAACCATTAAAAGAATTTATTGATATTAATAAAAATAAAAATATGTTTTCAAAAATCATTAAAGATGAAATTAAAAATGAAATGGCTAATTATTCAAATATAACCTTTAACAAACCACCAATGAAATTCAAATCAAGTACCCCGAAGAAGGAGCACGTAAATAATGATGATAAACATGAGATACAAAACTCTTTATATAAGACAAATGATGATGACGATGATGATTTCTATTCTCAAGGGGATATACCTACTGGATAGTGATAATGTTGATATTTCAACAAAACCAATAGATTTATCTCAGCTGAGTAGAAAAAACGAATTGGATACTCTATATGGTCCGAACAAAGATTCTAATGGCGAATGGAAATTTGGAAATAGCAATATAAAATTAAGTGAAGATAAAATTGAAGTAGGAAACCAAATGTGGCACCTAACACCAGGCCTATATCAGTTAATGTTTTACCTAAAACCGAAGAATTACGATAAAACTGAATTGGTAATTTACAAGAAGATTTTAATGCAAACAAATGCTCATAAAAGAGACTTTAAATCAGATGCTCAAGTAAAAGGCACCAAGGCATACAAATATGAAAACATTATAAGTAAATTATTTAAAAATGATAAAACTGGAAGTGGTCTAATGAAATTGAATTCAAAAAAATCAAATTATATATATTGGAATGATCCGAATGAGTTGGTTGATCGCCTTCGGCTATTGATAGCATCACAAACAGCTGGTAATAATAATCATAATAACGAAATAGTCTCAATTATTGAAGAATTACGAGAAGCTGATATTACATAAAATCTATTGATGATCAAGTTGAATAAATAATCCATCATAACATTCAACAAGTTTGGATGTCATATATATTGAAAATTACAATTATGAGAAATTTAATATAAAATAAATAAAATGCTGCCAAAGTGCTTAATTTTATTGTGGATAGCGTTAACATCATTTACTAGCAAACCGAGAGGAAATATATTCAAATAATTTTGGAACAAAAGACTCACCATCAAAAATTTTCCTATTCATACAAACAACAGAAATAAAAGAAACAGTCTTATAGAGAGCAATAATGAATACGAAACGAATTCTCGTAAAAGAGTTGCA
The DNA here is from genome assembly GCA_021234595.1 of Delia radicum. NCBI lineage: Eukaryota > Metazoa > Arthropoda > Insecta > Diptera > Anthomyiidae > Delia > Delia radicum. The sequence goes on along the minus strand of CM037855.1, from coordinate 78,574,014 downwards.
TAAACAAGCTAGAAAAAATTTTCAACGTCGTAGGATAGTAATGAAAGGTATGGATGATTTATGGCAGGCTGATCTGGTTGAAATGGGGAATTACTCAGTGTATAATAATGACTTTCGATATCTACTGACAGTTATTGATACGTTTTCAAAGTTTGCTTGGGCTGCACCTCTTAAATCAAAAACTTCAACAGATGTTGCCAAGTCGATGGAAGCGATATTTAAATTAGGACGTATATCAAAAAATTTACATACCGATGATGGTAAAGAATTTTTTAATAAGCTTTTTCAAAAGCTGTTGCAAAAATATAATATAAATCACTACTCAACGTATAGTGCAATGAAGGCATCTATCGTAGAGAGATTCAATAGAACCTTAAAAGGAATGATGTGGAAAGAATTTAGCTATAATGGATCTTATCATTGGATTGAGCTATATAAAGAATTAGTTGACCGATACAATAAAAAAATTCATCGAACAATCAAAATGGCACCCATTGATGTCAATTCTAAAACTGAGAAAATGTTGTTAAACACCGTATACAATCATCTAAAAATATATAAAATATCAAAGTTCCATGTTGGAGATTATGTACGTATAAGTAAATACAAACATATTTTTGAAAAGGGGTATACACCTAATTGGACAACAGAAATTTTCAAAATTAAATCTGTGAGAAATACATATCCTGCAACTTACTTTTTATAGGATTATCAAGGAAATAAAATTGAAGGTGGATTTTATGATGAAGAACTTTTAAAGACTCGCTTTCCAGACACCTATCTAGTTGAAAAAATTTTAAAACTAAAGGATAATAGAGCATATGTAAAATGGTTAGGTTTTTCAAATCAACACAATTCTTGGATTAATAAAAATGAAATATTATAAGCATTTATAGTAATTAAATGTGCTAAAGTCCCAAAACTTATTTAACAAATTGTGAAAAACCATCTGCTGTAGGCGTGTCCTTATCCGGATTTCATTCCTGCCCAAGGAAATCTTCAGGGGACTTTGTTATTAAAATTTCTAGAGATATTTGTTATGTTAAATCACAAACTCAATGAGAATTTCTTGTCCTCGTCTAGGAGCGAGATTTAAAATTTAAAATATCAAAGAAAAAACAAAAACAACAACAAAATATTATCACAATTGGCTTTGTCATCTTCCAAATACTACTCTGTTTTTTTGACAGACCTAGCAATGTAGTGACGTTTATTCAAGTAAATCAACAATAGAAAATGATATGTTTTCTATTAGTGTCAGTTACATTTAAATTTGCACAAGCACCTGCATATTTGTTTTTTTAAATTTATTTTCATCGGGATAAACATTAATTGCATTTATAGTAATTAAATGTGCTAAAGTCCCAAAACTTATTTAACAAATTGTGAAAAACAATCTGCTGTGCAAATTTAAATTTAACTGACACTAATAGAAAACATATGATTTTCTATTGTTGATTTACTTGAATAAACGTCACTACATTGCTAGGTCTGTCAAAAAAACAGAGTAGTATTTGGAAGATGACAAAGCCAATTGTGACAATATTTTGTTGTTGTTTTTTCTTTGATATTAAATTTTAAATCTCGCTCCTAGACGAGGACAAGAAATTCTCATCGAGTTTGTGATTTAACATAACAAATATCTCTAGAAATTTTAATAACAAAGTCCCCTGAAGATTTCCTTGGGCAGGAATGAAATCCGGATAGGGACACGCCAACAGCAGATTGTTTTTCACAATTTGTTAAATAAGTTTGGGACTTTAGCACATTTAATTACTATAAATGCAATTAATGTTTATCCCGATGAAAATAAATTTAAAATAAGAAATATTATAAGATTATTACTAAGTTTTGTAGAATTGAATATAAAAGGAATACTTGTATTATATTTTAATTTAATTGGATTGAAACTCTTAATAAGTGATCACATCATAAGAAAAAAAAAAATAAAACGAATAAGTTTTTCAAGAGCTCTGAAGTAAAATATGAAAAATTGAAATATTGCAATTATTGTGGCAGTAGTGATCACACAGAAGATAAATGTCAACGTAAAAAGGAAGACAATAAAGCCAAAAAATGAGAATCATTCAAATAAATATATCTAATAAGTTAATTTTTAAGAATTATATATCAATGTACTAAAAACATATTTTATTAAATAAAAAGATTTAAAACCCTTACAAAAATAAATATTTTTGTTTTTATTTACTTCACACACTATTTGCCTATCAAAATGTCAATAACATTGAGCGGAAGATCATCTGATTTATCAGCAAATTATTTTCCCCGCATAAATTTAAATGCAGACTATGAATGTGCATTGATTGATTTTTATTCATACAACAGCATACCAAATGTTGATCACTATAACTATTTATTTCAAATTGGTAATGATGTTATTAAAGTGCCCATTGGATCATATGAATTGAAAGATATTGTTAATTTTATAAAAGAGGAATATGAGATACGTAATGTAGGAAAAGCTATTAATATAGAGGCGAATAATAATACAATGCAAGTTCAAATATTTACTTCCGATGATCCAATATTTTTCAATGGAGAAAATTCAATAGGACGATTGTTGGGTTTTAATAAAAAAATCTTAAAACCTAAGGAGTATTACCTATCTGATTTGCCAGTGAATGTTTTTAAAGTAAATCTCTTGCGCACAGAATGCAATATTGTCGTCAACACCTACATAAACAATTCTCATGCATTCTGTAATTCTGTCGCTTACTTGTTTGATGAAATACGGTATGAGATCAATGGTATTGTAATTGATCGAACTCGTCATCTAGGTCTTTCAACTACAATTAAAAATTATGTCTGCTTGTCGCCTGTGGATAGTACTATTATGCAAAATGCTGGTTGGAATAAAACTGGAAATACTAACATTTGGAATGTAAAGTTAGCTACCAACAGAGAACGTCCTCGTTTTGCATTAATAGCATTCCAAAATGATAATAAATTTGTTCACTGCAATTTAACCAACCTCAAAGTACACTTGAATTCAGAATCATATCCTTATGATGATCTCAATATTAAATTTGCTAATGAACGCTTTGCTATTCTCTATGATATGTATGTGAGATTTCAACAAAACTATTATATGAAAGAACCTAAACCAATTCTAAATTGTCAAGAATTTAAAAATAATGCTCCTATTATTGTCATTGATGTGAGCCATCAAAATGAATCTACTACAAACGGTCCAATTGATATACAAATTGAGTTTGAGACAAGCAGTAATATTCCAGAAAACACGTCTGCCTATTGTATTCTCATCCATGATCGATTAATTGAATATAATCCTTTAACTGCTCAAGTACGCAAAGTTGTTTAAATAAATGACAATATGCCAAAAACATATAGTCGTATTTGTCAACATGAAAAATTAAATTGGAAGTGGGCGTTGTGGTGTAATGGTTAGCGCGTTGGACTGTTACACAGATGGTCCCGGGTTCGATACCCGGTGACGACAACATCAATTTAGAAAAATAATATGTATGAGTTTTCTATCACTTATATGTATCGCTGCGCCCACCTTCGGTGTTCCCATAGCACTTAACCCCACCGAAGTAAAATAATGAATCAGGGCTATGAAACAAAAAAAAAAAGCTTCAATAAATTCGCCAACTCTATATCAGGTGGCGAGCAACAACTGTTCTAAGACTTATCTACTCTCGCAATTACAGTGTTGCCATGTTCGAAGCCCTTCATCTTTCACCACCTTTCATCTCTCCACTATCCCCTTTCCAAAGAAAGCAACACATTAATTAATAGGAAGAATTTCTTGAGTGTTGCTTCTCTTTAAAAAAAAAAAAAAAAAAATTAATACAATGTTTTATTTACATCTTCCAAATCAATATTTCTAAATATATCATCGTCACTATCAATCTCCATAAACATATCACTAATATTATTATAAACATTTAAATTATTATTGTCAAATATCATCATTAAATTTTCCCTATCATTGCCAATTATTTGAGCGTTAGAATTAACACAATCATCAACATTATTTTCAACACACTTATCACATCCTTCATCCCCACATTTATTATTCGCATTACCAAAACATTTTTTTCTAGACTCATCATACCTAAAATGCCCCCTAGAAATTGTATGTATTTGATCATCCATAATAATTCGTTTATCATCATTATAACTTAAAACAATCTTATTTATCGATCGCGTATGTAATTGATGTTTATCAGATCTAATCACAATCATATTGTCAGATATATTTTCTTGTTCAAATAAGACTCTCTTATAATCAGTTATGCTGCACTCATAATAATCCATGCTTAAAAATACAAATATATTTTTCGTAAATTTTTTTTCGTAGAATGTACAAACATTTTGTTTATATTACAAAACTTTTGTATAAAACCAATTATATAAATTTACAAATTTCGTAAAAAATACAAACATGATTTCGTAACATTTTTTAGTACATTGTACAAAAATTTGTAATGTTACAAATATTACATATGGATGTTGCTGTGGTTAGAGGTCGGTTTTGCAATCAGAAGGTTGCGAGTTCAACTCCTGGCCAGGACATTTTTTTTTTTTTTTTTTAGTTTTTATATTTTTTTTGTTTATTAATGTTTTTTTAAATTTCTGTTTTATTTTTTTATTTCATTATTACTATTTTTGTGTTTTGATATAAATGGATATTTTGTATTTTGTTTAATAAAGAGGATCCTAAAACAAGTTAAAGAGGACCCGAAAACACTACTTCCACTTTATTTGCCGGGTTTAGTATGAAATTCAATAACACAAATATTTAAAAAGATAAAATATTTAATAATAAAATGCAATTACTTTGAAATTGTTATTTAAGTTTTTTATTATTATTATTTTTTTATTTTGTTTTTTAATATATTATTTGATATATTTATAAAAAAATTATATTATTTTATTTAGTTCAATAAACATAATAAAAATATTTAATGGCCATTTTACCTTTTTTATTAAATATTTGTAGCATATTTTTCTAGTTTTCATAAAAATTTCATAATATTTTCGACTTAAGTTCCTTTTTAGTTTGTCGTATTGCATCAGCTACTTTGGTGCAAATGGTAGAGGGGTCTACTTCAACACAGCAAAACGTCACTGAAATCGTGAGTTCGATTCTGGTGTGGCACCATTACATTTTTTTTTTTAATTTTAATATAAACCCGTAAGGTATGCACCACATTTTTATTTAAAAAAAGTTTTTCCAAAACTACGAAATGTCATTTGTATATTCTACAAATTTTTTCGTAATGTCAAAATAACCAAAAGTTTCGTAAAATGAACAACGGTTTTCGTGTATTTTACCTATAGATTATTATGAGTGTGACTTTGTCTATCACATACTTTTTTACACCTTTAGACTTTTTAACCTCTTGTATGTCAATGGTTTTAATGGCATACATTTTGGATCTTAGACCTACAAATTCAATCATTATGTTCCCAAAATTGGAGGTTTCTTGCCTTTAGTACCAATTCTTACAGCACTCGGAGCCTTAGGTAGTCTATCTTCTGGTGGAGCAGCTATTGCTAAAGCAATTAACACTGCTAAAAATGCTAAGCAAAATCTTGATGAGGCCATTAAACATAATAAAACAATGGAGGCTATTGCAATGGGAAAAGGATTATTTCTTAAGCCATATAAAAAAGGATATGGTCTTGTATGTAATAAATCATCAAAAAACTGTTAAAGATGCTACCCAAAAGACCACTCACTGATGTTGATTTAAGGATGTTTGCCACACATATTCCCTATTTTAGATTTACTTTTATGCGAGACTCACTCCCCAAACGTCCTAGACTCAAAGAATGTGGAATTATTAATTTAGATTCATCAATTGGCGCTGGAACACATTGGGTAGCATACTATAAAAATAATCAACAAAATGAATATTTTGATAGTTTTGGAAATTTGCAGCCACCGTTGGAAGTAGTAAAATACTTGGGTAGAAATTTAGAATATAACTACAATCAACATCAAAAATATTATTCGTATAATTGTGGACATTTATACCTACAATTTTTGTATGAAAATTATAATAAATAAAAAGAAAACTTTTTTAAATAAACTATATAATTTTGTTTTATTTAATAATATTTATTTACATTTTAATTCCATACTGGATATGTACTATTTTGAAGAATAATATATTCATTATTTAAATTGAATTGATCCAGCTGCAATTGATATGATTTCTCGTGTACTTCAGCTTCTTTTTTAATGCAGTAATTTCCAGAGGATAATTCCACTAGTTCTTCTTCAGTCATGATATAGATATAATAGTTGGTAGAAATATAATGTTATTTTCGACTTCAAGTCTTATGCATTTGCCAAATTTAGTTTTAATTCGTATGGCTTTCAACACAGTATAGGATTTTAAATTCTCCATGTCTTTAATATAGAGAATTGGTTTACTGTTGAAATTATTAAATTTATTAATTAGAGATGATGAAATATCCATTTTTGACTTTACTATTGGACTGCTTTTTATTGAATGATTGTTCTTACATTACTATAATTAAAATTAAGGAAAATAATTGAAAAATGTCTTATGCCTTAACTCCACCCTCCAATTGATCGATCCAGAGTGAAGGAAAGTGCATGATAAATCATTGTATTCCCTCACTCTTATATAATTAGTAGTTTGGGGATATATTTGTCAAGTATCCTCTTCTCACATTAAGAAAAATAAATTTTTTAATTAGTATAAAAAAATAGAGATAAGGAGAAACATCAATCTTGAAATAATGATGGAATTTCCGACACTACGCGAAAGAATTAACGCATTTCTTTTTGAGTATGACGGATACATTTCCTTTGAGGATCTACATTTCATATTAAACTTTATGAATATAATGGATGAATTTGAAAATAAGGAGTGCTTAGACTCGATGCATGGGGAGCATTTTATCGATTGTCCATGGTCTATTGATAGTTGCATAGAGGGATCAGATACTTGCAACTGCTTCATCTATAGACATAGAAGTCAAGCTGTAATTAATCTAATTGAAATGTATCATAAACATCTAAGTGTTTAATAAACAAATTAATATTAAAACATGTGTATATACAAATTGTCTTTTACTTTGACCCTTAACAAATTTTAAATAGTTTTAAGCAATATGGTGTCAAACAAAGTTTTGATTCCTATTTTATTATTCATTACAACCCTCCTTAGTGATGGCATAAAACTACTCAAAGAATTTTATTGATATAAACACATTTTAGTTGCGAACACTATGTTGGCAAGCAGAGTTTTGCTTCCTATACAAATTCAACACAAATTTTACATTGTAGATTAAAGAGTTCTAAACATATGGCAGCCCCTTGTTTCACGCTTCTAGCCAAAAAATATCCTCCACACCTAAAATAATAAAACCATCTTATTAAAACAATATTTAGAGAATAACATTTTTTCACACACAGAAATTTAAAATGTTTCCTTTATATTTTCACACCCATCATTAATATTTTTGTTTCTTACTGCAAAACAGCCATCGATATTTTTTCTTCCCATCAATAAGGACCATCTTAATTTCTAAATTATTTAAACAATTTTTAAAAATAAAAATTTATCACTTCCAAAAAAACAACAACCAAAAAAAATAAGAAGAACCCTAATTTAATTTGTATTTTTCAATTTTTAATTTTTATTTTTTAATTTTCAATTTTCAATTTTCAATTTTCAATTTTCAATTTTCAATTTTTAATTTTTATTTTTTAATCTTCAATTTTCAATTTTTAACTTTTATTTTTCAATTTTTATTTTTTAATTTTCAATTTTTAATTTTTATTTTTCAATTTTTAATATACCAAAAATAAAGAGAATGACAATATTAATATACAGAGTAGTATTTGGAAGATGACAAAGCCAATTGTGACAATATTTTGTTGTTGTTTTTGTTTTTTCTTTGATATTTAAAATTTTGAACCTCGCTCCTAGACGAGGACAAGAAATTCTCATTGAGTTTGTGATTAAACATAACAAATATCTCTATAAATTCTAATAACAAAGTCCCCTGAAGATTTCCTTGGGCAGGAATGAAATCCGGATAAGGACACGCCTACATCAGATTGTTTTTCACAATTTGTTAAATAAGTTTTGGGACTTTAGCACATTTAATTACTATAAATGCAATATTAAGACACATTTACTGGTCTTGTTCGATAAATGACAACCAGAGTTTTTACACAAAAATCCAAATAAAAAAAAGTCCCGAACATTAAATATAAGCTAATATCCTATACTTTTCTAAAATCCATAAAACTAAACTCTTACTAACTTAATTCTTGTGGCCCATTAAATGCGGAAATTATCCCAATTTTTGACCTTTTTTAAAAAAATTAATAAAAATATTTACACATAATTTTTATAAACAAAAAAAAATTTACACTATTCTTTAATACCTGATGTTGAAGGTTCCATTATAAAAGATTTACTTTAAATAGATTTAACGCCAATAATAATCGCTTGAATTGTAAAAATTTCCAATTTTTTCACTTTTTTTTAAAACAGCAATAATTAGCTAACTTTGACCGCTGAAAAAAAAGTAAACAACTTAGTTGATTGATTTTGACAGCTAGTGATGCAGAATTTTATCTACTTTTACCCTATACCAAAATTTATTATAAAAACTTTATTTATAAATTTCAATTAATCGCCACTTTGATACGATTTGAACCCACAGTGCAACATACAAGAAGATTGTGATGAATTTCATGGATTAAGTCAATCTTCAATGTGCAGAATTTGTGAAAAGACCCATATAATTACATAAGTTTACATTAGTTTATTGCTTATTTGCATTAATCAGTTCTAGATGTATCCGGTTTTCGATTTTAAAACTTCATTAAAATCCGAAATATTTGCATTAATCATTACCGTCAAATGCGGGGTTTTGCTTCAACGTTATTAATCCTTTTAAACTTTAGCCATTTGCAACTTTATAATTTGTACCAAATTCCTTTCCATTTAGGGCCATTATTACAACTTGCCTTTAAAGTAAATGTTAGTAAAAGGTAACTTTAGCTAAAGTGAGTAATAAAGTGAGCTATAATGTTTTTCGTTATTACAACTTCCCAATAAAATAAAATTAATATTTTTGATAATGTGGCAGCACCAAACTAAAAACCGATTATTGGTTTATGAATTGGTTTATAAAAATACGTAGTGGCAACGTACTTTTATTTATTTGTTTACAAACAAACAATAATTTGTAAAATTCGGTTGTGAAATTCGGTATTTTCTTCTTTTTCTTTATAGAGCAGAAAATGTGGTAACTTTAAACACATAAACCTTACATTTAAAGTTAAAGGCAACAATGTCTTCCCTTTAGCTTATCGGTCACTTTTAGCTTAAAGTATACTTATAATAACGAAAAACTAATAATCTGTCAGATAACATCCGAACTTTAGCTATTGGCAAGTTATAATAAGGGCATTAACTCTCTTTTTACAAAGTTTTAAAATTCTTTTAACAGTAAAAAAGACAAAATGTGTATATATATATATATATATATATATGTACATATATGTATGTACACCGCATACTCTAGAGACATTTATTCATTCCCCCGCATAGTTTAGGGACATTTGCTTACTTTGGGGACTGTCCCCAAAATTTTCATACATCTAGCGTTTAAGATGAGGACAATTTTTTCTATACACCGCATATTCCGGCGACAATTTTGGGCTTGTCCCTAAAGTATGCGCTACGCATACATATATATATATATAAACTATGCGGGGGAACGAATATATATATGTATGCACAGCGCATAGTTTAGAGACATTTATTCGTTCCCCCGCATAGTTTAGGGACATTTGCTTACTTTGGGGACTGTCCCCAAAGTTTTCGCGCCTTTTCATACATCTAGCGTTTAAGATGAGGACAATTTTTTCGATACACCGCATATTTCGGGTACAATTTTGGCCATGTCCCTAAAGTATGCGCTACGCATACATATATATATATATATGTAAATGCGTATATATTTTGCTAAATTAGAAAAAGTATGCAAAGTTTCCAATATTTATTAATTAACTAAAAAAAATTAACAAAAACTAAACTAAATTTACTTTTGGCGATTTTTTAGTTTTTTTTTATCAGTTTTTGGCGATTTTTGACTTAAATATTATACTAGCTTTTTTTGTGTAAACAAAATTTTATATTTTTAAATAAAAAAATTAACAAAAACTGAACAAATTTGACTTTTGGCGATTTTTGGCGACTTTTGGCGATTTTTGACATCCGGTTTGGCGATGGAGCTCAAAAAAATCGGACAACCCTGATAACCACCAAAACCACCAAGACTACAACAACAACCATAATAACAACAATACTTTAATATAATACTTTAATACAACATTACTTTGTATGTAATTATTAAGCAATATACAGAAAGTCAAAGAAATAGTCCAGACAAAATTATTTGGATATTTATTGAGGTCGACAAAATATTGCAGACAAGATTATTTGGAAATTTATAAGTGTAAAATTAATCAGAATTTAATAAAATTACAAAATATAAAAAAATAACACAAAACGATAGAATAAGCACTTTTATATTTACACTCTAAAAAATGATTGTAAATTTACTCCTATATAACGAGTAAAGTTTCATGTATTATTACGCAAATTCGGTAAATTTATACATCAAAATGCGTAAAACTACTTTGCGCACACTTTTATATGCAATAATACACACTTACATTATTTTTACGAATTATGTGTTTACAATTAAACACATGATGCCTAAAAGTAGTTCTATTTTGTTAATTAAAATTTTTACGCACAAAATTTGTAAATATACTAACTTATAATAGTAATAAATATTTTGACATTTTCAAATTGAAAAAAAAATAATGCAAATTAAGAAGGCTAACAAAATCTAAAAAAATTAATTTATTAAGAATTTTAATGAAAAAAAAAATGAAGTATTTGTGATAGTGAATTAAAAAACTTTATAATGTACCAAAAACATTTATTTCCAAGTGTTTGCAGCCTAATTGCAGAAAAAAACTTTCAAAATATAATACATATATGTACAGAACTTTAAAGAATTAAATTCAGTTTTTACTCAATCGATTCAAAAATATCGCCAATATTAAAAAAAAATAGCCAAAATTGAGAAAATCGCCATAAATCGCTACAATTCAAAAATCTTTAAAATAAAAAAGAAATCACCAAAAATTAGAGAAATCCCTTATATTAAAAAAAAATCGGCAAAAATTAAAAAAAAAAATCGTTAAAATTAAAAAAACCACAAAAAATTTGAAAAATAGCTAAAAATAAAAAAAAAATCTAAATTAAAAAAAAACAAGTGGAAGCATTAAAGTCCGATGTGCCGAATTTGGTATAAAAAAGATTAAATTCGGCTGTGCCGAATTTTTGGATACCCTCCATCTCATTGTTTGAATTAACCAGTGCAAGTGCAAATAATATATATATATACATATATCTATATTCCTTGTAAAAATAACAATAACAATGTTGTTTTTATAAGTAAAATAAAATATGATTAATTAATGTATTTGGGGTGAAGAAAAAAATGTTGTATCAATTATCGTTAAAAGCGAACTGCACTGTATATAAATACAGATAAAGATTTACACAATTCAATATATATGGTTTGTGTCTTTGCTATAAAAAAATCGTCGATATTCAGGCGCTGAAATCGCTATGTTTAATTTCTATGATATTGTATTGGGAGTTAAAATCCAATTAATATTCTTTTAAAAATCCAATTACAATTGATGGAAACGTCCAATTGGGAAAATTGTCAATAGCGCCATCTACTAAGTTATAAAGGGATAGGTTTAAAGGGACAGTAATAAGAAAAAAATAGTTTTAAAAATAATAAATATATTGTGAATTGTGCGCCCCGGTAGGCTAGTTGGTAGCGTGCTGGCTTATCAGTGCGGGGGTCGTGGGTTCGATTCCCACCAGAGGCACTGGTCTGTTTTCGCTACAACGCGCCGAAGGCCATAGTAGCTAGTGCTCCGTTAGGGTAATATTTATAATTTGTAATTATGTGATTATTAATTAATAAATAAAATAAATATTGTGAATTAGTAATTTAATTTAATATCTAATTGTAATTGAGAAAGGACCTAATTGGAAGAATAACTGGCTCCTCCATTTAAATTTAAAAAATAGAAAAAAAATATTCTTAGGAAAAAAACTTTTGTTTTGTAATTAAATGCAGTTTGCTTATAACACTTGAAATAGGGGAAAAGCACAAAACGATGTCTCAAAGTAATCAATATTTGTAGAAAATAATATTATCCATACATGAAATATTTACATATAATGTAGCACTGAAATAATTATTTTTCTATAAAACAAAACCCGTGATTTTAGTAGAAAAAAGCCACAAAATAGGCTTTTAGCAATGTAAGGAAAATGAATTGTATTAAATACAAAAACACTTTAATTTTAGCGAAAAACATACCGATTTGATCTAAACATGCTAGGAATATTATATTTTAATAATATTAATAAAAACTTTAAATGTTTTTCATCTTATGTTTCACTGAAACACAAATTAATGTTCAAAGTTATTCTGCAGGTTTGTTCTCAATGAAGCAATTTTTTTTTTTGAAATAATAGTTGGTTTTAAAATCAGTAGTGACAATTTACAGAATTGATAAAAACTGTGGAAAGAGTTGAGAAATCGTTTGCATGCACTGACAGGAATTTAATATTACATTTTAAGCAAAGTTATGCTTTTTTCACATGGACTTTTAAAAAAGCATTTAGGGGTCCAAGAAGGTGATTACGTAGAAACTTTTGAACTGTTTTGTAAATACTACATTAACATAGTTTAAGTGGCAATCGTTTCATTTACATATATTCAGTTGAATTGGACAGAACTAAAGGGAAATGCAAATTGAAGTATTTATGAAATCTGTGGATATAAGAAGTCCGTTATATCAGACATCATTTGTACGGAGTCTTGTTGACGAGACAAACAATTTAAATAAAATGAATTCTTTATAACAAAGATCCATATTTCGATTTTTTTTTTTTTATTATATATTTTTTTTTTGCACACTAAAGTAACAGCTTTTTCTTTTGTTTGCTAAATTTTTGCTAAATTTTTACCTACACGTAATGGGCAATCATGTATTAATAATAGAAATAGCTTTCTGATTTCATTTTGAAACAAAAACCTACCGCATAAAGTGCATTTCCTTAAAATGCATTTTTCCATTTATTACTTATTGTTGTAGTGTACTCCTTAAGCGTACACTGCATACCAACCACTAATATTGATTTCCCAACATACCGTCTCAAATACTGTAGAGTGAATAACATACAAGTGGCATCAAGTAACAGTCTAGCGACACTGTGACCGCATTCTTTCACTTACACTCAGATATCTGGTGACCGTATGTTGACGATAAGGGAACAATGCATAAAAGTAATTAAGAATAAAAATAAATTGAGTGATTCCTAAAATCACTCAATACTAGACAATAAGTTAGATTGTAAGAATAGTATATAAGAACATGTAAATTTGTAAATAAAACAGACTTCAATTTAGAGTTCCAAAACAACACTATTAACTGTGTTCTTACTTCTTGAGTCTCAATATTTTGGCAGTTCTTTTGAACGCCTATTTATAAGCTGACCCCCACACAGCTATTAAAATATAGAATTGGGCTATAGGGAACCTTGCTACCCATACAATAGTAGTAATAAACACATTACATTACATTACATGGCGATCCTGCCAAACCAAAACATTTGGTGAATCTCAATGAGGCTGATTTAAATGCTGAATTAAATAGGTTGATCCTTCTAATATGAAAAGCACAGATGCCGCCAATGATTTGAATCTCCTTTCGGATGTTGATCCTTTGGAAATTTTATCTTATTTAGATCCTCAGCCCGATTTAAATACTCCATCCTCAACCGGTTCTAGCAATAACTATAATAATGAAGATATTTTGGCCTCTTTATTTTAATTAAATAATTAAAAACAACACCATTTTAACGCTTTAAATAAAATAAAATTATATATATAAATATAAAAATTTTCCTTTGCATAAACAAAATTTTTCAAAAAAAATGCAAAATTTTTAACTAAAAATTATCTAAAAATGAAAAAAAAAAACACCAATAGGGAAATTTATAATTGTATAAACATAATTGTAATTTCAAATAGAATTATACATAAAATTTTATATATCCTCAATTAATTAATAACCTAAATATGTTGAAAACTAAAACAAAATACTACTTAAATCTTGCTAAAAAAAAAAAATATATATATATATATGTATATATATTGCATTTAAAGTGCTTTAATAAATAAATTAAGAAATCAATTACAAAAATTTTAAATATGAATATTATTTTCATCATCTTAATTTCTACTCTTCATATTTTTGTTAAGAAAAATATATAAAAAAATCTTTTGAAATTAACAATTTTATAAAAATATATATTTTAAATGCTTTCAAAAAAAATAATAATATCCTTATTACTGATTACTTTGATCTTATACCTAGGGAACTGTAGAGCTGATGAGCTTGCAAGGCTAGGAACCACCCTGCAAGTTCCTGCGGAATTTGCTGGAGTTGGTGTTCCCCTAGCAACCTGTAAGTTGAACAATCGGCTCTACTCCGAGAGGGCGACTAACCTTAGGTGGGCTAATGGCGTGACTTGTGTGGTGACAAGGCACATCTGGCCGGCTCTGGATCTGGGGCGAACGAGGGCGCTCCTGTCGCTTTCCAGGGGGGAAATCTCTAACATGGTGGCGGTGATAACCGGCCACTGTCTTATTGGCAGACATGCTCGTAGGTTGGGTGTGTTATCGCCTGACTTCTGTAGGAGCTGCGGGGACGAGGAGGAGGAGGAGAGCATTGAGCACTTTCTCTGTACATGTCCTGCGCTGGCGCTACGTAGGAGGCCTCCCTTGGATCGGCGTTCTTCCACGATCTTGGGGATCTTTCAGGTGCTGGTATTCCGCACCTCCTTAGCTTCGTAAGGAGCTCTAACTGGTTCAACGGTGGAGTCTGACCGGTAATCCGTCCGTCTCGTGGCATCACAACGGACCTCAGAGTCTAAGTGTGCTGGTGATCACGGAGCCGGCTACCACTCCGACCTAACCTACCTAGTATATAAATTTTTAAAACATATATATTTAAACAAACCAAAAATTATAATAACAGACGTATAAATGGAAGAACATCTAACAGAATTAAAAGACATACTAGCAAATTTAAAGAAAAGTCCAGGAAGGACATACACAGAAAAAACTGTACAAGTAAAGTTAGAATCTATAGACAATATAAAAAAAGAATTTCTGACAGCTCAAAGTGAAGAAAGAGAAGAAAAAGAAATAGTAGCATTAAAGTTAGAATTTAATACCATTTATAGAAAAATCAAAGAATATTTAATACCAAATACTAAAAGTTTAGACACCAAAATGGCAGCATTTAGTTTAGAATTAACTTCTAAGGCACTCTCAATTTTTGCTGGAAATTATGAAGAACTAGAAAGTTTCCTAATAACAGCAGAACTCATCGAAAAGACTCTGACTGACGCAGCAAAAACAGATTTCTACCACGCCAAATTGACCTCAGGTGTAAGGACAGCAATAGGTAGTTACTCAAAACCAGACAATTTCAATACATTAAAAACACTCTTAAAACAAAGATACAAGAATACAAAAACCATCCCAGAATTATAGTCAAAGCTAAACAACATATATCAAGGCAAACAATCAGTAAGTGCATATAAGGACAGATCATTACCATTATAGACAATCTAAATAGATTAGGAATTGAGGAATTAAACTTAGACGCATCAGAACCAGAGAAAAATGTTATCATTAGATTAAATGCTATATTAGCGTTAGATTCTTTCAAAAGATGTATCAATGACCATTTAAAAACAGCCATATTTGCAGCTCGTCCTAAGACTTTGCAAGACGCAGTAGAACTTGCGCTAGAAATAGAAAACGAACATAAGATAAACAACAATTCCGTAATGTACATTCAAACACGAAAACCTAACAGACAACATAACAATAACAGATCCAATAGTTTTTCAAATAGGAATAACAGTAACTTTAACAATAACAGATCCAATAACTTTCAAAATAGAAATAGTCATATTACCAATAAAAGACCCAATAAATTTTCAAACAACAACAATTTTAACAGTGACAGATCTAATAATTTTCCCAATAGAAACAACACAAATAGAAGATACATACGTACAATAAATAATGAGGGAAACTAGGTAGACTCGGAATATATGGATATTCCGGACAGCCAAAATTAAAAGTATATAAAGTTTGCAACAATAATACAAATTTCATAATCGCTAAATACAAAAATGAACAATTAACATTTCTTGTCGACACAGGTTCCGACATATCACTATGTCGTATTCGAACAAACCTTGAAGATGAACCAATTAATAAAGAGAATATATGTAAATTAACAGGTATTACTACTGAAGAAATACACTCACTAGGGACAATTGGACTGGAACTTTCATTCACAGACCAGAAATGCAAACACAAATTTCATCTTGTAGATGACGACTTTCCAATAGAAACAGACGGAATAATAGGAAGGGACTTTTTAAAAAAATATCTCTGTAAGATAGACTATGAAACTTTCACAATATCATTATTCATAAACAATAATACCATAACTATTCCATTGCAAACAAAAGCTCTTACGTCATTACAAATAAAAATACCACCAAGAACAGAAATAATACAAGCATTAAAACTAAACCTTAGCGAAGATAGCATAATTTTTAATAATGAAATTAAACCAGGAGTATTTTTAAGTAATTCAATAGCACCTAGTAACGGCATGACCCACATAAAAATTTTAAACACAACAAACAAAGAAATAAACTTAAAAGGCATTAAACTCCAAACTGACTCACTAAAAAACTATGACATATTATGTTACAATAAAGACAATAACCCCAAACGTTTTGAACAGATACTGAATGAACTACAATTAAATAATAATGACGACTATGCAAAAACAGAATTAATAAATATTTTTCGTAAATATCAAAATATTTTTCACCTTGAAAATTAAAAATTATCAGTAAACAATTTTTATGACCAAACAATCCCTACCTTAGACAATACACCAGTGTATATAAAAAACTACAGACTACCGTACTCACATACAAACATAATAAACGAACAAGTACAGCATATGCTGGATGACGACATAATAGAACCATCCGTTAGTCCATACAATGCTCCACTCCTTTTAGTACCAAAGAAAAATGTGGAAGATAAAAAGAAATGGAGACTTGTAGTAGACTTTAGGAAACTTAACGATAAAATTTTCAATGACAAATTTCCCCTAACTAGATTAGAGGATATCCTAGACAAACTTGGCAGAGCCAAATGGTTTTCTACACTTGACATGACTAGCTCATTCCATCAAATCGAGCTTAACAAAAATTCTAGACCGCTTACAGCCTTTTCGACCTCACAAGGTCATTACCAATTCAAAAGACTCCCTTTCGGATTAAAAATTTCTTCAAACAGCTTTCAAAGAATGCTTACAATAGCACTCTCAGGATTAGAATCAGAAGCATTTCTTTATGTAGACGACATAATTGTTTATGGATGTAGTTTAAATCACCACAACCAAAATTTAATAAAGGTATTAGACAGACTACAAAAATATAATTTAAAACTTAATCCAAAGAAATGTTGTTTTCTAAGACCAGAAGTAGTTTACTTAGGACACTTGATTACAAAAGATGGTGTAAAAACAGACCCATCTAAATATGAAATAATAAAAAATTATCCAATACCAACTAACGCTGACGAGGTAAGACGATTCGTTGCATTCTGCAACTATTACAGAAAATTTATACCCAATTTTGCAGATATAGCCAAAGACCTAAATACATTACTAAAGAAATCAACAAAATTCATATGGACTGAACAATGCCAACACGCTTTTGAAGAGCTAAAAAACAAGTTAATGAATCCTCCAATTTTACAATACCCTGATTTTGAAAAACCATTCATTTTAACAACTGACGCTTCAAACTACGCGTTAGGTGCTGTATTATCACAAGGTGATATAGGTCAAGATTTACCTATTTCATACGCAAGTAAATCTTTACAAAAACATGACATAAATAAACCAATAATCGAAAAAGAACTTTTAGCAATCCATTGGTGTATTAATTTTTTTAGACCATACTTGTACGGACGTAAATTCATAGTAGTAACAGACCATTAATCTCCCTGTTCTCACACAAAAATCCATCATCAAAAATGACAAGAATCAGACTAGATTTAAGCGACTACGATTTTACAATAATATATAAAAAAGGGAAAATAAATACCAACGCGGACGCATTGTCCAGAATTAAAATAAACTCAGACATACTAAAACAGATGATACCGTTAGAAAACGTCGATAAAGAAAAAAGAACATTAGTTATAACAAGGGCAATGAACAATAAAAAGCGCAATGAGGAAAACATAATAAAAAATAAAGAAAATGAGGAAAACAAGAATAAAAGACGTATAGAAAAGAACGACATGGAAAAATGTGATTCTCAGAAGTCCGATCAACTTCAAATATGGGAATGCACATCCGTTAGTGACATAAAAAATATGAAGAAACTGCAGTTTAATACAATTGAAGAAATAAATGAGAAAGATATATCTATTGAAAATAATATTGTGCACATAGGTCGTAACGATAATTCATCAAAACCAGTTTTGACTAAGAAGAAATTACGTACACTCAAAAAAATAAGTTAGTAGAAAAGTTAGTAAAACGTCTTGTAAATCAGCTATACTATTTGTTAGCAAATTTTTTGCTAAAATTCTGTTTTAAGCTAAAATTTTTGTTATACTTATTCAGCACTTAACTGTTTTATACTAATGCCTTACTAATATACTAATGTTTTACTAATTAATTTTGCTAAAAAAAAATTGTGCTGATAAGCACATTAATAGTGTGGACGACAACCAAATTAAAAGATATACGCAGAATGAAGTAGATGTCGCGGCATGTCAAGATGTAGTAGAGAAGAGGAAAATGACACTTAAAAGTACAACTCTAATAAGACATATAAAAAAATCAACCATGGAAGTTTTTGTATCTGTTTTTCATACATAAATTTTGCGTTGTCACCGGCTTGTGAAAATAATTGTCTATTAATTAAATAAAAGACAAAATAAAATATTTATTTATTTAAACTAAATGTTTATAGATTAATAATCTAGTGTGGTCAAATTGTAAACAAACATATACAGAAATGTAGACAGAGTAAAGCGAAAGAGAAACCAACACATTTTAGGTAGATTTTTATGGTTCATATTTCTTATTGCAAAAAAAGGGTTGTTTTTTTCGTTTCGTTTGTATTTGTTTATTTTTTCGCTTCGTTTCTATAATTATCTTCGGCAGTTAAAAGATAGCATCATTTAGACAACCATTGATGTAAGTAGTCGAAAGAAAATTTTTGTTATGTTATATATATTTGTTTCTATATATTTTCAGATATTAAATTAATTCATGTCGTCAATGTGGGAAAATGAAAATTTTTATATTTCGTAATTATTGTAAATTATTTTTAAAAGAATCACAAAAATATGTTTTATGATTTTCAGCAAATAAATTAACTAAATTACAAATTTTCTACAAATTGTTGGCGTTTTTTTTAAGTCTACTAAAATTCAGCAAAAACTTTATTAATTTTTAGCAAGGCTTTTTTATTTCTAATCCACTAAGTGTTAGCAAAACTTTTGCTGAATCTACTAACTTTGTTGCTAAAAATCAGCTCGCTGATTTTCAGCAAAAGATTTTGCTGACATTAGCAATTTTTTTGCAAGCACCCTCCTGACTAAAATTTTGCTGACTCAGCAAAATTTTTTGCTGACTTTACAAACTTTTTTTTTGAGTGTACCCAAATTATAAATAATACAAAGCTAGCAAGATACGGTGAAAATTCAGCGAAACTAGATTCGATACTGAAGAAACTGATATCAAAAATGAATAAAGAGAATATAAAAGAATTAGCACTTGCAAGTGAAGATAAAATATTTGAAAATTACAGTAAAAAGGAATTGATAGAAGCATATGCAAAAATAAATAACAAGGATCCTCAACTAAAAATATTAATATATAATAAGCCCAAAAGAATCACAGAAGAAATTCTAAAATACAAACTAATCGACGAATTCCACAATGCCACACATGCAGGGCACTTAGGAATAAGAAAGACAATTATAAAACTAAAACAACGCTACATCTGGAAAAACATGAACAAGATGGTAAAGCAATTTGTAAAATATTGTGACAAATGCAACAAGAACAAGCAAACTAAACACATTAAGGAACCACTTACATTGACGAACACTCCAAGTAACAGTTTTGAAATAGTATCAATTGACACAGTAGGACTTCTTCGAATTTCGAATGAATACAGATATATTTTGACCATACAATGCGAACTAACAAAATTCGCGACGAAAGATGCACTAAGAACTGCAAAAACAATAGTTGAACACCTAATTCTAAAATTTGGTAAATGCAAAGTACTGAAATCAGATAACGATACAGAATTTGCAAACGAACTTTTGCGTAATATATGTTCACTACTTGAAAATAAACAGACCTTTTCGACACCTTACCACCATGAGACAATTGGGTCATTAGAAAGAAATAATAGAGTCTTAAATGAATTCTTGCTAACATCAGCAACTGATTATGAATGGGATAAATGGATTCCATATTTTACTTTTGCCTACAACACGGCACCCCATATAGACACTGGCTACACGCCATTTGAACTTGTATATGAAAGACTACCATGTTTGCCATCTGAAATATATGACACAAAAGAAACTAAAATATATAATTACGATGATTATGCCATAGAGCTAAAACGTAAATTACAATATTCTTTAAACATAGCTAAATAATTAACAATTAGAACAAAAGAGAAAAGAATATTAGAAAATAGATACAACAATAAATTAAACTTAAATATATGAGACTTAGTTTTAGTCAAAGTAGGAAATAGGAAAAAGAACCAAAGTCCATATAAAGGACATTACAAAATAGTTAGGAATAATGGTGTAAATACAATCATAGATTACAATGGAAAAGAAAAAGTAATACATAATAATCAATTAAAACCCTATATAGCATTAAGAACTAATAAATAATAAAAAACGTATCATTAATAAAAACAAAGTTATATAAGAACTAATAATTAAAACAAATATATGTATATATAATACATTAATATACATTATAAAATTATTCATAAGTTAACCAAAAATATAGAAAAATAAAAAAAAATACTTTTATAATATTTCTCTTAAGGGTAAGGGTGTAGTGTACTCCTTAAGCGTACACTGCATACCAACCACTAATATTGATTTCCCAACATACCGTCTCAAATACTGTAGAGCAGCTATGCCCACTCCATATGCCCGCGAGCGAAAACAGCTTTTTGTGCTTTCACATGTACACATAAAGAGCTTTGTGCTTTCACACATACGCGAAAACTACACCGATAAAATTGAATAGTCGCATAGTTAAAAAAATTCTTAGTTCATTTTAAATAAATTAATTTTAACTATCTTGATCATTAATAACTATTTGTTTTTTGTGTCAAAAATTTTTAATTGTCATAATAAATATAACGAATTTTCGTAAGCATAGAAAATTTGACTCTTGTTTTAAAAATTGTAAACTTTAAATTTAAATTTCTGATGAGATCTTTAGCCAGATCGAAATACTAGTATCAACCTAGCTAATATGTTTGATTTGCTTTATTTTTGTAAATATACGGAGGTTGAAAGCTCGTTATAAATTGAAAATAACATAAAAATAATCTCGATGTATATAAAAACAAAAAACTAATATAACTGTAAAAAATATTACTTGAGCCAGAGTACATACTAAAAATTTTTTATATAAATAGAACATTTTTGGTCTTCAAAGATTAGTAACGTCATGATGCTTGTTAGGAAAAGACCTAACCACGTGCTTGATTACTAAGAAGACAAGAATGGAGCAAAATTGATTATTAATAGGTTTTTTGTTAAAGTTCTGCCTATTATGGAGGCTCCAACTTTTCTAAAACTTCGGGTTCTGATGAGATCTTTAGCCAGATCGAAATACTAGTATCAACCTAGCTAATATGTTTGATTTGCTTTATTTTTGTAAATATACGGAGGTTGAAAGCTCGTTATAAATTGAAAATAACATAAAAATAATCTCGATGTATATAAAAACAAAAAACTAATATAACTGTAAAAAATATTACTTGAGCCAGAGTACATACTAAAAATTTTTTATATAAATAGAACATTTTTGGTCTTCAAAGATTAGTAACGTCATGATGCTTGTTAGGAAAAGACCTAACCACGTGCTTGATTACTAAGAAGACAAGAATGGAGCAAAATTGATTATTAATAGGTTTTTTGTTAAAGTTCTGCCTATTATGGAGGCTCCAACTTTTCTAAAACTTCGGGTTCTGATGAGATCTTTAGCCAGATCGAAATACTAGTATCAACCTAGCTAATATGTTTGATTTGCTTTATTTTTGTAAATATACGGAGGTTGAAAGCTCGTTATAAATTGAAAATAACATAAAAATAATCTCGATGTATATAAAAACAAAAAACTAATATAACTGTAAAAAATATTACTTGAGCCAGAGTACATACTAAAAATTTTTTATATAAATAGAACATTTTTGGTCTTCAAAGATTAGTAACGTCATGATGCTTGTTAGGAAAAGACCTAACCACGTGCTTGATTACTAAGAAGACAAGAATGGAGCAAAATTGATTATTAATAGGTTTTTTGTTAAAGTTCTGCCTATTATGGAGGCTCCAACTTTTCTAAAACTTCGGGTTCTGATGAGATCTTTAGCCAGATCGAAATACTAGTATCAACCTAGCTAATATGTTTGATTTGCTTTATTTTTGTAAATATACGGAGGTTGAAAGCTCGTTATAAATTGAAAATAACATAAAAATAATCTCGATGTATATAAAAACAAAAAACTAATATAACTGTAAAAAATATTACTTGAGCCAGAGTACATACTAAAAATTTTTTATATAAATAGAACATTTTTGGTCTTCAAAGATTAGTAACGTCATGATGCTTGTTAGGAAAAGACCTAACCACGTGCTTGATTACTAAGAAGACAAGAATGGAGCAAAATTGATTATTAATAGGTTTTTTGTTAAAGTTCTGCCTATTATGGAGGCTCCAACTTTTCTAAAACTTCGGGTTCTGATGAGATCTTTAGCCAGATCGAAATACTAGTATCAACCTAGCTAATATGTTTGATTTGCTTTATTTTTGTAAATATACGGAGGTTGAAAGCTCGTTATAAATTGAAAATAACATAAAAATAATCTCGATGTATATAAAAACAAAAAACTAATATAACTGTAAAAAATATTACTTGAGCCAGAGTACATACTAAAAATTTTTTATATAAATAGAACATTTTTGGTCTTCAAAGATTAGTAACGTCATGATGCTTGTTAGGAAAAGACCTAACCACGTGCTTGATTACTAAGAAGACAAGAATGGAGCAAAATTGATTATTAATAGGTTTTTTGTTAAAGTTCTGCCTATTATGGAGGCTCCAACTTTTCTAAAACTTCGGGTTCTGATGAGATCTTTAGCCAGATCGAAATACTAGTATCAACCTAGCTAATATGTTTGATTTGCTTTATTTTTGTAAATATACGGAGGTTGAAAGCTCGTTATAAATTGAAAATAACATAAAAATAATCTCGATGTATATAAAAACAAAAAACTAATATAACTGTAAAAAATATTACTTGAGCCAGAGTACATACTAAAAATTTTTTATATAAATAGAACATTTTTGGTCTTCAAAGATTAGTAACGTCATGATGCTTGTTAGGAAAAGACCTAACCACGTGCTTGATTACTAAGAAGACAAGAATGGAGCAAAATTGATTATTAATAGGTTTTTTGTTAAAGTTCTGCCTATTATGGAGGCTCCAACTTTTCTAAAACTTCGGGTTCTGATGAGATCTTTAGCCAGATCGAAATACTAGTATCAACCTAGCTAATATGTTTGATTTGCTTTATTTTTGTAAATATACGGAGGTTGAAAGCTCGTTATAAATTGAAAATAACATAAAAATAATCTCGATGTATATAAAAACAAAAAACTAATATAACTGTTAAAATATTTTAATTGAAAAAACTTAAATTTTGATGAAATTATAAGTATAAAGTTTATACATATCTTATACATCCATTGTTTATACTATAAACAATGGATGCAACATTTAAATGAGTATTTGTTACTACTAGTATGGTTAAATTATAAATCAACTAAGAAATATTTTGGGTGAAGTGATAAACAATAGGATGGGCCGAAATATACACATAAAGAGCTTTGTGTACGCGAAACCTAGTAATCAATCGGGTCAGCTAGAAAACATTTGTGCAATGCTTGCGTTTGGTTTTGTTTTTTTAACGACTGTTGATCAGTTGTCACGCAGACTTCATGCGAGAAGGTAGTACACGCAAATCAGAAAGTGAAGTACAGCACTGCTCAAAATGTTTAATGAGGTTTGGGAAAATGATTTTTTGTTTACACAAAACAGCGTTGGCGAGCCAGTATGTTTGGTATGCCAACACAATGTTAAGCGTATTCATAAATTTAATGTCGAAAGGCATTACAGGTCTTGCCATAAACAATATTTCGATATTGTAGATGCGGAAAGAGAAATTTTAATTGCTAATTTAAAAAAAAACATTTGTTGCAGGAAACATTGTAAATAATGATGTTGAAAAAGCGTCTTTTATTGTTTCGCTTGCGATGGCATTTTTTTTAAGGTGCTCGCTAAAGAAGTGCTGGGTTGTTTTGGAAGTAAGGGTAGAGATATGGCCCAAATTTTAGAAAAAGTACCATTATCAAGGAACACAATTACCCGTAGGACAGAACAAATTAGTTCGTATATTTTTTCCCTCACCAAGAACAGACTTAAAAATTGTAAATATTTCGCTCTATGTTCTACAAAAGTTCTACAAAAGCGGATATTTCGGCCCATCCTATTAAATAAAAGTAACAATAAAAGAGCTTTTACGCGTACCCAACACACTCGTACAAATCGCATACATTGACGTTGGGCATAGCTGCTGTAGAGCAGTGATCGGCACTCATAGCACTCAGGAACCGAACACAATCGGCTATTTACACGTACACAACACGAATATCAACAAAACTCACAGCTAAGAGCACGAGAAATACTATTATTTCTTTTAGTCGTATGTTCGCTATCAACCAAGTAGGTCTATGTCGCTTTGTTGAAGAAATAAAGTACACTCTTAAAATTTTAGAGAATTGAAAGCAAACACAATTGTATTTTTTATTTTAGGTATTTATTTTTCGTACATTTTTAATTAAAAATGTGGAACGTTGAGTGGGAACACTCATTTTTATTTTCTTTAAATATATTAAATGAGGCAGAGTGCCTTGTATGCTATCAAAAAATCAAAAGAATGAGTGCATTCTGTCTTAAGCGCCATTATGATAATTGTCACTCTGACCATCATTTAATAAATGGTATTGAAAGAAAGCAATTAATTTCAAAATTAAAAAAGGACTTTCGATTAAAAAATATTTGTATTGCTAATACTATAAATAGGAATACTAGTTTCTCAACTAATAGCCAACTTATAGGTACTAGTTCTTCAACTTGTAGCCAACTTAAAGCATCATATGTAATTGCTTTAGGGTTAGCAAAAAAGGGACGACCTTTGGAAGACGGTAATTATCGGAGATTACCTCCTACAAACAATAATAGTATTACCTCTTTCTAATATTAGTATAGATTAGTAAAGAAAAAAAAAACTTATTTCTTAAAGTGTACAACACCAATACATTCATATTCTCTCTTTCTGCCGACCACTGCTGTAGAGTGAATAACATACAAGTGGCATCAAGTAACAGTCTAGCGACACTGTGACCGCATTCTTTCACTTACACTCAGATATCTGGTGACCGTATGTTGACGATAAGGGAACAATGCATAAAAGTAATTAAGAATAAAAATAAATTGAGTGATTCCTAAAATCACTCAATACTAGACAATAAGTTAGATTGTTAGAATAGTGTAGAGCAATTCCATATGAAAGCGATCACCTTTTGGACGACCCCTCTCCGATTTTAAAATAAATAGTCTCAATCGATTGCCCAGCAAAAAATAATGTACCTACATATTTTTTTTTTTTTATAGTGACTGGTTTAGTGGTGGTGTGCACCACTGTCATGTGACAAAATTGAAGAATTCTTCATAAGGGACCTCATTGAAAGTTGTTAGTTCGCTTTAGTAGTTTTTTTTTAAAACAACTTTCAATGAGGTCCCTTATGAAGAATTCTTCAATTTTGTCACATGACAGTGGTGCACACCACCACTAAACCAGTCACTATAAAAAAAAATATGTAGGTACATTATTTTTTGCTGGGCAATCGATTGAGACTATTTATTTTAAAATCGGAGAGGGGTCGTCCAAAAATTTGCCAATTTTGATCGTTTTCATATGGAATTGCTCTATATAAGAACATGTAAATTTGTAAATAAAACAGACTTCAATTTAGAGTTCTAAAACAACACTATTAACTGTGTTCTTACTTTTTGAGTCTCAATATTTTGGCAGTTCTTTTGAACGCCTATTTATAAGCTGACCCCCACACAGCTATTAAAATATAGAATTGGGCTATAGGGAACCTTGTTACCCATACAATAGTAGTAATAAACACATTACATTACATTACATTGTGTTCATTATTTTGCGAATTTTGATGTCTATATTGCGAAACAACGCTTTAATCTGTTTGATCACAAATTTGAAAATGTTTGTGTACTTTAAGTTGGATATGCATCGTTATTGTCTAATTACGTTAAATTTTTAGCTAAATATTAATTTTTAGTTTAATTAAATAAAGAAAGGATTATGCGGAAAACTTTTTGAAAACCACGAAAAATAAAATTGCGTTACTTTATATTTTTATGTGCTAATATACGTCTAGGGTAGCTAAAACTTGATAAATGTAAAAAAAAGTAAAAAAGTTTCAACTTCTAATAACCCGATTAAAATTAATATGATGCTTTATATAATCATACGAAATTTAATATGAGTCTTAATAAAGTTTTATCCGAGAAATGGGCATAATAATTATATTTGCATTAGTTTAGTTTTAATTTGATAATATCAGATTAAATAACATCCGAATAATGACGCGATACAATTTAATACGATTTTATACAGCGGTATAAATTTATATGTGAACTGATACTGAAATATACAAAATAAGCTATAGTTGTGTCCGGTTTTTGATTTTAAAACTTCATGAAAATCCAAAATATCTATTAATCCTTTTAGAATTTAGCCACTTGCAAAAGGTTTACAACTTTATAATTTGTAACAAATTCCATAGCATTTGGAAATTTTATTATATTCAAAAATAAAAAAATATAAATGAAGATTTTGTGGTATTTATTAACTTACACCATTGAATAACAAAGACGGAAAAAACGTTGAAACTAAATTTAGAGTTTTAGATTGAAAAAAATCTTACACTAAATTAAGAACTCATAATGTTACAAATGAAACAAATTCTTTTTTTAGGGTTAAGAACCAGAAAGAAATCAATTTAAAATACAAAAATTGGGGTAAATTTTGTGTATAAAATTATACACAAAATGATGCAATTAATTGTATTGTATTGATGTAATACACATTTACATCCAAAATATAATTGACAAATTTTCTAGTGTGACTCTGCATGGAGTAATATACAATTTTATCTAAAATAAAATTGTGTTTTTTAAAATATGATATAATATCAAAATATATATTATTTTGCAATGTCTACGTATATAAATATAACGTAATTATTAATTGGATTAGTTTTAGAGTATTCTAAATGCAATATACAATTATACGCAACTATATATGACATCATATTAAATTTTTTCTACGAAATTAATTTTATATATGAATTTATATAATTATGTCCGGTTAAATGCACTGGCAGACAAAAACTTATAAGTGCATATAAAATAATGTATTATTTTATGCAAACGTTTTAACTCGGGAAATTAAAGAATTATAACCGTCCAAAAAACAAATTAAAAGCAAATACCCTATATAATTTGCCTGCCACTTATAAGGAAGCTTTTCCGATGGGTTTCCTTTGAAATTAAATTCGGATAGGTGATAAAGCAGCAAAGATATATGAAAAACGTATCTATTTTTAAAATTGGTGGTGAAAATTAACACATTTTTGTATGAAAATATGTTTAAAGTTTAGGAAATTTAGACTTATTTAAAAACAGCGTTCAAATCCTCGAGAAAACACACATTTTGAAAACCATTTTGACACTATGTCGTGGACCCCGGCTGCCACTTATTTGAATTATTTTAACAAATTATTCACTATTTTTTCCCCTTTTTCATATATCCGACTTCATGTATTGTATTAAAAAAATCGTAAATTTTACAAGCAAGCGTGATTGTAATCTGAAAGAAATAATAAAGAAAAAATATAAAATTGGAAAATTTAAAAATATACCTGACATCGCCTAGGTCTTATTTCCATCGCCTAGGTCTTATTTATTTCGTATTTCCAATTCACTTTGATTTATATTTTGGACAATTTCAAACGCTTTTCAAATTGTCTTTAATCAATTTTTTAAATAAAAACCCTTTAAAATGTCTAAAAAAAAACTACATCGTTATTACTGGTTTAGCTGCTTGATTTTAAAATGTCACATTTCAAGGAGCGCCGATAGAAATTTCTTTACATTTAGTCTAAAAAGAAATTGAGAAAATTTGAGTCCCATTGGACCACGTTAACATGTTATGCATATCGATCAAAGTTTGAGGCTTAAATTTGTTTCAAAAAATTAAAAAAATATGAGATATCGAAATATATATCGTAAAAAAAATACTGAAAACTATGTTACCAGATGCGTGCGTAGCAAACCAAATTTACCAAAAAGATTGCACTGTAAGTAAAGTAACGACTTTTACGGCACAAGTAAACTTAATTTTGAGTCTTAGTGGTAGCTCCATTTTAAAAGATTATGTCAAAATACACAGAAAAAATCATTGTCAAAAAAAAAATTCAATTAAACTTTTGTTCGATTTCAAACTTACTTTCAATTAACTGTTTAATTGAAAATGAATTTGGTATAAAAAAAAATTCTCAGTTTTTATAACGTTGAACAACATTGAAACAAATGCAAAAATTTTAAAAAGTCGCCAAAATTAAAAAAATCATTTAAAGTTGAAAATTCGCGTTTCTTTAATTTTGGTCATTTTTTTGAAATTTTTTTTTGAATTTTGGCGTTTATTTTGGGAGTTTTTTAAATTTCTGCAATTTTGAGGATTGTTTTGGCATTTTTTTTTTCGAATTTTGGGATTTTTCAAATGGTCTAACTTTTCCCAATAGTAAACAATATTCAATTAAATTTTTAATAGATGTGAATAAAACTATATGTAATTGAAAATAATATTAATTAAATAGATACAAATTATTTTAGTTGTTACTACAATTGCATCAACACGACCGAATTTAGTTAAACTTTTGCTGAATCAACAAATATTTTAATTAAAACTCAATTTTAGTTTTTTCTGTTTAGTTTGCATTGTCTCAAACAATTTTTTGATTATATTTTAAGTCAAAGACTTCGAAATCTCTTATGAAAAGATTTTATTTATTGCTTTTTGTCGAAAATCAACTCTAACAATGATAGCCGCCCATTTGCAGGCGATGTTTTCTAACGAAATTTTAAGATTCGAATCATATAAAACTATTTCCTATTTGATCCAAGTCAAAAATAATTATTTTCATATTAAATTTATCAATAACATTGTTACTTTCTAACGAATTGTATTAAGTTTTTAAATTTGTCAAATCATTTCGGGGGGGGCTCTAGCCCCCAAGCCCCCCCCCCCCCTAGCTACGTGCCTGCATACATACCAGTTATAAAAACCTTCATACATACATACATACATACATACATACATACATACAGGGTGGCTGATGCATATTGTTACAATAAGAAATTTAAATAACTTTTTTATTTTTATTTCTTTGTTTTTACATTTGAAAAGCCATACATTTTTATTAAGTATTTTTAATGGCTTTTAAGAAACAATTTATTTAAAATGACTAACACGCCTGATGACATCAAATGCAAGCGAAATTCCGTGCAAATTACAGAGAAAATTCCAAGCTAAGGGGCAAGTCTACTGCGTTCAATTGCTTGTTGTTTGATTTTTTTAAAGGAGAGAAATGAAAATCCTTAAGCAGAACTGTCCGTATTGACTGTCTGGTGATAAATATATGAGCAAAAATATTCCATGTCGAAACTCTAGAATTGACTTGTATTGCAGCAACTATGGCAACAATTGTTTCTTACATTCGAACTGAGAAATTTTGATTAAAAGGCGTCCTAATGATTGTTCCACGATTGACAAAATAACTTACGAGCCCAATCTGCTCGGAGGAGTGCCGCCTAATGTGCCCGTCAAGTTTGTTTATGCGGAAATGCCAGCCCCCAAAGCATTGTAGTGGCGCACAATCAAAATGTTAGTTTCATTACCCCATTCGTTCATTTCCTTAAATTGAAAGACGAATCAATGAAACCAAAAAAAAAAAAAAAATCGAACCGATTAATAACTCAGAAAAAAAGTTAT
Organism: Delia radicum; assembly: GCA_021234595.1. Lineage (NCBI taxonomy): Eukaryota > Metazoa > Arthropoda > Insecta > Diptera > Anthomyiidae > Delia > Delia radicum. The sequence goes on along the minus strand of CM037855.1, from coordinate 78,543,245 downwards.
TACGTTTTCTTTTGTAGTGACATTTATCAGCCACCCTGTATTACAAAACAAAACAAAAAAACAACAACAATATTTTGTGGGGTTTTCCCAGATTTTTTTTTAAAAGAACTACAACTACTTTTACAAAGTGTGTATACCCTCCGCACTATGGGATGGGAAATTTTTTTACAAACACGCTTGCGGAGACATACATAATGAAATAATTATTAAATACCCATTTACATTACGACACATATGTTTATACTATACATCACATAAATCAAACAAAAAGTGTAATAAAATTAAGTTTGTCAAAAAATTAAAAAAGAAAATAGTTTATGTGTTTAGAGTGTTTTCGAGACACAGAAAATTAAAGAAACTGGTATTTTTTCAAATAATATAAATCGATAATAATATAAATCGAAAAATTGATCCAGTGACAAATAAATATGTTTTGCTGATATATTGAACTTTTGGCAAAAATTCGTAATTTTGTTGGCAGCAAAACCCATAAAATCATCATTTAGTTATTTTGGGTATTAAATATAGTCAAAATGACGATAAATCGTCAAACCTGGCAACACTGCATGCGATTGCTACTAAACATACATACATACCAGTTATAAAACCTACATAGATACAGGGTGGCTGATAAATATTGGTACATTAAGAAAATCAAATAACTTTTTTTCAATACATATAAATATTTTTTTATTCTTTCATTTGAAAAGCAATAAATTTTAGTTAGATTACGCCGATCGTTCATTTTCCTTAAATTGAAAGACGAAGCAATAAAACAAAAAAAATGGAACCGAATAATAACTCAGAAAAAAAGTTATTACGTATTTGTTTTGTAGTGGCATTTATCAGCCACACTGTATTACAAAACAAAAAAAAACAACAACAATATTTTTTGGGTTTTTTTGTTATTGTACGTGTTGATTATGACCACGGATGGTAACCGATTCTATGTGGTTATTGGCTCCGTGAATGCTATTTTCTTTTATTTCGGTAACGTTATTTTAGGGGTAACTATATTTAAGGTATTTCGGTTGCGGGCTTTTAGCGTTAACGGTATTTTATTTATTTCGCTAGCGGTATTTTAGATATAAAATAACGTTACATTTTAGTTATTTCGGTAACTTTATTTTAGGGAAAGATTTTTCAGTTATTTTGGTAACGGCATTTTAAGGGTAACGTTATTTTAGATATTCAGGTAATGTTAATGCACACCACAATTTTTAGCCATATTATGCCCGAGTTTTGATTACTTTCTAGCTTATGATCATACTTTGGGAAAATATATATATTTAAAGAAGTTTTTTCAGATCTTGGTAGATTATTTCGGTAACGGTATTTTTATGGTATTGAAATTTTAATTATATCGGTAACGGTATTTTACGGATAACGGTGTTTCAATTATTTCGGTAACGGTATTTTAAGATATTGATATTTTATTTATATCGGTAACGGTATTTTACGGATAACGGTATTTCAATTATTTCGGTAACGGTATTTTTGGGTTAACGATGGTCAGTTGGAAGGGGTTTGAATCGGTTACAGTAATTTAGCGATATTGACTGCCATCCCTGATTGCGTATATTCTTGTGTATAAGTCCCAATTTCCACAATACAAGTCTTATTCATAAACTTATCACATTTTCTTCTTTGAATCAGCTTCGGTGTTTCCACGAGTCAAGTCTTATTATTTATATTTATTTTATTTATATTTATTTATATATTAAAATATTTAAAAAACTTTACACACAAAAAATCACACACGCTACGAAATTAACTTTGTACAACGAAATTAAATATGAAAGATAATTGTCAAAATAGACCTGCTGAAAATTACGAATGAGAAAACAAAACGCATATGACGAGTACAGCAAGCTGAGTACTCGTTTCTTTTCCCCTCGTCACTCTCGCCTACAAAGTAGCAAGCTGATCGATAAGACTTGCATTGTGGAAATTGGGACTAAGCATTGAATGTACGTATGCATGATGAAATAAATAGAATATTTTAAAATTTGATTCAAAATTTTAAGAGGTATTCCCACATTTTCACTCATAACTTTTGAACGCGTTAACCGATTTTGATCATTTTCACTAGCAAACTGCTCATGATATCAACAAACAATTTGACTGAAAATTAGCAACACCTCTTCTGTATTAGCGGAGTATTTTGTATTAACACAGACAGGCGGACAGACGGACATGGCTATATCGACTTCTCTATTCATGCTGATCAAGAATATATATAGTTTATGGGGTCCCAGATTTTTTTTAAAAGAATTACAAACATTTGACAAAGTGATATATACCCTCCTGCACTATGGGATGGAGGGTATAAAAATGCAAAAAAAAATTTCCAAAAATGAAAAAAAAAAATAAATTATGAAAAATCATAAAGTTGGAAATATAAAAATGTAAGTGTTGTATCGTTAATTTAAGTATACATGCCCTTAAATAACATTGGATATGAAAAAATTAGAGAGTTTTTGTCCAAGGAGATATTTACTCTAATTTATGAAATATTACCTCAAATGAAATAATTTCAAAATAAAATAAAAAAATTAACAAAATATCATTAAACGTTTTCCTTAAATTAAAGAATTATATAATTGGGGTAATGATGGTTATCATTAAGTTAAGGGTGTTTTTCTTTAAATCTAGCCATTATATAACAAAAACAACAATATTATTTTTATTAAACATTAGCTTAAAATTAAAGATATTTTCTTTAATACTATAAATAACTTTAAGTACAACAATAAAAAAAAATATTATAGCAATAAAACCAAGGCAATATATTCATTAAATCGATTAACCACAAAGTATCATAAATAACTACATAATAAATTTAAGTAAATGCATACTTAAATAAAAATATTGAAAACATCCCTAATTTTTAAAACAAAATAAAAAAAATTAAAGTGTTTTTCTCATATTCCGTTCCAAGTATGTACTTACTGAACTTAAGGAAATCTTTAATAATACGAAATAATCACACCTTTGCTTTGACGACAAATTTCTTTACTACTACTAAAAAATAATAATAAAACACAAAATAGAAACAGTTTACTTAAAATAAAGAAGTTTATCATTAAAGCAAAGGAAGCCATATTCGCCTTTATTATTTATTTCCTAAAAAATCTGTTACACAAAAAAAAAACTCTTTTTTTTTAAAGATTATTATGCATTTACTTAAAATGAAGTAGGAGCATAGTAACTTCAATTATATGTGTTCCTTGTTTTTAATAAACTTCTTTGATTGGAGAATGTGAGTAATTAAACATTAAAAAAATGAGAGAGATTTACTTTACTGCTTTGTGTTGAAACACATTTGGTTTTCTTTTTAGTCGAGTGAAATCTTCACAGATATAAAGTCGGTCGCGGGTGAGTGTTAAAAATTAAAAATTTTAGTTAAAGTTAAATATAAAAAAATAATATTATTTGGAATTAATTAATAATTAAATACACATGTAAGTATATTAAATTATTTAACAAAAAGTGGTTCTTTTAAGTGAACAAAAGTGAAAAAAATAGAATTTTTTACGTATATATAAAAGAAATTGCTCACTTGTTATACATAAAAAAAAACAAACAGAATTGGCTATACAAGCAACAAGCTACAAAATATTTTATATGTATAAAAAAAATTATTTTATACAAAAGTAGCTTTTATAAAAAAGTACATTTTTATAAAAAGTACGTTTTATAAAAAATCATTTTTTATTAAACAAAGTACTTATTATCAAAATAGTTCCTTTTATAAAAAAATTAAAAAGGTACATTTTATAAAAAGTAGCTCTAATAACAAGTACCTTTTATAAAAAAGCACCTTTTACAAAAAAGTACCTTTTATAAAAAAGTACCTTTTATAAAAAAGTACCTTTTACAAAAAAGTACATTTTACAAAAAAGTACCTTTTATAAAAAAGTACCTTTTATAAAAAAGTACCTTTTATAAAAAAGTACCTTTTATAAAAAATTACCTTTTATAAAAAAAAATACTTTTATAAAAAATGTCTTTTATAGAAAAAGCACCATTATAAAAAGTACCTTTTATAAAAAGTACCTTTTATAAAAAGTACCTTATATAAAAAGTACCTTTTATAAAAAGTACCTTTAATAAAAAGTAGGTCTACTAAAAGTACCTATTATAAAAAGTACATTTTATAAAAAGTACCTTTTATAAAAAGTACCTTTAATAAAAAGTAGGTCTAATAAAAAGTACATTTTATAGAAAAGTACTTTTTATTAAAAAGTACCTTTTATAAAAAGTATCTTTTATAAAAAAATAATTTTTATAAAGTACCTTTATAAAAAAAGTACCTTTTATAAAAAGTGCCTTTAATAAAAAGTAGGTCTAATAAAAAGCACCTTTTATAAAAAGTTCATCGTATAAAAAAGTACATTTTATAGAAAAGTTTTTTTTATAAAAAAAAGTACCTTTTATAAAAAGTATCTTTTATAAAAAAAAATACTTTTTATAAAAAATTATCTTTTATAAAAAGTACCTTTAATAAAAAGTAGCTCTAATAAAAAGTACCTTTTATAAAAAAGTACCTTTTATAAAAGAGTGCCCTTTATAAAAAATTACCTTTTATAAAAGAGTACCCTTTATAAAAAATTACCTTTTATAAAAAGTACCTTTAATAAAAAGTAGCTCTTATAAAAAGTACCTTTTATAAATAAGTACATTTATAAAAAAGTTCCTTTTATAAAATAGTACCTTTTATAAAAAAGTACCTTTTATAAAAAAAAATACTTTTATAAAAATGCCTTTTATAGAAAAAGCACCTTTTATAAAAAGTACCTTTTATAAAAAGTATCTTTTATAAAAAGTATCTTTTATAAAAAGTACCTTTTATAAAAAGTACCTTTTATAAAAAGTACCTTTTATAAAAAGTACCTTTTATAAAAAGTACCTTTTATAAAAAGTACCTTTTATAAAAAGTACCTTTTATAAAAAGTACCTTCTATAAAAAGTACCTTTTATAAAAAGTACCTTTTATAAAAAGTACCTTTTATAAAAAGTACCTTTTATAAAAAGTACCTTTTATAAAAAGTACCTTTTATAAAAAGTACCTTTTATAAAAAGTACCTTTAATAAAAAGTAGGTCTAATAAGAAGTACCTTTTATAAAAAGTACCTTTTATAAAAAGTACATTTTATCAAAAAGTACCTTTTATAAAAAGTACCTTTTATAAAAAGTACCTTTTATAAAAAGTACCTTTTATAAAAAGTACCTTTTATAAAAAGTACCTTTTATAAAAAGTACCTTTAATAAAAAGTAGCTCTAATAAAAAGTAGCTCTAATAAAAAGTACCTTTTATAAAAAGTGACTTTTTATTAAAAAAGTACCTTTTTGCTAAAAAAAAGTACTTTTTTACTAAAAAAAAATGTACATATCAAAAAAGTAAATTTTTTACTAAAAAATGACTTCTTTATTAAAAAGTAAATTTTCAAAAGGTTCCTTCTTATTAAAAAAGTAACTTTTATTTAAAAAAGTACGAATTATTAAAAAAAAGCACCTTTAATTAAAAAAAAATTACATTTTCATTAAAAGTGCCTTTTTATAAAAAAGTGATTTTTTATTAAAAAAGTACATTTTCAAAAAAAAGTACCTTTTATTAAAAAGCGCCTTTTAATAAAAAAGTACCATCTGTTAAAAAAAATTCATTCCTTTACTGTTACTGGTTTTAGATTATGGAGAGCGAAAATCAAGAGCTGTTCGAAGTTCTGGTTGCTTTTAAAGGGGAGCAGTTTCTGCAGTTGTTTGTTGGTAAGTTTCAAATTTTTAAAATCGATTAATAGCTAGATATATATTTTTATTAACCTGAAAGAAAATTTTACCAAAATTGTTATAAATAGCAGACATAACATAACAAGTAATCTTTTGAGAATACTGTTATTTTAGAAGCTGTTTCCTATTCAGAAATTGATTATTCTGTTTCTGTTCTGTTCATTTTTCGCTTTCTGATGTTTTCGGGGAAACCCCTTTTTTATTTTTTGTTGTTGTTTTGTTTGACTGTTTTAATAATTTCTTATTACATGCAAATCAAAGAAAAACACTAATATATAAATTAGATTATAGCGTTGCTTTGGTGACGGTTTTATTGTAAATAAATTGTGCTCATTCTTTTTAATTCTATTTTTTATATCTACACCACTCTGTTGTACAGAATATAATATTTGTTGCTTTTTTATTTTTAATACATTTCTTCATATTATTATAATATTATTATTAATAATAATATTTTTATTAATATTTCTTTTATTATTTCATTATGTATTATCACATAATATTAATTAAAGTTTTTAATTTCTACAAGTTTAAAAAATGTAATTGTTGAGCATCAGCATAATAATGTTGTTTGTCCTTTTAATTGGCTCAGTTTGCTGTAAGGTTCGGAATTTACATTCGGCCATTGAGTTTGGGGTTAGTTAAAGGATGCGGTTCAAAGCAACATTCGCTCCTATAATCATGGCTAATCCAGAATCTCGCTTGAGCATATGTGGATCAATCATTTATTTTTGGAAAATATTTTAATTCGCTAAGTCTGGCGTGTTAAAGTGTCCTTCAAGAATTAATGTTATCTGCACATGTCAATGAGCCAAGGTCTCTAATGTGGCTGGTAAATATATGATAGCGTTTAACTGATCAAAATAAGGCTGGCCTCAAGCCCAACTTATTACGTTGTAGGGAAACCTAACGTACATCGTTATAATTTTTAAACTTGTAGAAAATTAAAAAAAAAAATATATATTTATATATAATTAATTAAAAATATATATATATTAAATAATTATCTTTTCAAAATGACTTTAATCTTTAAAAAAAAAATTTAAAATAATGTCCCCATTGAACATTTTAAAAAGCAGATGTTTTTTTTTAAATGAATTTAAAATATAAAAATAGCAAAATTATCAATGATTTCGATGTAATTTTGTAACATTAAAAGTTTTAATTTGTTAACATATTAAGAAAAGTTTATTTGAAATAGAATTTTTTTTATCTTATACAGGGAAAATTGAAATTAGGGTTTTTTTTAGGAAAAATCAATATTTGTAAAAATATTCAATAATTTGTAAAAAAATCATTTTCAATTCAAAAATTGAGGTAATTATTTAAATTTCATTTTACAATTAAAATTTACAATAAATATATAACGAGATATAGACGAATTTAAAAATTTAAAATAACATATAAATGCTTTTGTTGGGGTTCATTAACTCTAAATAAAGTCGCAGGTGGTTTTAACGATATTAATTAAAGTTTTTAATTTTTACAAGTTTAAAAAATGTAATTGTTGAGCATCAGCGTAATAATGTTCTTTGTCCTTATAATTGGCTCAGTTTGCTGTAAGGTTCGGAATTTACATTCGGCCATTGAGTTTGGGGTTAGTTAAAGGACGCGGTTCAAAGCAACATTCGCTCCTATAATCATGGCTAACCCAGAATCTCGCTTGAGCATGTGTGGATCAATCATTTATTTTTGGGAAATATTTTCATTCGCTAAGTCTGGCGTGTTAAAGTATCTTTCAAGAATTAATGTTATCTGCACATGTCAATGAGCCAAGGTCACTAATGTGGCTGGTAAATATATGATAGCGTTTAACTGATCAAAAAAAGGCTGGCCTTAAGCCAAACTTATTACGTTGTAGGGAAACCTAACGTACATCGTTATAATTTTTAAACTTGTAGGACACCTAATATAAATAAGTATAATATGAATTTTAACCTAGAATCGCTCAGGAGCATGCGTGGATCAGCATTTATTTTTCAAGGTTGTTATCATTCGCTAAATTGATTGATATTTTTCTTCTTTGGGGAAATGTATAGACATTTTTATTATGAGGTTTATTAAAATTTGTTTGCATATTTACAATGTTTCAAAAATTTTAAAGCTATCCCAATTTTAAAAAATTATAGACTTCTATAAGTTTAAAGAGTATAATTGTTGAGCATCAGCGTAATAATGTTGTATGCCCTTTAGTTGGTTCAGTTTGCTGTAAGGTTCGGTATTTATATTCGGGCATTGAGTTTGTGGTTAAATCATGCAGCGGTTCATGGTAACAATACGCGCATAATATGAATTTTAACCTAGAATCTCTCAGAAGCATGCGTGGATCAGCATTTATTTTTCAAGGATGTTATCATTCGCTAAATTAATTTTTGACACTTATTATACATTTTTATTTCGAAATCAGTCAAAATATTAACTTAGCGTGTGAAAATATCCTCTAAGAGTTAATGCAATCTGTTCATGTCAATGTGCTAAGCAGAGAACGACAACTGCTGATTGCAAAAACGTTCATACGTAATCAACATACGAATACAAACATTAGCTTGGTTCATGGGTTGAACATAATCATATACACACATTCTTTTCTGATTTTAAATCAATCAAATTACGTGGTTGCTGTTGCTTCGCTGATTGTATTCAAAGGTTGCATTCAAACCAATCATTTTATTCATGTTTGTTTGGGTCAAACATGAATATTATGATTTGAAATAAATCAGAAACAATAAAAATGAGCGCGTTGAGTTTTATTCATGTGTGAAACCAAATAAAGCAAAATAAGTTCATAACATTAAAAAGGGGATTTACAATATTAGATTTTGTAGAAACACATTTCATAAATGGTATAAATTTAGGGTTATAACTTTTTTTATGCATTATATTACGGGAAATATTGTACTTATAATGAAACTATTTTTTTAGACCAATTTTGAAAAAAAACTCACGCAATTTCTAAATTGCTAAAATTTTTTTATTATAATTTTTTATTTTTTTTATTATAGTAAACTAAGTAAATACATATTCATATATGTATTAAAGTAATAGCTAGGGCCCGGAAGTTCATGCAAATGCATGTTTGTAGGCAATCTTCATTAATTTCTTAAGTTCATTTGTATTGTTTAATGCATACGTTTTGCACAATTAACACACATTTTTAATTATTACCATAAAAATATATTTTTAAGTGCAAATTTTTTAAATTTTAAGTGCATATTTTAAGAGTTTGAGTGCATATTATAGGTGGCTAAAACACAATTTTTAAGTGCATGCGCTTCCTGCCCCTGGTAATAACAATAAACGATTATGACTACCCAGGTAGAAAAATACGAACGGGCCTGTGCTGGCCCGGTGCTGCAAACGGTAGTACATGTACTGGGGAAATGATGTAACTTTAAATCTTAATATTTTCATAACTATTTATCTGATTGTCTTCCTTAAACTGCATTATAAAGGGGCGTACCTCTAGTTTTGCATTAATTAACTTAAAAAAATGCATTTTTAATGCAGTTTTTCTTTTAAATGCATTTTTTTACATATCCCATACTTTAATTCTTTTTTAAAATGCGAATATATAATCGTACTTTTTATTCATGTCAAACTCAAAATTAATGGCAAAATCTTAAATTAATTTTGAATCTGGACCCAAAAAAATTGCTATTTCAGTTTCTGCAAACAATAGCATATTATGAAAATATTAGTTCTTTAAAGAAATCAAAATATGGGAAATTAAAAAAAAATCATTTGTTTATATATCATCAAAATCTATTTTTTCTCTACACCCAAAAAATGGTACTTCAGTTTTTAGCAAACATAGCATATTTTAAAAATATGCATTTTTTAAAAATCCCTAAAAGGGAAATTAAATAAAAATGCTTTTATTTCCGTAACATATTTTTCAAAAAATCATTAAAAATGATTTTATATTATTATTATTTTTATTTATAAATAATTTAATAATCTCCATACTTTGCTCCTATATTAATCAAAAACTTTGCGAGTTTTAGGAAACCAGAACCATTAACGGCTGAAAATGGTTGGCAGTCCTCAGTTATCCATGCTACACATGTGTCGATGGCGGCTTTTTTGTCTTCTGGTGTAACACTTTTTAAACTCTTCTGCTCCTTAAGTGATGCACAGCACTTATGGCGGCTTAAATTTGATGTTTGTCTAGGCGAGTATTTAAGAAGCTTAGAACAACTGCGGCAGTATATATATCCCTCTAAAGTAACACCATCCTCCTTAGTTATTTCTGATAATATATTCCATATCAGACTTTTTCCCTTGTGTCGCGGTAATAAATTGTAAATACCTTTAGAAATTTGATTTAATACAAAATTTTCGTCGATTGACATTTTTTTTAAGCTGCAAGGTCATGTACTTTAAGGTCATTTACTTTAACTGAAGCGTTGACCCATACACTAAACAATATAAAGCAATGTCATACATTATTCAACGCCAACGCTTGTTTATTCAAACATGTGGAGTTAGAATGTTTGATCAAACAACAACGCGTTCAAAATCATGATTATGATTATATTCAATACAGAATTTTTACGAGTGATTAAATGTGAGTTAAAAATGTTTGACAGAAAACTCAAACTGATCTGAACTACGCGTTGATGTGTATGATGTTGATTGTATTCAACACTGAATTTCGTTGAATGATTAAACGTGAATGGACATTTTTGTGTATGATTAAATCAGGGAAAAAGATGATTTTGCCTTTCTCTGGTGCTAAGGTCAAACGATTGACTGATAAATAACGATAGCATTAACTGACCAAAACAAGGCTGGATTTAATCCCAACTTATTGCGTTGTAGGGGAACCTAACGTACATCGTTCTAATTTTTAAACTTCTAGATTGTTTAAGATAATAAAATAAAACTTTGAAATTTTTTGATTTTCTCCAGACTTATGCCCGTAATTTCAAGCAATAGATACCTACTGGTGCTAAGATATCTACCGTGTACACGAACAAAATCGGGTAGGTATCTAAGCACCGGTAGGTAAATATTGCTTGAAATTACGGGCATTATTAAAACAAATTTGAGCACTCTAATTCTCTATTTTTAAATATAAACTGAATGAATTTTAGAAAGTTTTTAATATCTCCTTAAATTTTTTAACATATAGTTATAATCAGGCCAACTAGAAATATGCTTTCAAAATCAATTTTATGACCATAGAAAATATTGTCTAACGAGTAAAAAAAAAAATTCTTTAAAATTCGTATTATAAAATGTAGTTTTCATTAGAGTTTAAACAAATTTGCAAAAATGTATAGAACACTAAATGCAAAATAGGTTTTAATTATATTTTTTGCAGATTTAATTTTTTGATCAAATAAAAAAAATGTTGATATATAAAACTATGCTCTTAAAATGAGTTTCAGTTCTAAAAATAGCAAAAATATGTTCGTAACATTCAAAAATATGACGTTAAGGGCAAAATATGCAAGAATATGCTCTATAAAATCAATTCCAGGTTTCGTCAATTTTTCTGAAACGGATAAATGTCTTATCAGAAGATTTATTAAAGAACATTTTAAAGAGATTTGAATCAACATTGTTATTTTACACCGTTTCCTTCAATTTTGATACTTTTCATTCTATACCAAATTAATATTTCGAAAATGTCTTATTCTAATACAGATCTATGCCCTTTTATTTCTTTATTTTTATGTTCTCTGAAGTTGAGATGGATCCCGATGAATTTATTTTATTAAGTATGAATTACAACGAGATATGGTAATGAAAAATTTGTTTTCTTTTTTAATTAATACTTTAATAAACCTTTTTTCAGGCTTTAAACCACTATTTTTTATCCCTCTTCAACAATATCAATTTCCATAGGTTATTTTATACTTTTAAAAAGGTAATATGAAAGTTTAAAATAAAAAATTCTTTGCTAAAACATCTTTTAACATAATTTTTTGTTTCAGATCTCCAAACGAAGATAATTACACATAAAGGCCAAACTCAATCCAAAGTTCTAATAAAATTTAATATATAATATTTAATAATATTCATGCAATCTAAAAATATATAATTTTTAAGTCAACAAGTTATAAGTTCATAAAAAAATATAAAAAATGTAAATGATTAAATTTCATATTTAATGTACCCAATATGCAATGCAAAACTAAAAACTCCACTGCTTTAAAAAATACTTGAATTGTGCTTTAATTTAAATGTTTTTCCTCTGTCAATAAAAAAAAACAAACTGGAAAATAATTATCTTGATAATATGAAAAAAAAAACTGAATTCTTCCTTGGATTCTAATAATAATGTAAGTAAATTGAATTTGTTAAGGTTCAAAATTTTTCTAATCTTCTTTTTTTTCTAGCCCAAAATCCTGACAGAAAAAGGACAAAAAAGTTTCTTGCTGCTTAGATAATGGGTTTAAAACGAACTTGCAAATGTTAATATGTTTAATGTACTTTGTCAAATGAATTTTTAATTTAATAAATGCAAATAAATTGCATAGAATATATTTGTTTGTGTTTTAATAGGCTTGATTTAAGCTTGAAAATAGGGCTTGAATACACCCGCTTTTAAAGTGTTGTTTGAACTTGAATTAAAGTGCATTTCAAGGTTTGAATTAGAGCGTATTTTCGCTAAAATGTTTGACTGGAGTTCAAGTATCTATTTGGTGGAGTATGTTATGAATTACAGTGTAAATCAAGTATTATTAATGGCTTGAAATTGGAAAATACGGCTTGAATTACACTTTAATTTGGCTTGAATTCAAGCAAAATTGCTTATTGGGGTACAATTTATTTATAGACACAGACAAAACTTTTGCCATTTTCCAACTAAAACTCAGTTACTACGACTGAAATCGGTAACAGAATATTGGTTGACACAATAACATTTTGGTTAACACAACTAATTTTCCGTTGAAATATTCAGAAATCACATTTTAATATGGCTCTGCTAACCAAATTTATTGGTTGTATCCATCAAAATACAATTTTGGCGCTTTATTTGTTTGTGTGTATATAAACAATAAATTTAAAAATAATTTAAAGTAAAAAGCTAAATGTAGTATCATATCAATATCAATCTAAACTATTAATTTAAATAAGTTTAATTAAAATTATCACTTGTAATAATACAAATTTGATAAATTAGCTGTTTTTTTAAAATAAAAAATTTGCAAATTTCGGAATATTTTGAAGTTTTTGGACAAGATTTTTCTATAAAATTTTTGGGTTTTACTCGATATTTAATAAATTAAAAATTTTGCCGAATATTCGGTATTCGGTTTGAATCAATTGCCGAAAATCCGGTATATTTCCCAATCCAATATTCGTGACATCTCTACATAAAATACAATTTATTTTTATATAGTATTATTTTTACAATATTAATAAATAATTCTTTTTCACAAAATAGTTTTCGAACACAAAAACTAATTTAATAACTTTTAATGTGTTATTTATTATTTAGAAATTATTTTAATAAAATATTAAAAAAAAAATAAATGAAAAATAGTTTTCTTTAAAAAATATTAAAAAAAAAATATATACTCAAACTTAATACTTTTAATATGAATTGTTATAAGCTTAAGATATTATCCTCAACTTGATTTATTTATATTTTATCCTCAACTTATTATTTATAAAAGTGTACCATAATTTTGATTAAAATATACAAAATTTTTACATTTGTAAGTAAACGTTTTCACCATTTAAGTATATAATTATACACAACATGAGTACATATACAATTCCGTTTTTTGCAAAAATGTTTGCTTTTCTTTTTGCCCTTTTTTAACAAAATTTCGTTTTTTGAATAGTAACAATATTGAAAATTTTGATATCACATTAAATGTATTTTAAACATCTATAATATTACAGTTTTATATAAGTTACGCAGTTATATAGATCTTGAAAATACCTTTACTTTGATACGAAATTTGTCTATATTTACTTTTTATTACTACTCAAAAATGTACATTTTGTAAAAAATTGCAGAAAAAAGGCAACATTTTTGCTGAAGAGAAAATAGTTTATGAATGTACCTACTCTTGTTAAGTATGAATATATACTTAAACCGTGAAAACATTTACTTGCAATTGTAAAAAGTTTGTATATTTAATTCAAGTTCTTCATTAGTTTTGCTACACATTTATTAAAAATAATGAAATTATTTACTCAACTTAAGTACAGCAATGTACTAAAGTTGAGGATAATATCTTAAAGCTTATTATAATTTATACTGAATTTAAGTAAACATGTCGTAATTCATAGTAAATTGTTTACTATTACACAGTAAATACATACTAAATTTTAGTATATATTTAGTAAAATTTCATCAATTAGAGTATATTATTACATTAAATCAAGGAAACTTTTGGATATATATAGAAAAACGTTTACTTGTATATAGTAAAATATACTCAATTAGAGTATGTTATTTCCATAAAATTAGGAAACGTTTACTTATTGTTAGGAAGTTTTTTACTCTTATAACTTAAAATTTACTCAGTTGGAGTATATTTTTTCCTTAAAACTTGGAAACATTTGCATATTAATAGGAAGTATTTTCCTCTTTTTTGATAAAATATACTCAATTGAAGTACGAAACTTCCTTAAAACAATGAAAGTTTTGCATATTTTGAAGAAATTTTTACTTTTGTTTAGAAAAAATGTACTTCCTTTGAAGAAATTTTACACTTTATTACAAAAAAATACAAAATTTTTAAATATATTAAAGACAATTTTACTTAAAATAGAGAAAAAAAAATTCTGTTTTACTGACAATTTTATTATACCCAAATATATTTTACTCAGTTGAAGTATATTTTTTCCTTAAAACTTGGAAACATTTGCGTATTAATAGGAAGTATTTTCCTCTTGTTTGATAAAATATACTCAATTGAAGTATGAAACTTCCTTAAAACAAAGAAAGATTTACATATTTTGAAGAAATTTTACACTTTATTACAAAAAAATATAAAATTTTTAATTATATTAAAGACAATTTTACTTAAAATAAAGAAAAATACATTCTGTTTTACTGACAATTTTACTATGCCCAAATATATTTATACTTATTTTTGGAAAAAATATATACAATTTTATATCCTAAATTTAAGGAAAAAAGTATACATTTTTTAAGAAAATTTGGCTTTGGAGCTAAATCATTCCTATTTTTTACTCAATTTAAGTAAAATTTCTTTAATCCGAAACAAGTTTTTTTTTGAGTGTGACTTCAAAACGATTGACTTCCCAAAGTTTGAATTCCCAATGATTGAATTCAATAATTGATAATATCGAATGAGCTAAATTGATTGAATTGCCCACTAGCGAATTCCAAAGAATGAATTCTCTGCGACTGATTAAGAAAAAAATCATTCGATTCAAAAAAATCCGATTTGATTTTTTCAAAATAAAATTCAATCTTTGAAGCTCTGTATATGTACAACCACTTGTATGCAAATATTTATTATTAAATTTATTATTATATTTGCAACACATTAATAAAACTCTTTCTAAAAATAAATTTTTTGTTTTATTTGAAACATTTTTTGGGCTGTTTTTCTTTCTTACCGCAAGGTAAATATACGCATTTTTAGGGGGTTTTTACGCATATAAAAATGTATTTTTTTCGCATTTTATCAGTATATTTACAATTAAAGCATGTTTTTTTACTAAAAAATTCAGTAAAATTATTCATTTATTTCTAAATTTAATTAAATTTTTACGCACATGCATAGTACATTTACACGCTTTTTGTTAACCAACTTACACGTAATGTGTGTATTTTTTTTCATTTACACACATAGAGTAAATTTACCCCACTTATAGTAGGAGTATAGTTTCCTACTATAAGTTGGGTAAATTTCAACAGAAATTAATTAGAGTGTATAGTTAATAAGTTTCATTGTAAAATCGAAATAAAATAAAATAGAGTTTGAATCGAAGCGTGAAAAAGAAAAGTCGTGTTATTTTTCTTTGGTTAGTAAGTTAAGAACATAACTCGCGTGTTTACTACAGTTTTTTGTGTGGTATTTCGCCACAGCGTGGAACATTTTAGTTGGTTCTGGTAATTTCTGATAAATTTATCAAACGTAAAAAATTAACCAAATCTACAAGGGTTGTTTACTACCAAGAATGAATACCGCTAATGTTTTTTCTTTTGATTTTATGGTCATATTGCATAATTGTCTTTATTAGCTTTTGTTACGAAATATAAATGCTGACACTATGTCTGCTGTTTGTTTGTATGTCATTGTATTGCTATTTAAATTAAAATCAAAATACAAACTTAATATGAATTCTGTCGAATTGCATTTTATTTTAGCTGGTAAGCAAGATTTTATTATTAAAATAAAGAACATTTTTACGACAAAGAGAGTCGTAGTCAAGTACTCGAAAACGAATGTATTTAATTTACATTAACTTGTATAAGCCCACCCAGCATTTTTTGAAAATTTTAATCATATTCGAGTCTTTTATGATACTTCTGCGCGACTAAAAAGCTGGAATATGCTATCATTTTCTGATCATAAATGATACATTTGTCGGTAGAAAATGGTACCCTAGCCGCGACTCTTCTTGATGACTCATTTTTATACTGTTTTTTTGTTAGTTTTGGGTCATTTTATAGTCTTTTTCGAATCGTTTTATGGTCATTTATGAGTCTTCTTCGAATAAGCTACTAGTCTTTTTTGAGTCACTTATCATTATGTTAAGGAGTCTTTTTAGAGCCACTTATCAGTCTGTTTGGGAGTCTTTTTTGAGTCCCTTATCAGTCTGTTTCGGAGTCTTTTTCTAGTCATTTGAAAATATACAGTGACTCACAGCTTATTTCGTGTGTTAAACTTTAGAGAACATATTTGTTTATATTTTTAACATTAACTTAGATTAGATTAGATTAGATTATAGTGGCACTATGCACCGCGACCAGAAATTGGTATTTTGTGCTGCCAGCGAATACACCCTATAGGTTCAGGCTCCCTACGAAGCCAATTATCCTACCAGGTGAACAGTTCCAAACGTCCGATGGCGTCACTATTCGATCACCAAAATAACGCACCCTCCTGTCGGAGAGCCTCGGACATTTGCAGAGAACATGCTCAGAGGTCTCGGGTTCCAATTCACAAAACCTGCACGTATCCGTAGAGGATCGTCCCATCTTGTACAATTGATACCTAAGGCCACAGTGTCCTGTGAGGTAACCCGTTACGGTCCTTAGTTCGTCCCTCGTCATAGACAAGAGTTTCAGCGACCTCTCCCCAGAGGGAGATATAAACAGCCTCGCCTGTCGCTGCCCAGGCGATCTGGCCCAATAGGCCCCAAACTCCGACTCCCTCCATCTTCTGAGCTTCTCTCTGACATACCCATTGGGTACGCCACAGAAGGGTTCCGGGCCAATGAATTGTCGACGAGCTCCGCAGTTGGCTAGACAGTCAGCCCGTTCGTTGCCCTCATGCCCCTCATGGCATGGAACCCAGCCCAGTGTCAAGGAGTTGTTAAGTCCTAGACGATTTAGAGAGTCGATACATTCCTTAACCAGACCAGACGACACATCTTGAGCCCTCAAGGCATCAAGTGCCGCTTGGCTGTCAGATAGAATGTAGATCGTGGCCCCCCGTGTCCTCCTCCTCAGACACTCTTCCACACAGATACAGATAGCGAAGACCTCAGCCTGAAAAACGGAGGGATATTTGCCCATGGGCAGAGCACGCTGAAATCCGGGTCCGACGACACCCGCCCCCGTATCCATGTTCGACTGTTTCGAGCCATCCGTGAACCAGACCTGTGCACCAACCTCCGGTACCCAAGATCCATTCAACCACATGCTCCTGTCGAAAATCACAACAACAAAGTGCCTAACAAATACTTGCACAGGCAGTATCTTGTCACTGACCCTAATAACCGGGTCATCAGCGAACATTTTCGCAATCTCAAGATGCCCCTTCAGATCCCCACTCCTCATGCTGCCAATCTCCCGCAGCCTTAGGGATCCCATGCACGCGTTCTCCTTTACAGAAATATGCAAAGGAGGAATACCCAGCATGACTCCAATGGCATCAGTCGGACATGATTTTGAGGCACCAGTGATACCAATACATGCCAGTCGATAAATCCCCTTAAGAGTCATCTGAGCCCCGAGTTGTTCAACCTTTGTCCACCACGCCAAAGAGGCGTATGTGACCATCGGTTTCACAATGGTGTTAAAAGACCAGTAGACCATTTGAGGTCAAAGGCCCCAGGTCTTGCCAAAGAGCCTCTGGCAGGCAAACATTGCCCTAGTGGCCCTTTTAGAGATCATATCAAGGTGCTCACTCCAATTCAGAGACCTATCCAATATAACCCCCAAGTACTTAACGCTATCAGAGAAGCAAATCCTCGTCCCCTAAAGCGATGGCTCAGTGAGACATAACTTACGTCTCCTAGTAAAGGGCACCAGGATGGTTTTCGAGGGATTTATAGTCAATCCCTTCTCCTGGCACCACTTTAAGGTAAAGTTCAGAGCCTGTTGCATGCGCTCAGAAATTGTCCTGTCATCCCAGCCTGTGACAGAAATAACAAGATCGTCAGCATATCCGTAGGTTCTGAAACCCAGGTCATTAAGCTGCTCAAGCAGCTCATCAATGACCAGAGTCCACAGCAGAGGCGATAGCACACCACCCTGAGGACAGCCCCTAGTCGCCCCTATGGTCCTAGAAGTGTTCCCGATGCCGAATGTAATGACTCTAGAGGTCAACATCTCCAGAGTCCAACTAACGATAACACTGGGGATGTCTTTCCTCAACATCGCAGTCCTAATCGCATCGTAGGACGTGTTGTCAAAAGCGCCCTGAATATCAACGAAAGCACACAAGGCTATTTGCTTCGCCTCCAGTGCCTTTTCGATCATAGTGACAGCTTGATGGACAGCCGTCTCAGTGGATTTTCCCTGCTGATACGCAAATTGGTACCTATGAATGGGTTTGCGCAGCAGGTACACATCCCTGATATAGTGGTCCAAGACTTTCTCCATGGTCTTAAGGAGAAAAGAACTAAGACTTATTGGTCTATAAGATTTGGGCAAATGTTCCGCTTTGCGCCCAGCCTTCGGTATGAATACTACCTTAACTTCGTTCCAAGCCAATGGAACGTGACCAAATAACAAACTCGACTTAAAAATCCTGGTCAGTTGCGGGAGTATAAGATCCATGCTCCTCTGCAGCAGACACGGATACACCCCATCTGTAAAAATAACAATAACAATGTTGTTTTTATAAGTAAAATAAAATATGATTAATTAATGTATTTGGGGTGAAGAAAAAAATGTTGTATCAATTATCGTTAAAAGCGAACTGCACTGTATATAAATACAGATAAAGATTTACACAATTCAATATATATGGTTTGTGTCTTTGCTATAAAAAAATCGTCGATATTCAGGCGCTGAAATCGCTATGTTTAATTTCTATGATATTAAATATATATTTGAATTGGGAGTTAAAATCCAATTAGTATTCTTTTAAAAATCCAATTGCAATTGATGGAAACGTCCAATTGGGAAAATTGTCAATAGCGCCATCTACTAAGTTATAAAGGGATAGGTTTAAAGGGACAGTAATAAGAAAAAAATAGTTTTAAAAATAATAAATATATTGTGAATTGTGCGCCCCGGTAGGCTAGTTGGTAGCGTGCTGGCTTATCAGTGCGGGGGTCGTGGGTTCGATTCCCACCAGAGGCACTGGTCTGTTTTCGCTACAACGCGCCGAAGGCCATAGTAGCTAGTGCTCCGTTAGGGTAATATTTATAATTTGTAATTATGTGATTATTAATTAATAAATAAAATAAATATTGTGAATTAGTAATTTAATTTAATATCTAATTGTAATTGAGAAAGGACCTAATTGGAAGAATAACTGGCTCCTCCATTTAAATTTAAAAAATAGAAAAAAAATATTCTTAGGAAAAAAACTTTTGTTTTGTAATTAAATGCAGTTTGCTTATAACACTTGAAATAGGGGAAAAGCACAAATCGATGTCTCAAAGTAATCAATATTTGTAGAAAATAATATTATCCATACATGAAATATTTACATATAATGTAGCACTGAAATAATGTAGCACTGATTTTAGTAGAAAAAAGCCACAAAATAGGCTTTTAGCAATGTAAGGAAAATGAATTGTATTAAATACAAAAACACTTTAATTTTAGCGAAATACATTCCGATTTGATCTAAACATGCTAGGAATATTATATTTTAATAATATTAATAAAAACTTTAAATGTTTTTGATCTTATGTTCCACTGAAACACAATTTAATGTTCAAAGTTATTCTGCAGGTTTGTTCTCAATGAAGCAATTTTTTTTTTTTAAATAATAGTTGGTTTTAAAATCAGTAGTGACAATTTACAGAATTGATAAAAACTGTGGAAAGAGTTGAGAAATCGTTTGCATGCACTGACAGGAATTTAATATTACATTTTAAGCAAAGTTATGCTTTTTTCACATGGACTTTTAAAAAAGCATTTAGGGGTCCAAGAAGGTGATTACGTAGAAACTTTTGAACTGTTTTGTAAATACTACATTAACATAGTTTAAGTGGCAATCGTTTCAGTTACATATATTCAGTTGAATTGGACAGAACTAAAGGGAAATGCAAATTGAAGTATTTATGAAATCTGTGGATATAAGAAGTCCGTTATATCAGACATCATTTGTACGGAGTCTTGTTGACGAGACAAACAATTTAAATAAAATGAATTCTTTATAACAAAGATCCATATTGCAATTTTTATTGTTATTGAATTTCAGAGGGAAATTAGTGTTTTAGTGAATTAGTTTTAGTGAATTTAGGGTTTAAAAAGCATACGCGAATTAAAAAAAAAGATTTAAAAAAAATGCGCTTGCTGAGACATACATAATGAAATAATTATTAAATACCCGTTTACATTACAACACACGTGTTTATACTATACATCACATAAGTCCAACGGAAAGTGTGATAATATTAAGTTTGTCAAAAAATTAAAAAAGAAAATACTGTGTGTGTTTAGAGTGTTTTCGTGACACAAAAAATTAAAGACACTGGTATTTTTTCAAATTATATAAATTAAATTGATCCGGTGACAAATTAACATGTTTTGCTGACATATTAAACTTTTGTCAAAAATTCGTAAATTTTTTGGAAGCAAAAATCGTCCAATAGTCATTTAGTTATTTTGGGTATTAAATATCGTCAAAATGACTATAAATCGTCAAACCTGGCAACACTGCATGTGATTGCTTCTAATGCATACATACATACAGGCACGTAACTAGGAATTTGTTTCGGGGGGGGGGGGGGGGGGGGGTATCTTTCCGATTTTTTTTTTGATTATATATTTTTTTTTGCACACTAAAGTAACAGCTTTTTCTTTTGTTTGCTAAATTTTTACCTACACGTAATGGGCAATCATGTATTAATAATAGAAATAGCTTTCTGATTTCATTTTGAAACAAAAACCTCCCGCATAAAGTGCATTTCCTTAAAATGCATTTTTTCATTTATTACTTATTGTGTTCATTATTTTGCGATTTTTGATGTCTATATTGCGAAACAACGCTTTAATCTATTTGATCACAAATTTGAAAATGTTTGTGTACTTTAAGTTGGATATGCATCGTTATTGTCTAATTACGTTAAATTTTTAGCTAAATATTAATTTTTAGTTTAATTAAATAAAGAAAGGATTATGCGGAAAACTTTTTGAAAACCACGAAAAATAAAATTGCGTTACTTTATATTTTTATGTGCTAATATACGTCTAGGGTAGCTAAAACTTGATAAATGTAAAAAAAAGTAAAAAAGTTTCAACTTCTAATAACCCGATTAAAATTAATATGATGCTTTATATAATCATACGAAATTTAATATGAGTCTTAATAAAGTTTTATCCGAGAAATGGGCATAATAATTATATTTGCATTAGTTTAGTTTTAATTTGATAATATCAGATTAAATAACATCCGAATAATGACGCGATACAATTTAATACGATTTTATACAGCGGTATAAATTTATATGTGAACTGATACTGAAATATACAAAATAAGCTATAGTTGTGTCCGGTTTTTGATTTTAAAACTTCATGAAAATCCAAAATATCTATTAATCCTTTTAGAATTTAGCCACTTGCAAAAGGTTTACAACTTTATAATTTGTAACAAATTCCATAGCATTTGGAAATTTTATTATATTCAAAAATAAAAAAATATAAATGAAGATTTTGTGGTATTTATTAACTTACACCATTGAATAACAAAGACGGAAAAAACGTTGAAACTAAATTTAGAGTTTTAGATTGAAAAAAATCTTACACTAAATTAAGAACTCATAATGTTACAAATGAAACAAATTCTTTTTTTAGGGTTAAGAACCAGAAAGAAATCAATTCAAAATACAAAAATTGGGGTAAATTTTGTGTATAAAATTATACACAAAATGATGCAATTAATTGTATTGTATTGATGTAATACACATTTACATCCAAAATATAATTGACAAATTTTCTAGTGTGACTCTGCATGGAGTAATATACAATTTTATCTAAAATAAAATTGTGTTTTTTAAAATATGATATAATATCAAAATATATATTATTTTGCAATGTCTACGTATATAAATATAACGTAATTATTAATTGGATTAGTTTTAGAGTATTCTAAATGCAATATACAATTATACGCAACTATATATGACATCATATTAAATTTTTTCTACGAAATTAATTTTATATATGAATTTATATAATTATGTCCGGTTAAATGCACTGGCAGACAAAAACTTATAAGTGCATATAAAATAATGTATTATTTTATGCAAACGTTTTAACTCGGGAAATTAAAGAATTATAACCGTCCAAAAAACAAATTAAAAGCAAATACCCTATATAATTTGCCTGCCACTTATAAGGAAGCTTTTCCGATGGGTTTCCTTTGAAATTAAATTCGGATAGGTGATAAAGCAGCAAAGATATATGAAAAACGTATCTATTTTTAAAATTGGTGGTGAAAATTAACACATTTTTGTATGAAAATATGTTTAAAGTTTAGGAAATTTAGACTTATTTAAAAACAGCGTTCAAATCCTCGAGAAAACACACATTTTGAAAACCATTTTGACACTATGTCGTGGACCCCGGCTGCCACTTATTTGAATTATTTTAACAAATTATTCACTATTTTTTCCCCTTTTTCATATATCCGACTTCATGTATTGTATTAAAAAAATCGTAAATTTTACAAGCAAGCGTGATTGTAGTCTGAAAGAAATAATAAAGAAAAAATATAAAATTGGAAAATTTAAAAATATACCTGACATCGCCTAGGTCTTATTTCCATCGCCTAGGTCTTATTTATTTCGTATTTCCAATTCACTTTGATTTATATTTTGGACAATTTCAAACGCTTTTCAAATTGTCTTTAATCAATTTTTTAAATAAAAACCCTTTAAAATGTCTAAAAAAAAAACTACATCGTTATTACTGGTTTAGCTGCTTGATTTTAAAATGTCACATTTCAAGGAGCGCCGATAGAAATTTCTTTACATTTAGTCTAAAAAGAAATTGAGAAAATTTGAGTCCCATTGGACCACGTTAACATGTTATGCATATCGATCAAAGTTTGAGGCTTAAATTTGTTTCAAAAAATTAAAAAAATATGAGATATCGAAATATATATCGTAAAAAAAATACTGAAAACTATGTTACCAGATGCGTGCGTAGCAAACCAAATTTACCAAAAAGATTGCACTGTAAGTAAAGTAACGACTTTTACGGCACAAGTAAACTTAATTTTGAGTCTTAGTGGTAGCTCCATTTTAAAAGATTATGTCAAAATACACAGAAAAAATCATTGTCAAAAAAAAAATTCAATTAAATATTTGTTCGATTTCAAACTTACTTTCAATTAACTGTTTAATTGAAAATGAATTTGGTATAAAAAAAAATTCTCAGTTTTTATAACGTTGAACAACATTGAAACAAATGCAAAAATTTTAAAAAGTCGCCAAAATTAAAAAAATCGTTTAAAGTTGAAAATTCACGTTTCTTTAATTTTGGTAATTTTTTTTTAAATTTTGGCGTTTATTTTGGGAGTTTTTTAAATTTCTGCAATTTTGAGGATTGTTTTGGCAATTTTTTTTTCAAATTTTGGGATTTTTCAAATGGTCTAATTTTTCCCAATAGGAAACAATATTCAATTAAATTTTTAATAGATGTGAATAAAAGTATATGTAATTGAAAATAATATTAATTAAATAGATACAAATTATTTTAGTTGTTACTACAATTGCATCAACACGACCGAATTTAGTTAAACTTTTGCTGAATCAACAAATATTTTAATTAAAACTCAATTTTAGTTTTTTCTGTTTAGTTTGCATTGTCTCAAACAATTTTTTGATTATATTTTAAGTCAAAGACTTCGAAATCTCTTATGAAAAGATTTTATTTATTGCTTTTTGTCGAAAATCAACTCTAACAATGATAGCCGCCCATTTGCAGGCGATGTTTTCTAACGAAATTTTAAGATTCGAATCATATAAAACTATTTCCTATTTGATCCAAGTCAAAAATAATTATTTTCATATTAAATTTATCAATAACATTGTTACTTTCTAACGAATTGTATTAAGTTTTTAAATTTGTCAAATCATTTCGGGGGGGCTCTAGCCCCCAAGACCCCCCCCCTAGCTACGTGCCTGCATACATACCAGTTATAAAAACCTTCATACATACATACAGGGTGGCTGATGCATATTGTTACAATAAGAAATTTAAATAACTTTTTTATTTTTATTTCTTTGTTTTTACATTTGAAAAGCCATACATTTTTATTAAGTATTTTTAATGGCTTTTAAGAAACAATTTATTTAAAATGACTAACACGCCTGATGACATCAAATGCAAGCGAAATTCCGTGCAAATTACAGAGAAAATTCCAAGCTAAGGGGCAAGTCTACTGCGTTCAATTGCTTGTTGTTTGATTTTTTTAAAGGAGAGAAATGAAAATCCTTAAGCAGAACTGTCCGTATTGACTGTCTGGTGATAAATATATGAGCAAAAATATTCCATGTCGAAACTCTAGAATTGACTTGTATTGCAGCAACTATGGCAACAATTGTTTCTTACATTCGAACTGAGAAATTTTGATTAAAAGGCGTCCTAATGATTGTTCCACGATTGACAAAATAATTTACGAGCCCAATCTGCTCGGAGGAGTGCCGCCTAATGTGCCCGTCAAGTTTGTTTATGCGGAAATGCCAGCCCCCAAAGCATTGTAGTGGCGCACAATCAAAATGTTAGTTTCATTACCCCATTCGTTCATTTCCTTAAATTGAAAGACAAATCAATGAAACCAAAAAAAAAAATAAATCGAACCGATTAATAACTCAGAAAAAAAGTTATTACGTTTTCTTTTGTAGTGGCATTTATCAGCCACCCTGTATTACAAAACAAAACAAAAAAACAACAACAATATTTCGTGGGTTTTTCCCAGATTTTTTTTTTAAAAAGAACTACAACTACTTTTACAAAGTGTGTATACCCTCCGCACTATGGGATGGAAAACTTTTTTTACAAACACGCTTGCGGAGACATACATAATGAAATAATTATTAAATACCCATTTACATTACGACACATATGTTTATACTATACATCACATAAATCAAACAAAAAGTGTAATAAAATTAAGTTTGTCAAAAAATTAAAAAAGAAAATAGTTTATGTGTTTAGAGTGTTTTCGAGACACAGAAAATTAAAGAAACTGGTATTTTTTCAAATAATATAAATCGATAATAATATAAATCGAAAAATTGATCCAGTGACAAATAAATATGTTTTGCTGATATATTGAACTTTTGGCAAAAATTCGTAATTTTGTTGGCAGCAAAACCCATAAAATCATCATTTAGTTATTTTGGGTATTAAATATAGTCAAAATGACGATAAATCGTCAAACCTGGCAACACTGCATGCGATTGCTACTAAACATACATACATACATACCAGTTATAAAACCTACATAGATACAGGGTGGCTGATAAATATTGGTACATTAAGAAAATCAAATAACTTTTTTTCAATACATATAAATATTTTTTTATTCTTTCATTTGAAAAGCAATAAATTTTAGTTAGATTACGCCGATCGTTCATTTTCCTTAAATTGAAAGACGAAGCAATAAAACAAAAAAAATGGAACCGAATAATAACTCAGAAAAAAAGTTATTACGTATTTGTTTTGTAGTGGCATTTATCAGCCACACTCTAGTACAAAACAAAAAAAAACAACAACAATATTTTTTGGGTTTTTTTGTTATTGTACGTGTTGATTATGACCACGGATGGTAACCGATTCTATGTGGTTATTGGCTCCGTGAATGCTATTTTCTTTTATTTCGGTAACGTTATTTTAGGGGTAACTATATTTAAGGTATTTCGGTTGCGGGCTTTTAGCGTTAACGGTATTTTATTTATTTCGCTAGCGGTATTTTAGATATAAAATAACGTTACATTTTAGTTATTTCGGTAACTTTATTTTAGGGAAAGATTTTTCAGTTATTTTGGTAACGGCATTTTAAGGGTAACGTTATTTTAGATATTCAGGTAATGTTAATGCACACCACAATTTTTAGCCATATTATGCCCGAGTTTTGATTACTTTCTAGCTTATGATCATACTTTGGGAAAATATATATATTTAAAGAAGTTTTTTCAGATCTTGGTAGATTATTTCGGTAACGGTATTTTTATGGTATTGAAATTTTAATTATATCGGTAACGGTATTTTACGGATAACGGTGTTTCAATTATTTCGGTAACGGTATTTTAAGATATTGATATTTTATTTATATCGGTAACGGTATTTTACGGATAACGGTATTTCAATTATTTCGGTAACGGTATTTTTGGGTTAACGATGGTCAGTTGGAAGGGGTTTGAATCGGTTACAGTAATTTAGCGATATTGACTGCCATCCCTGATTGCGTATATTCTTGTGTATAAGTCCCAATTTCCACAATGCAAGTCTTATTCATAAACTTATCACATTTTCTTCTTTGAATCAGCTTCGGTGTTTCCACGAGTCAAGTCTTATTATTTATATTTATTTTATTTATATTTATTTATATATTAAAATATTTAAAAAACTTTACACACAAAAAATCACACACGCTACGAAATTAACTTTGTACAACGAAATTAAATATGAAAGATAATTGTCAAAATAGACCTGCTGAAAATTACGAATGAGAAAACAAAACGCATATGACGAGTACAGCAAGCTGAGTACTCGTTTCTTTTCCCCTCGTCACTCTCGCCTACAAAGTAGCAAGCTGATCGATAAGACTTGCATTGTGGAAATTGGGACTAAGCATTGAATGTACGTATGCATGATGAAATAAATAGAATATTTTAAAATTTGATTCAAAATTTTAAGAGGTATTCCCACATTTTCACTCATAACTTTTGAACGCGTTAACCGATTTTGATCATTTTCACTAGCAAACTGCTCATGATATCAACAAACAATTTGACTGAAAATTAGCAACACCTCTTCTGTATTAGCGGAGTATTTTGTATTAACACAGACAGGCGGACAGACGGACAGACGTACATGGCTATATCGACTTCTCTATTCATGCTGATCAAGAATATATATAGTTTATGGGGTCCCAGATTTTTTTTAAAAGAATTACAAACATTTGACAAAGTGATATATACCCTCCTGCACTATGGGATGGAGGGTATAAAAATGCAAAAAAAAATTTCCAAAAATGAAAAAAAAAATTTCAAATTTTAAAGAAAGCTAAAATTGAAAAAACCAAAAATATTGAGGAGCAATTTAAAATACAGTGTAAATTCGATAATCCGGACTCCACTAATCCGGAATATTCAGTAATCCGGACAGCATTTTGCAGCTCATTGCGTATTCTATAATCCGGATTAATTGCAGTTCTATAGTCCGGATTGAATAAAACCCGTTTTTATTTATTTTCTTATTCAAATCACAGCATGCTTTGAAAAATACAATCATTGCGTATTCTATAATCCGGATTGATTGAAACTCTATAGTCCGGATTGAATAACAGCCTTTTTTATTTATATTTTTATTTAAATCACAGCATGCTTTGAAAAATACAGTTAGAATTGTGTGATGAGTATGTTTGCACATTCGTTTTTAATTTAGTATTGATGCAAGATGACTTTGTCAAACGAAATTAATATTATTTATTGTTAAGTATGTGTGCAAATTGGTACTTTTTTTATTTTAACTGAACAGCACAAATTAATATTTATGTTTTTATGCTATGAATTATTATAATTTTTAATAAATACATACATTCGCTAATCCGGAATATTCGCTAATCCGGATTGGGGTCTGCAATCAATTATTCGGATTATCGAATTTTTACCGTAGTTGTAAATGTAAATTTATCTTTACTAGGTTTCGAAACACAGGCGATGTTCCAAATAAATTCTCTCTTTGCTTTGCGATGCTTTGTTTTCGAGAAACTACAAGAGATAAATAAATACTATAAACACTTTTGCCGTTTTTAAATTTTAAAGTTTTTTTCAGTTTGGCAATGTTTTAGCAATTTTTCTCATTTTTGGCGATTTTTTTTTTAATTTTTGCGATTTTCCAATTTTGAAAATTTTTATTTTTTATTTTTAATTTTGGAGATTGTTTTAAATTTTGTCGATTTTTTCAGTTTAAAGGATTTTTTACATTTTTGGCGATTTTTTCAATTTTGGAGATTGTTTTAAATTTTTTGGGATTTTTTAATTTAACGATATTTTTCAATTTCAGCGATTTTTTCAATTCTGTTTTTCAGTTTCGCCGATTTCGGCAATTCCCAAATTGTAAATCGATTGAGTGAAAAATAGATTGAACTCTCAATTATTGAATTCGCAATGATTGAATTCAAAACGATTGACTTCAAAACGATTGACTTCCCAAAGTTTGAATTCCCAATGATTGAATTCAATAATTGATAATATCGAATGAGCTAAATTGATTGAATTGCCTACTAGCGAATTCCAAAGAATGAATTCTCTGCGACTGATTAAGAAAAAAATCATTCGATTCAAAAAAATCCGATTTGATTTTTTCAAAATAAAATTCAATCTTTGAAGCTCTGTATATGTACAACCACTTGTATGCAAATATTTATTATTAAATTTATTATTATATTTGCAACACATTAATAAAACTCTTTCTAAAAATAAATTTTTTGTTTTATTTGAAACATTTTTTGGGCTGTTTTTCTTTCTTACCGCAAGGTAAATATACGCATTTTTAGGGGGTTTTTACGCATATAAAAATGTATTTTTTTCGCATTTTATCAGTATATTTACAATTAAAGCATGTTTTTTTACTAAAAAATTCAGTAAAATTATTCATTTATTTCTAAATTTAATTAAATTTTTACGCACATGCATAGTACATTTACACGCTTTTTGTTAACCAACTTACACGTAATGTGTGTATTTTTTTTCATTTACACACATAGAGTAAATTTACCCCACTTATAGTAGGAGTATAGTTTCCTACTATAAGTTGGGTAAATTTCAACAGAAATTAATTAGAGTGTATAGTTAATAAGTTTCATTGTAAAATCGAAATAAAATAAAATAGAGTTTGAATCGAAGCGTGAAAAAGAAAAGTCGTGTTATTTTTCTTTGGTTAGTAAGTTAAGAACATAACTCGCGTGTTTACTACAGTTTTTTGTGTGGTATTTCGCCACAGCGTGGAACATTTTAGTTGGTTCTGGTAATTTCTGATAAATTTATCAAACGTAAAAAATTAACCAAATCTACAAGGGTTGTTTACTACCAAGAATGAATACCGCTAATGTTTTTTCTTTTGATTTTATGGTCATATTGCATAATTGTCTTTATTAGCTTTTGTTACGAAATATAAATGCTGACACTATGTCTGCTGTTTGTTTGTATGTCATTGTATTGCTATTTAAATTAAAATCAAAATACAAACTTAATATGAATTCTGTCGAATTGCATTTTATTTTAGCTGGTAAGCAAGATTTTATTATTAAAATAAAGAACATTTTTACGACAAAGAGAGTCGTAGTCAAGTACTCGAAAACGAATGTATTTAATTTACATTAACTTGTATAAGCCCACCCAGCATTTTTTGAAAATTTTAATCATATTCGAGTCTTTTATGATACTTCTGCGCGACTAAAAAGCTGGAATATGCTATCATTTTCTGATCATAAATGATACATTTGTCGGTAGAAAATGGTACCCTAGCCGCGACTCTTCTTGATGACTCATTTTTATACTGTTTTTTTGTTAGTTTTGGGTCATTTTATAGTCTTTTTCGAATCGTTTTATGGTCATTTATGAGTCTTCTTCGAATAAGCTACTAGTCTTTTTTGAGTCACTTATCATTATGTTAAGGAGTCTTTTTAGAGCCACTTATCAGTCTGTTTGGGAGTCTTTTTTGAGTCCCTTATCAGTCTGTTTCGGAGTCTTTTTCTAGTCATTTGAAAATATACAGTGACTCACAGCTTATTTCGTGTGTTAAACTTTAGAGAACATATTTGTTTATATTTTTAACATTAACTTAGATTAGATTAGATTAGATTAGATTAGATTATAGTGGCACTATGCACCGCGACCAGAAATTGGTATTTTGTGCTGCCAGCGAATACACCCTATAGGTTCAGGCTCCCTACGAAGCCAATTATCCTACCAGCTGAACAGTTCCAAACGTCCGATGGCGTCACTATTCGATCACCAAAATAACGCACCCTCCTGTCGGAGAGCCTCGGACATTTGCAGAGAACATGCTCAGAGGTCTCGGGTTCCAATTCACAAAACCTGCACGTATCCGTAGAGGATCGTCCCATCTTGTACAATTGATACCTAAGGCCACAGTGTCCTGTGAGGTAACCCGTTACGGTCCTTAGTTCGTCCCTCGTCATAGACAAGAGTTTCAGCGACCTCTCCCCAGAGGGAGATATAAACAGCCTCGCCTGTCGCTGCCCAGGCGATCTGGCCCAATAGGCCCCAAACTCCGACTCCCTCCATCTTCTGAGCTTCTCTCTGACATACCCATTGGGTACGCCACAGAAGGGTTCCGGGCCAATGAATTGTCGACGAGCTCCGCAGTTGGCTAGACAGTCAGCCCGTTCGTTGCCCTCATGCCCCTCATGGCATGGAACCCAGCCCAGTGTCAAGGAGTTGTTAAGTCCTAGACGATTTAGAGAGTCGATACATTCCTTAACCAGACCAGACGACACATCTTGAGCCCTCAAGGCATCAAGTGCCGCTTGGCTGTCAGATAGAATGTAGATCGTGGCCCCCCGTGTCCTCCTCCTCAGACACTCTTCCACACAGATACAGATAGCGAAGACCTCAGCCTGAAAAACGGAGGGATATTTGCCCATGGGCAGAGCACGCTGAAATCCGGGTCCGACGACACCCGCCCCCGTATCCATGTTCGACTGTTTCGAGCCATCCGTGAACCAGACCTGTGCACCAACCTCCGGTACCCAAGATCCATTCAACCACATGCTCCTGTCGAAAATCACAACAACAAAGTGCCTAACAAATACTTGCACAGGCAGTATCTTGTCACTGACCCTAATAACCGGGTCATCAGCGAACATTTTCGCAATCTCAAGATGCCCCTTCAGATCCCCACTCCTCATGCTGCCAATCTCCCGCAGCCTTAGGGATCCCATGCACGCGTTCTCCTTTACAGAAATATGCAAAGGAGGAATACCCAGCATGACTCCAATGGCATCAGTCGGACATGATTTTGAGGCACCAGTGATACCAATACATGCCAGTCGATAAATCCCCTTAAGAGTCATCTGAGCCCCGAGTTGTTCAACCTTTGTCCACCACGCCAAAGAGGCGTATGTGACCATCGGTTTCACAATGGTGTTAAAAGACCAGTAGACCATTTGAGGTCAAAGGCCCCAGGTCTTGCCAAAGAGCCTCTGGCAGGCAAACATTGCCCTAGTGGCCCTTTTAGAGATCATATCAAGGTGCTCACTCCAATTCAGAGACCTATCCAATATAACCCCCAAGTACTTAACGCTATCAGAGAAGCAAATCCTCGTCCCCTGAAGCGATGGCTCAGTGAGACATAACTTACGTCTCCTAGTAAAGGGCACCAGGATGGTTTTCGAGGGATTTATAGTCAATCCCTTCTCCTGGCACCACTTTAAGGTAAAGTTCAGAGCCTGTTGCATGCGCTCAGAAATTGTCCTGTCATCCCAGCCTGTGACAGAAATAACAAGATCGTCAGCATATCCGTAGGTTCTGAAACCCAGGTCATTAAGCTGCTCAAGCAGCTCATCAATGACCAGAGTCCACAGCAGATGCGATAGCACACCACCCTGAGGACAGCCCCTAGTCGCCCCTATGGTCCTAGAAGTGTTCCCGATGCCGAATGTAATGACTCTAGAGGTCAACATCTCCAGAGTCCAACTAACGATAACACTGGGGATGTCTTTCCTCAACATCGCAGTCCTAATCGCATCGTAGGACGTGTTGTCAAAAGCGCCCTGAATATCAACGAAAGCACACAAGGCTATTTGCTTCGCCTCCAGTGCCTTTTCGATCATAGTGACAGCTTGATGGACAGCCGTCTCAGTGGATTTTCCCTGCTGATACGCAAATTGGTACCTATGAATGGGTTTGCGCAGCAGGTACACATCCCTGATATAGTGGTCCAAGACTTTCTCCATGGTCTTAAGGAGAAAAGAACTAAGACTTATTGGTCTATAAGATTTGGGCAAATGTTCCGCTTTGCGCCCAGCCTTCGGTATGAATACTACCTTAACTTCGTTCCAAGCCAATGGAACGTGACCAAATAACAAACTCGACTTAAAAATCCTGGTCAGTTGCGGGAGTATAAGATCCATGCTCCTCTGCAGCAGACACGGATACACCCCATCTGTAAAAATAACAATAACAATGTTGTTTTTATAAGTAAAATAAAATATGATTAATTAATGTATTTGGGGTGAAGAAAAAAATGTTGTATCAATTATCGTTAAAAGCGAACTGCACTGTATATAAATACAGATAAAGATTTACACAATTCAATATATATGGTTTGTGTCTTTGCTATAAAAAAATCGTCGATATTCAGGCGCTGAAATCGCTATGTTTAATTTCTATGATATTAAATATATATTTGAATTGGGAGTTAAAATCCAATTAATATTCTTTTAAAAATCCAATTACAATTGATGGAAACGTCCAATTGGGAAAATTGTCAATAGCGCCATCTACTAAGTTATAAAGGGATAGGTTTAAAGGGACAGTAATAAGAAAAAAATAGTTTTAAAAATAATAAATATATTGTGAATTGTGCGCCCCGGTAGGCTAGTTGGTAGCGTGCTGGCTTATCAGTGCGGGGGTCGTGGGTTCGATTCCCACCAGAGGCACTGGTCTGTTTTCGCTACAACGCGCCGAAGGCCATAGTAGCTAGTGCTCCGTTAGGGTAATATTTATAATTTGTAATTATGTGATTATTAATTAATAAATAAAATAAATATTGTGAATTAGTAATTTAATTTAATATCTAATTGTAATTGATTGATTTAATATCTAATTGGAAGAATAACTGGCTCCTCCATTTAAATTTAAAAAATAGAAAAAAATATTCTTAGGAAAAAAACTTTTGTTTTGTAATTAAATGCAGTTTGCTTATAACACTTGAAATAGGGGAAAAGCACAAATCGATGTCTCAAAGTAATCAATATTTGTAGAAAATAATATTATCCATACATGAAATATTTACATATAATGTAGCACTGAAATAATTATTTTTCTATAAAACAAAACCCGTGATTTTAGTAGAAAAAAGCCACAAAATAGGCTTTTAGCAATGTAAGGAAAATGAATTGTATTAAATACAAAAACACTTTAATTTTAGCGAAAAACATTCCGATTTGATCTAAACATGCTAGGAATATTATATTTTAATAATATTAATAAAAACTTTAAATGTTTTTGATCTTATGTTTCACTGAAACACAATTTAATGTTCAAAGTTATTCTGCAGGTTTGTTCTCAATGAAGCAATTTTTTTTTTTTTTTTGAAATAATAGTTGGTTTTAAAATCAGTAGTGACAATTTACAGAATTGATAAAAACTGTGGAAAGAGTTGAGAAATCGTTTGCATGCACTGACAGGAATTTAATATTACATTTTAAGCAAAGTTATGCTTTTTTCACATGGACTTTTAAAAAAGCATTTAGGGGTCCAAGAAGGTGATTACGTAGAAACTTTTGAACTGTTTTGTAAATACTACATTAACATAGTTTAAGTGGCAATCGTTTCAGTTACATATATTCAGTTGAATTGGACAGAACTAAAGGGAAATGCAAATTGAAGTATTTATGAAATCTGTGGATATAAGAAGTCCGTTATATCAGACATCATTTGTACGGAGTCTTGTTGACGAGACAAACAATTTAAATAAAATGAATTCTTTATAACAAAGATCCATATTGCAATTTTTATTGTTATTGAATTTCAGAGGGAAATTAGTGTTTTAGTGAATTAGTTTTAGTGAATTTAGGGTTTGAAAAGCATACGCGAATTAAAAAAAAGATTTAAAAAAAATGCGCTTGCTGAGACATACATAATGAAATAATTATTAAATACCCGTTTACATTACAACACACGTGTTTATACTATACATCACATAAGTCAAACGGAAAGTGTGATAATATTAAGTTTGTCAAAAAATTAAAAAAGAAAATACTGTGTGTGTTTAGAGTGTTTTCGTGACACAAAAAATTAAAGAAACTGGATTTTTTTCAAATTATATAAATTAAATTGATCCGGTGACAAATTAACATGTTTTGCTGACATATTAAACTTTTGTCAAAAATTCGTAAATTTTTTGGAAGCAAAAATCGTCCAATAGTCATTTAGTTATTTTGGGTATTAAATATCGTCAAAATGACTATAAATCGTCAAACCTGGCAACACTGCATGTGATTGCTTCTAATGCATACATACCCAGGAAAAAATTACACATTCCAAAAAGAAGGTGATGCCCACACTTGCTTACATATCTCATTGCCAAATTTAGTAACTGCAATACCAAACACATTCCAACGTTCCATCAAAAAAGCAAGTTGTATTGTAATCAAGTAGTATTGTAATCAAATCAATTGTAATCAATTCTTTAAATTTAAACCTGAAAGCATGAACTCAATAACAAAATAATTATTTACTTAAAAGAAAATAACAATGTTATTAACTTATATGTATAACTTTTTGTACTCAAGAAGTAATCATATACTTTTTCTTAATAAAAGGACTTTATTGGAAGTAGTTCCTCATTTTGAAAAAAGAAGTTATGCAATTTTAAAGAATTTATCTTATATATTTTTGTTGAAACAAATTTTTATTTGCTGGAAAATAATACTAAAAACCGAAATTGCATGTTGCCTAAATTTTGGTAAACTGTGGTTAGGTATAAATTAGGGACGCGCTTATTTATACTTCATATTTTCTTATTTTTTTTAGGGAACTATTTTTTCTTTTTTGTGTAAGTACTTCGTAGTTTTACAATGGAACTATTTCTTTATTAAAAAATGTATGTAGTTCTTACAAATATAAAGTAAATAGTTCTTCGGTAAAAAAAATAATCAATTCTAAAGAATCAATTATTTTAGTCTCACGCCCTGTTAAAAGAATCGAGTAGGTAATCTAGTAAGGAATGCGTTCTGCACAATATGCTTGATTACAAACCCGCTTACCTTTTTGAAAATTTTTTGCTGGGTACATACAGGCACGTAACTAGGAATTTGTTTCGGGGGGGGGGGGGGGGTTATCTTTTCGATTTTTTTTTTTTGATTATATATTTTTTTTTGCACACTAAAGTAACAGCTTTTTCTTTTGTTTGCTAAATTTTTGCTAAATTTTTACCTACACGTAATGGGCAATCATGTATTAATAATAGAAATAGCTTTCTGATTTCATTTTGAAACAAAAACCTTCCGCATAAAGTGCATTTCCTTAAAATGCATTTTTTCATTTATTACTTATTGTGTTCATTATTTTGCGAATTTTGATGTCTATATTGCGAAACAACGCTTTAATCTGTTTGATCACAAATTTGAAAATGTTTGTGTACTTTAAGTTGGATATGCATCGTTATTGTCTAATTACGTTAAATTTTTAGCTAAATATTAATTTTTAGTTTAATTAAATAAAAAAAGGATTATGCGGAAAACTTTTTGAAAACCACGAAAAATAAAATTGCGTTACTTTATATTTTTATGTGCTAATATACGTCTAGGGTAGCTAAAACTTGATAAATGTAAAAAAAAGTAAAAAAGTTTCAACTTCTAATAACCCGATTAAAATTATATAATCATACGAAATTTAATATGAGTTTATCCGAGAAATGGGCATAATAATTATATTTGCATTAGTTTAGTTTTAATTTGATAATATCAGATTAAATAACATCCGAATAATGACGCGATACAATTTAATACGATTTTATACAGCGGTATAAATTTATATGTGAACTGATACTGAAATATACAAAAATAAGCTATAGTTGTGTCCGGTTTTTGATTTTAAAACTTCATGAAAATCCAAAATATCTATTAATCCTTTTAGACTTTAGCCACTTGCAAAAGGTTTACAACTTTATAATTTGTAACAAATTCCATAGCATTTGGAAATTTTATTATATTCAAAAATAAAGAAATATATATGAAGATTTTGTGGTATTTATTAACTTACACCATTGAATAACAAAGACGGAAAAAACGTTGAAACTAAATTTAGAGTTTTAGATTGAAAAAAATCTTAGACTAAATTAAGAACTCATAATGTTACAAATGAAACATTTTCTTTTTTATGGTTAAGAACCAGAAAGAAATCAATTCAAAAGACAAAAATTGGGGGTAAATTTTGTGTATAAAATTATACACAAAATGATGCAATTAATTGTATTGTATTGATGTAATACACATTTACATCCAAAATATAATTGACAAATTTTCTAGTGTGACTCTGCATGGGGTAATATACAATTTTATCTAAAATAAAATTGTGTTTTTTAAAATATGATATAATATCAAAATATATATTATTTTGCAATGTCTAGGTATATAAATATAACGTAATTATTAATTGGATTAGTTTTAGCGTATTCTAAATGCAATATACAATTATACGCAACTATATATGACATCATATTAAATTTTTGCTACGAAATTAATTTTATATATGAATTTATATAATTATGTCCGGTTAAATGCACTGGTAGACAAAAACTTATAAGTGCATATAAAATAATGTATTATTTTATGCAAACGTTTTAACTCGGGAAATTAAAGAATTATAACCGTCCAATAAACAAATTAAAAGCAAATACCCTATATAATTTGCCTGCCACTTATAAGGAAGCTTTTCCGATGGGTTTCCTTTGAAATTAAATTCGGATAGGTGATAAAGCAGCAAAGATATATGAAAAACGTATCTATTTTTAAAATTGGTGGTGAAAATTAAGACATTTTTGTATGAAAATATGTTTAAAGTTTAGGAAATTTAGACTTATTTAAAAACAGCGTTCAAATCCTCGAGAAAACACACATTTTGAAAACCATTTTGACACTATGTCGTGGACCCCGGCTGCCACTTATTTGAATTATTTTAACAAATTATTCACTATTTTTTCCCCTTTTTCATATATCCGACTTCATGTATTGTATTAAAAAAATCGTAAATTTTACAAGCAAGCGTGATTGTAGTCTGAAAGAAATAATAAAGAAAAAATATAAAATTGGAAAATTTAAAAATATACCTGACATCGCCTAGGTCTTATTTCCATCGCCTAGGTCTTATTTATTTCGTATTTCCAATTCACTTTGATTTATATTTTGGACAATTTCAAACGCTTTTCAAATTGTCTTTAATCAATTTTTTAAATAAAAACCCTTTAAAATGTCTAAAAAAAAACTACATCGTTATTACTGGTTTAGCTGCTTGATTTTAAAATGTCGCATTTCAAGGAGCGCCGATAGAAATTTGTTTACATTTAGTCTAAAAAGAAATTGAGAAAATTTGAGTCCCATTGGACCACGTTAACATGTTATGCATATCGATCAAAGTTTGAGGCTTGAATTTGTTTCAAAAATTAAAAAAATATGAGATATCGAAATATATATCGTAAAAAAAATACTGAAAACTATGTTACCAGATGCGTGCGTAGCAAACCAAATTTACCAAAAAGATTGCACTGTAAGTAAAGTAACGACTTTTACGGCACAAGTAAACTTAATTTTGAGTCTTAGTGGTAGCTCCATTTTAAAAGATTATGTCAAAATACACAGAAAAAATCATTGTCAAAAAAAAAATTCAATTAAACTTTTGTTCGATTTCAAACTTACTTTCAATTAACTGTTTAATTGAAAATGAATTTGGTATAAAAAAAAAATTCTCAGTTTTTATAACGTTGAACAACATTGAAACAAATGCAAAAATTTTAAAAAGTCGCCAAAATTAAAAAAATCGTTTAAAGTTGAAAATTCGCGTTTCTTTAATTTTGGTCATTTTTTTTTTAATTTTGGCGTTTATTTTGGGAGTTTTTTAAATTTCTGCAATTTTGAGGATTGTTTTGGCAATTTTTTTTTCAAATTTTGCGATTTTTCAAATGGTCTAATTTTTCCCAATAGTAAACAATATTCAATTAAATTTTTAATAGATGTGAATAAAACTATATGTAACTGAAAATAATATTAATTAAATAGATACAAATTATTTTAGTTGTTACTACAATTGCATCAACACGACCGAATTTAGTTAAACTTTTGCTGAATCAACAAATATTTTAATTAAAACTCAATTTTAGTTTTTTCTGTTTAGTTTGCATTGTCTCAAACAATTTTTTGATTATATTTTAAGTCAAAGACTTCGAAATCTCTTATGAAAAGATTTTATTTATTGCTTTTTGTCGAAAATCAACTCTAACAATGATATCCGCCCATTTGCAGGCGATGTTTTCTAACGAAATTTTAAGATTCGAATCATATAAAACTATTTTGTGCCTAATGTGCCCGTTAAGTTTGTTTATGCGGAAATTCCAGCCCCCAAAGCAATGTAGTGGCGCACAATCAAAATGTTAGTTTCATTATCTCATTCGTTCATTTCCTTAAATTGAAAGACGAATCAATGAAACCAAAAAAAAAAAATAAATCGAACCGATTAATAACTCAGAAAAAAAGTTATTACGTTTTCTTTTGTAGTGGCATTTATCAGCCACCCTGTATTACAAAACAAAACAAAAAAACAACAACAATATTTTGTGGGTTTTTCCCAGATTTTTTTTAAAAAGAACTACAACTACTTTTACAAAGTGTGTATACCCTCCGCACTATGGGATGGAAAATTATTTTTACAAACACGCTTGCGGAGACATACATAATGAAATAATTATTAAATACCCATTTACATTACGACACATATGTTTATACTATACATCACATAAATCAAACAAAAAGTGTAATAAAATTATTTTTACAGTTATATTAGTTTTTTGTTTTTATATACATCGAGATTATTTTTATGTTATTTTCCATTTATAACGAGCTTTCAACCTCCGTATATTTACAAAAATAAAGCAAATCAAACATATTAGCTAGGTTGATACTAGTATTTCGATCTGGCTAAAGATCTCATCAGAACCCGAAGTTTTAGAAAAGCTAGAGCCTATATAATAGGCAGAACTTTAACAAAAAAAACCTATTAATAATCAATTTTGCTCCATTATTGTCTTCTTAGTAATCAACCACGTGGTTAGGTCTTTTCCTAACAAGCATCATGACGTTACTAAACTTTGAAGACCAAAAATGTTCTATTTATATAAAAAATTTTTAGTGTGTACTCTGGCTCAAGTAATATTTTGTTAAGTTTGTCAAAAAATTAAAAAAGAAAATAGTTTATGTGTTTAGAGTGTTTTCGAGACACAGAAAATTAAAGAAACTGGTATTTTTTCAAATAATATAAATCGAAAAATTGATCCAGTGACAAATAAATATGTTTTGCTGATATATTAAACTTTTGGCAAAAATTCGTAATTTTGTTGGCAGCAAAACCCATAAAATCATCATTTAGTTATTTTGGGTATTAAATATAGTCAAAGTGACGATAAATCGTCAAACCTGGCAACACTGCATGCGATTGCTACTAAACATACATACATACACACATACATACCAGTTATAAAACCTACATAGATACAGGGGCCCATAATCATAGTCAGTCACTAAAGTTGGTTCTATTTAGAAGCAAGTTAAATATTTTAACCTGTTACTAATTGTTTATTAACTATAGTGAATATTAACATCAGCTTTAAGTTGAATGGGCTTTTAGTGGGTGATTGGTAAAATTTTGAAAACTTTTTATACAAACTGGTGTGAATACTTAACAAGTGGCATCTCTGCACAGATGATAGATAAACACGACAAAAAAAGTAAACAAAAAATAAAAAGTTATTTGAAAGTGCACAATGGAAATTGGTTCAATGGAAATTTAGAAAAGTAATGTAGATCTAACATTTTTACAATAATGGTTCCAATTTTCTATGTCCTCAATAGAACACATTTTTTTTTTATTAACACCACCTTTTTCACAATTTGTAAAACAATTTAAAAAAATTCATTTAATTTATTTCAATTATTTAATCTTTTTGTTTTGTTTTGATTTTGTCACTTTTTTCAAGAGAGATGAAGAGAGAAAGAGAGAGAGTTAAAGTGATGTTAATTTTGTTAAAAACAACTTCAGCATGTTTTAAATTTAGAACTGACTTTTGCGGAAAAAGTATGCTTTTTCTCGTCTATAGTAGCTGTAAAGTATACTTTTCAAAAATGATACTTAAAGTATACTTTTTCGATGACTATGATTATGGGCCAGGGTGGCTGATAAATATTGGTACATTAAGAAAATCAAATAACTTTTTTTCAATACATATAAATATTTTTTTATTCTTTCATTTGAAAAGCAATAAATTTTAGTTAGATTACGCCGATCGTTCATTTTCCTTAAATTGAAAGACGAAGCAATAAAACAAAAAAAATGGAACCGAATAATAACTCAGAAAAAAAGTTATTACGTATTTGTTTTGTAGTGGCATTTGTCAGCCACACTCAGCGTTACCATATTGCCAGTTTTAACTGTTTTTTACAGTTTTTTAGGGTGCGTAACAGTTTTCCAGTTTTTCATGAAAAAAAACAGTTTTGTTTAATTTCAGCCTTTTTTTCCAGTTTTTCCAGTTTTCAACAGTTTACATGCTCGATTTACTTTATTTTACTTGAATTTATAAATTTAATACAAAAGTTGCACAAAATGTTTCAATAAAAAATAATACTACTAATTGAATGCAACTGTGTAGTAAGTTTTAACTCCCTTTTTAGCATTTGTTTGTGTTGAAACCCTGAAATGTCATTTTGTTTCTGACTGTTTTCGTTTCTCTTGTGTTGTGTTTTTTGTTTGTTTTAAAAATGGATAAATATTTAACAAAAAATTGTAAGTTTGTCGCTTTTGAATTGGTTTTTTTTTAATAAATAAAATAATTTTTTTTACAAGCTTGTAGACAGCGGCGTACCCAGGATTTTGTTTCGGGAGGGGCCCCAATTTTTGTTTTTTACTAAATTTTTTTTGTTTGAAAAGCATATAATTTTTTACATACGAGAGCCTACACTCAAAAAAATAAGTTAGTAGAAAAGTTAGTAAAACGTCTTGTAAATCAGGTATACTATTTTTTAGCAAATTTTTTTGCTAAAATCGTGTTTTCAGCTAAAACTTTTGTTATACTTATTTAGCACTTAACTGTTTTATACTAATGCTTTACTAATATACTAATGTTTTACTAATTAATTTTGCTAAAAAAAATTTGTGCTGATAAGCATATGTCGCGGCATGTCAAGATGTAGTAGAGAAGAGGAAAATGATACTAAAAAGTACAACTCTAATAAGACATATAAAAAAATCAACCATGGAAGACTTTTGTATCTGTTTTTCATACATAAAACAAAATTGTGGATTAAAACAACTTAAAATTTGCACCGTCACCGGCTTGTGAAAGTAATTGTCTATTAATTAAATAAAAGACAAAAGAAAATATTTAAATTTAATGTGTTTCTATAATAAATGTTAATAGATTAATAATCTAGTGTGGTCAAATTGCAAACAAACATATACAGACATGTAGACAGAGTAAAGCGAAAGACAAAGACACACATCTTAGGTAGATTTGTGTGGTTCCTTTTTCTTATTGGTTTTGTTTATTTTTTCGTTTCGTTTCTATAATTATCTTCGGCAGTTGCTTCCTTAAAAGATAGCATCATTTAGACAACCATTGATGTAAGTAGTTGAAAGAAAATTTTTGTTATATATATTTATTTCTATATGTTTTCAGATATTAAATTACTTCATGACATCAATATGGGAAAATGAAAATTTTTATATTTCGTAATTATTGTAAATTATTTTTAAAAGAATCACAAAAATATGTTTTATGATTTTCAGCAAATATATTAACTAAATTACAATTTTTTTGCGTTTTTTCAGTCTACTAAAATTCAGCAAAAAATTTATTAATTTTTACCAACGCTTTTTTATTTGTAATCTATTAAGTGTTAGCAAAACTTTTGCTGAATCTACTCATTTTGTTGCTAAAAATCAGCTCGCTGATTTTCAGCAAAAGATTTTGCTGACATTAGCAATTTGCTAGCATCGTCCTGACTAGCATCCTCCTGACTAAAATTTTGCTGACTCAGCAAAATTTTTTGCTGACTTTACAAACTTTTTTTTTTGAGTGTATATTTAATATTTTGTAGTGTCCGACCGAGTACTCGGCTTCGGAGTTCGGCCATAAATTGAAGTTCGGCCAAGTTCGGTGTTCGGCCAAATTTTTGGCCGAATTTGGCCGAACTACCGAACTTTTTATGATTATTTATAAAAAGCACAAATAAATAAATTTAAACATCAATGTGTGTGAAAAAATTTCAAAAAGCCAAGAGTTTAAAAATTTGTTTTCCAGAAATATAGCTACAAGACTTATAAGCAAATAATCAAATTTAATGCGATATAATGAAATATAAAAAAAAATTCGAGTGGTAAGTAATCCTGAAAAGAGAATAACAGGTTCATCAATTTGGGATAGACATGATGCAGTACCAGACTTAGAAGTAGCAGAACCAAACGAAAATTTTATTGAAAAAGAAATTAAAATGTTTATTACGGAGCCTTTAAGTCCCGAAATATAAATATATTTGAGTATTGGAATTCAAGTCCATTTACAAATATAAAAGCTGTAGAAATAAAATATTTATCAGCCCCACCAACTAGTGTAGCTAGCGAACAGCTTTTTAGCGCTGCCGTACAGCTGTATTCTGATAGACGAAGCAATTCACATGGTGTGAATGCGTAAAAATTGCTTTTCTGTTATGACAATATCAAACTTTTTAATTTTAAATATTAAAGTTTAAGTTTTTTTTTCTATATCAACTTAAAAATCGATCAACTATTTTTCTTTGACTATAAAATATAGTATACTACAAATATTTTATTCTTTTTTTGTACTTAAAATAGTAAAACTATTTTCCAAATATGATTTTTTAAAAAAATATACCTATACATTTGTATTTTGTTTATGTTTAATAACTTTTTGGTTTAAATTTATTGATCTAAAAAAACAATTTTTATTTATTTTTTTTTATTAAAACAAAAAGTTCAGCTTCGGCTTCGGCCGAACATTGTTATTATGGCCGAAGTTCGGCTACGGCTTCGGCCGAAAAAAATGAGTTCGGTCGGACACTAATATTTGGTATCTGTTACGTACGGTCTATACTAGCAATAAATATGCGGAAATATATTGCAGTATATGTCAAAATGATGTTATCTCTAGTGTGGACCACTCTATTGCTTACATATTTATTGCCGTACATATATGTTGCAATAAGTTTTTGGCAAAATTCGGCAACACTTATTGCCAACATATTACGTCAAAATTAGTTGTCATTTTAGTTTGACGTTTATAGAAAAGGAGAAAAGGAAATAATTATAAAATAATTTTTGGAAAAACACTTGTAACAATGTGTACACAGTTTTCTTGTAATTTAACAAACAAGATTCTTTAAAAAAAACTTAATTTTTTTCTTATTATTTATGAATACACAAAATGGCCACGCTCTTAATGTTTTGTTTTTATAACCTTTCTCTTTGAAATTTTCTAAAATATGAGTTACCATAAATACGTGTTCACCACCCTAAACATAAGCTTAGCAATAATAATTTTTTTACTGTTATTCTGCCGACGTATTTCGAATATTGTCAACATATTTATTGCTAGTATAGACCGTACGTTAAATAAGTTTTGGATGGGAAAGTTACCATTGACGTTATACCCAGTTATGATAGCAATTTTGAAGCAAAATGTTTATGTTTTGACATGTCTTTGTTATTTTTTATATCTACAAACAAGTTTTTTTTTTTTTTTTGAAATATTAAACAAATTTATGTATCAATTAAATAATTTTATTTTGATTTCTAAAGGGAGCTATCATATTAATTGAGATATTTATATACTATTAACAAAACTCTTAAAATTTAATTCGACTATTTTCATAAAAGTGTCAATGATTTTGTCAGGTTCAACCTTTTCTCGATACACTGATGCAAGAGCTAGAGCACCAAGTCTAGCTTCACCCATAGAATTCCTTAAATATGTTTTCATTCTTTTTAGGGTGGAAAAACTTCTATCCGCGGATGCAGTTGTAACAAGAATTACTATCAGTAAATGTAAAAACATATAAACGTTTGGAAAAACTTCTTGTTGCAATCTTGAATAGCATCTAGCGGATTTGATGGTCTTTATGTTTTATTTTTCCAGTAGTGTTTCCATAGATCAATTTTAGTTAATATAACATTAGTTTGAAAAATTATAGTCTCAAAAAAATATTATAAATTCATTTATTACATACTAACCAAAACAAAAATAAAATAAAAAATCGAAAATATTTCGGGGGGGGGGGGCTTTGGCCCCCAG
Organism: Delia radicum; assembly: GCA_021234595.1. Classification (NCBI taxonomy): domain Eukaryota; kingdom Metazoa; phylum Arthropoda; class Insecta; order Diptera; family Anthomyiidae; genus Delia; species Delia radicum. The sequence goes on along the minus strand of CM037855.1, from coordinate 78,498,385 downwards.
GGCCCCCCCTGGGTACGCCACTGCTTGTAGAGACGGAAATAAAAATGATACGAGTCCAGTGTTAGAGATTTTGGATTCCCTCCCTCGGGTAACAATTTATACGAAAAAAATATTCCAAGAAATTTATTATTTTATATTTTAGCCATCGAAAAAAACAAAAATTTGGAAACTACCTTAAATCGTGGGAGGAACACCCTTCATTAAAGTCATGGATTACAAAAAGTAAAGCCAATGTATCTTTTTGCAAAGTTTGTAATTGCGAACTAAAAGCGCTGGCTGGAGTCACAGATTTAAAAGTGCACGCGTTGACAATAAAGCACATAGACAACGCCAAGGCCATTAAATTACATTCAGGAAGTGGTCCACTTTTTAGTGTTGCTGAAGGTTTTAATTCTAAAGTGTCAAATATAGAACTTCACTTGGCGGCTTTCTGCGCCGAGCATAATATTTCATTTTTGGCAATGGACCATTTGGTTTCTCTGCTACAAAAATCAGTTGATGATTCAGCACTTATAAAAAAAACAACATGCGCAAGAACCAAAACAACAGCATTAGTGAAGAATGTTTTAGGAGAAACGCATCAAGATGAGCTTTGCAAATTACTACAAACAAAATGGTTTTCCCTGTGCGTCGATGAATCTACAGACATTTCCACAACTAAATTGTTATCTTTAGTTGTGCGTGTAGAATATAAAGGCAAAATTTGTGATTTCTTTTTTGATCTTGTTAAAGTTCAGTATTGTGATGCCAAAGGTATTTATGAAGCAGTTGTTAAAGTTTTTCTGCAGTATAACATCAATTATAAGGCAAATTTAGTGGGATTTGCTGCTGATGGTGATAATGTTATGACGGGTGCAAACCATTCAGTGGCTACATTACTAAAAAACGATTGCCCAAACCTAATAATCTTTAAATGCATTTGTCATTCATTCGCGTTATGTGCTAATTATGGTTGTAAATGTTTGCCAGAATATATCGAAGGAACGGCAAGGGACATTTATAATTTTATTCAAAATAGTCCAGAGAGTGGATTTATTTGCAGACCTGCAAATACTATTAGATTATAATCCCCGAAAAATGCTATATCCATCTCAAACGCGTTGGCTTTCGCTGGAAGCGACCGTTAACCAACTTCTTAGCCGAATCGATGTTTTGAAGTTATTTTTTTTACACGAAAATTTGGACAAATTCGATTCCACGCAGAGAATTATAACCTGTTTACAAAAACCTGAATTTGAGCTTTATTTATTGTTTTTAAAATTCATATTAAACGACATTAATAAGCTAAACCGTTTATTTCAAAATGAAAGTCCTCAAATACATTTACTGAACCAGGAAATAAGTCGTTTATATGGTAAAATATTTGAATATATAATAAAAGACGAGTACATTTGTTTTGAAAAGTTTAAAAAGATTGACGTGAACAACTCCATTTTTCTAAAAGATCTTGAAGATATTTATTTAGGCGCAGAAGTATCATTAGCGCTCAGGTCAACGCATAAGTTATCCAAGGAAGCTGAAAATGAGTTCAGAGAATGTTGTTTAAAATTTTACGTAGAACTTTGCAATAAGCTACTAAAAAAGTTTGATTTTGACAACGATTTTTTAAAATGTGTAGAACTTTTATCACCTGCTAATGTATTGAAGGGAAATTCGAAGAGTGTTTCACAATTATCCGGATATGTATTAAATGTCATTGGATCAGATAAGATCCAGGAAGTTGATGATGAATGGCGCGAACTACGCCATTTTAATTTTGCTGACTTGAATTTATTGGAAGAACAAAATATAGAAAGATTCTGGGAGGGTAATATTCGGATCAAAACGATGTGACAACTCTGAAGTTTTTCCTTACTTACAAAAACTAGTATATTCAGTTTTGTCAATACCTGTTTCAACAGCCAATGTTGAACGCATTTTTTCACAAATTAATATTAATAAAAACAAAATAAGAAATAAATTAGAAATTCCTATTCTGTGTGGTATTCTAAGAACCAAAGATTTTCTAAAAAAAAATGACTGTAATTGCAAAAATTTTGTACAAACAAACGAAATGAAAATTAAGTTTAATCAAAAAATGTATAACTGATATTTTTACGTAATTAAGTAATTAAGTAAGATCTCAGAATGTGATGAATTATTTTGTTTTTTTTTATGGTTTTGTAGCTATTTTTTGCTATATGTTAAATAATTAATATAAATATGTTTTTTATATTATATTTTTTTTTCTTTAAACAAGTACACAGAAAAAAACATATTAGGCTTATTGTTAATTAAAATGTAGTTTTATTAACAGAGCACAACTTGTGATCTGTAATAACGTGAATTTGAAAATATTTTTTTTTTGTTAGTATAATTAAAAATTAGTCTACAACAAAAAATATTTTTCCTGTGTATATAAAATGCTTTATGTTATGTGTTTAATGTTTTTTATGTTGCTTTATGTTTAAATAAAATGCAATTGAATTAAAAATGCACATATTAACTGTTTTTTCTACCGTTTTTTTATTAAAAAAAAAACAGTTTTTTCTTAAAAAAACAGTTTTTTTTACAGTTTTTTGAAAAAAATACATGGTAACACTGGCCACACTGTATTACAAAACAAAAAACAACAACAATATTTTGTGGGTTTTTTTGTTATTGTACGTGTTGATTATGACCACGGATGTTAACCGATTCTATGTGGTTATTGGCTTCGTGAATGCTATTTTCTTTTATTTCGGTAACGTTATTTTAGGGGTAACTATATTTAAGTTATTTCGGTTGCGGGCTTTTAGCGTTAACGGTATTTTATTTATTTCGCTAGCGGTATTTTAGATATAAAATAACGTTACATTTTAGTTATTTCGGTAACTTTATTTTAGGGAAAGATTTTTCAGTTATTTTGGTAACGGCATTTTAAGGGTAGCATTATTTTAGATATTCAGGTAATGTTAATGCACACCACAATTTTTAGCCCCATTATGCCCGAGTTTTGATTACTTTCTTGCTTATGATCATACTTTGGGAAAATATATACATATATTTAAAGAAGTTTTTTCAGATCTTGGTAGATTATTTCGGTAACGGTATTTGAAATTTTAATTATATCGGTAATGAAATTTTAATTATATCGGTAACGGTATTTTACGGATAACGGTGTTTCAATTATTTCGGTAACGGTATTTTAAGATATTGATATTTTATTTATATCGGTAATGGTATTTTACGGATAACGGTATTTCAATTATTTCGGTAACGGTATTTTTGGGTTAACGATGGTCAGTTGGAAGGGGTTTGAATCGGTTACAGTAATTTAGCGATATTGACTGCCATCCCTGATTGCGTATATTCTTATGTATAAGCATTGAATGTACGTTTGTATGATGAAATAAATAGAATATTTTAAAATTTGATTCAAAATTTTAAGAGGTATTCCCACATTTTCACTCATAACTTTTGAACGCGTTAACCGATTTTGATCACTTTCACTAGCAAACTGCTCATGATATCAACAAACAATTTGACTGAAAATTAGCAACACCTCTTCTGTATTAGCGGAATATTTTGTATTAACACAGACAGACGGACAGACGGACAGACGGACATGGCTATATCGACTTCTCTATTCATGCTGATCAAGAATATATCTAGTTTATAGTATAGTTTTTTTAAAAGAATTACAAACATTTGACAAAGTGATATATACCCTCCTGCACTATGGGATGGAGGGTATAAAAAGCAACGGCTTAAAAAAAATTTTTTTTTTTTTTTTGTTAAAAAGTAAAAAAAATTTGTTTCAGTTGCCACCAAAATTTTCTGTTCTGCAGTAAAACACAGCGTATTGACGCTGTGTTTCTTCAGAATTATCCCCCATATTTCTCCTATAGTAATATGAGGGATAATGGGGTACTTGCGGCGTGTACCCATATGGTAAATTTTGGAAATTGGAATTTATTGGCACTTGTTGGTAGTTTGGCACTTGTTGGTAGTTCGGCACTTGGTAGTTTGATGGTAGTGTAGGTTGATGTTTTGGTGCCGGTTGATGTTTTGTTCTTTCCGGGTTTTCCTTTTTTGGTGCGTCCACTTTTTCAAGACAACAAGGCCTTTGCCACAATGCGGACAGTCTGTGGATTTCCGTGGAGCCTATGAATATATAAAAAAATAATAAAAAAAATATAATAAAAAAATATAATAAAAAAAATATATTAAAAAAATATAATACAAAAAAATAAAAGTTTATTAAACTCTTACCATTATTTTCGATTTCATCTTACACTAGCCGCGTTGATTTCAAAATGGTTGAAAGTGACGCCTAAAACTTTTAATGTTGCCACTTTACCAATATACAAAAACTTGGTAGCATTCTTACAGTTATTGTGAATGCAATATAGAAAAACAGCGCTACCACTGGTTTTCGAAATATGGCGTTCACATCTTAGTACTACACAAAAAAATCCCAAAGGGAATACGAGTACAATGTCATAGACTTTAAATCAAAAACTTTTATTTATTTATTTTGCAATACAACGTTTTCTGTAATGCCATATACACTCAGGGAATTAAGAAAACAAATTACTGCAATAGCAGTTAAAACTACAGTTTTATACCCGAATGAACTATATGTAGTTGCTGTAAGAATGTTCTGAGTGAATGTTAAAATCAAATCGTAAGAAATTAAAATTTGTTGTTTAATTTATATCAAAAGCATTAATCGGTTATAAAATAAAGATATATTGTTGACAATTTATCGAATAAGCATTATTTTGTCGTTTTGATAAACTAAGGAAATTAAGAAAGTCGGAACGACTAAAAATGGTAGTTAAAATAACTACAAATGAAGGACAAAAAGTTACAAATGTAGTAAAAATTACTAACTAAAATCAACAACATATGCATTTAAAATAACTAACAATATCATTGAAACAGCTAATATTGTGTTTATTTATATTTTATTAAAATTCACAATACAAATATTAATATCCAAAGAAAAAACAATTAGCACCTGTGCGTTGTACGTTTTATTTATGCAAGACTGAAAAGAAGAAAAAAAAAATAATAATTAAAAATATTAATTTAAAAATAAAATTATAATTCATTTAAGTTTTTGTCTGTGTTGTGTATATCCCATTATTTTTAGCTAGGTTGATACATGTATTTCTATTCAGCAAAATATATTATCAGAACCGAAATTTTTGGCAAAGCTATATATTATATATATTAGAGTTCGTTTTCAAATTTTTTTTGATTTTGATTTCTGGATATTACCACTTTTTAGAAGGTTTTTGTATCAATAAAAATAATGTCGTATTTTTTTCTTTTTAATTCCAACTCCTTCCCGTGCCTATAGGCGACTAAAATCGCGGATTTTGGGTCCCTTTTCCCATACAACAAAAACGGCTTAATATATGCTAAATCTGACTTCAGTATTCGGCTCTACGGGAAAACTTAGGCCCATAAGCATTTTTTAGTTTTTGGAATGCACCAGAATGCATAATAAGAGTGGTCCAAAAAAATAATTTAAAAAAAAAAATTAAAATATTTATTTTTGTTAATATACAATGAAAAAATACTTACATCTGACAAAAATGGTCCAAATTTTGTAGTTACCCGTTCAAAAGTTATTAAAGTTTAAAAATTTAATTTTTTAGTGAATACAAAATAATTTATTGGTTTTGTAATTTCTATTTAACAACAATTCTAATTAATTATATTCCTTTCCACAGCAGATAAAGCTAAACAATTTAAATTATCTTTATTTTTAACTAAACACGAGTTGTTCAGGCGCGAAATTATACAAACAAGTTGTTCGGTGTAAATACTTGTTGATTGTATATTTTTAGCTTGTTCGATTGCATTACGAAAACCTCTCTGGGCTGGCCACTCAACACCGTTATAAAGCATAAAGGATATGTTAATTCCAAAATTAACCAGAGTTTTTAAACTTTGAAGAGTAATAAAATCAAACGGTGACTTACTAAAAGCGGAATCAAAATATGCCAACTTGTTAGCTGCATCAACAACATTATTAACCACTTCTTCTCCCTCTTCTACTGCTATAAAATCTTTTTTATATAGCATTTATTATATTTATAATTATATTTATTATATAACTTTTGAACGGGTTGCTATAAAATAAAAATGTTTGCACAATTTTTCTCAGCTAGGAGTACTTTTTCATTGTATATATAAAGAAAAATTAAATTTTTAAACTTTAATAACTTTTGAACGGGTAACTGCAAAATTCAAATTTTTGGACCATTTTTCTCAGATGTAAGTGTTTTTTCATTGTATATTAACAAAAAAAATATTTTAATTTTTTATTTACAAAATTATTTTTTTGGACCACTCTAATTATGCATTCTGGTGCATTCCAAAAACTAAAAAAAAGCTTATGGGCCTAAGTTTTCCCGTAGAATCGAATACTGAAGTCAGATTTGACATATATTTAGCCGTTTTTGTTGTATGGGAAAAGGGACCCAAATCCGCGATTTGAGTCGCCTATAGGCACGGGAAGGAGTTGAAATTAAAAAAAAAAAAATACGCAATTATTTTTATTGATACAAAAACCTTCTAAAAAGTGATAATGTCCAAAAATCTATTTTTCAAAACTAACTCTAATATATATATATATATATATTATTAACAAAAAATATTACAAAATAATTATATTTATTAAATTATTTCTATTTATACATGTATATCGATCTGGCAAAAGATCTCATCAGAACCCGAAGTTTTGCAAAAAGTAAAGCTTCTAGAATAGGCAGAAATTCAACAAAAAGCTATTCAAACATTTAGTTTGCTCTATTCCTTTAATTTCAGTGTTACAATAATTATAACAATAGCGTTTTATGATTATTTCAGATTTATTTGGACTGAAATATTTTCAGACACACAATTTTGCACTTTTCAAATTGTTTGTCAAAGAAGTGAGATGGTTTACAACCTGGGCAAACCAAATATGTGCAATATTGGCATATAATCATTGTTTTTTTTTTGAATGATTGGCAACAAAATCTAGTTTTATCTCCCTGGTGTTTAACTAATAAACTCTTCAATCTGTTAACAAAGTTTTCAGGAGTATTCAATTTTGTTAGCGGTTCATTTCTAAGAATTTTTTCCGCATACATTTGAACAAATATTCCACAGCTTTTACCATCGTTTTGTAACACTCTTTCAATTTTTTTCTCATACGACCACATATAGCCGTTATTTAATTCTAAGACAAAATATTCATATACACGTCTACCCACATCACGACCCTGTAAAGAATTGATGTATATAAACTCCTTGCTACTACATTTTAACAAACACAATGTAAAATGAGCAACATACTCTTTATTTCTTGGATTGTCTGATTGATCTATTATTGGTATAAATATCAAATCAGGCTGACTTTCAACCAGAAAATTAAGAGCATCTATATCCACAATTTGAAAGTTTTCATTCTCTTTGACTGTTTGGGTAGGTAAGGAATAGCAATTGTTTCTTTCGCTTTCCTTAATGATACATAAAAGACAATTATAAACCAAGAAATTAGTTAACAGGTCCAAATCATCTAAAGTATCATAGTGATGGAAGGGATTTTCTGGACATAGTATATTTACTTCGTCATATAGGTTTTCAAATTTAAAAAGAGTAAACTCCGCTAAACGGTTCCCACATTTATCCGTTTTGAACTTGTAATTTTTTCTAATTTTATCAATTCTTTCGTTTTGTTTTTGTACAAAACAAACGTTTGGTTGAATTTGATTTTTACTTATTGGATTTTCAGAATACCATTTTTCAGTGGCCTCGTCTGAGCTTGATACTATAACAGCCTGAGAATCGTCTAATTTGATTACCTTTTTGGTATCAACTTTAAAATTAGGGTCCCGATTACAGCCTATTTTATTTTTGGTATTAACTTTTTTCTTGTTAACAGAATTTGGTTCTTCAGAATACAGAGATTCATCTAAGTTAATAACCTTGACTTTTTTTTGGAATTTTTATTTTTGGTAAATTTTTTTTAATTTGTTTGGGTTTGTCATTACAAATTTGATATGAATGTTCTTTTTTGACTCTTATGTTGCTATTGAACTCTTCCAGTTTTATAACGTTTTCTATTTCATCGTCTATAGGTCCAAACATTCTATATTGAAGTCGAATATCCTTCAATGAGCTCATGTTATCCATTCTTGTCGCTTTAATGAAATTGCCAGCTCTAACAGACTTGTGAAGAAGAATAATACTTTTTTGAACTGGCACCGTACCAGTTTTTACTGCAAATTTCAAAATATAATAAAATTTAATTTAAATTAAAACCAAAATATTTATTTAAATTCAGTATAGATATTTTTTAATACAAAAACTAGTTTGAATAAGTTTATTTATTAATTAAACGTGTATTCCAAAATCATCTTCAAGGCAGCTACATTCATTATTTTTGTCCATTTCATTCCCCGTATTTTCATTTTGATTAGAAAGGATATCTTTGTACCAAGCTAATGTGTTGTTTTCAGTCCAGTCATCGCCAAACAAAAGAGAAAACATCCAAATTAATAAATAAAGTGAGCTCGAAATTTAAGCAAAATAACTTATTAAAGAAATAAGTGACAACGACTATAAAAAAGTACGTTTTGATATAAAAAAAGTAAAGAAGTACGTTTTGTTATGCACCAATTTTTTTAAAGTCCATTTTCTTGTTGAAAAAAAAAAATACGCTAATAAGATTTTTTTTTTTTGTAGATTTCAACCCAACTAATACAAAAATAACAAAAAACCAATTTCTCAAAAAATGTGAAAAAGTACGTTTTGGTATGCGGCTCCTCATATATTAAGGTTTATACTCCTTTTATATATTTTAATAATCAATATCATAAATATGATTGTAACAATATTTATATACATAATACATATAGGTTGTCCCTTAAAAATAGTTTTGCCCCCCAGTTTTATTGAAAATTGTTCCAAATGAAAGAAATCGATTTTTTTTGAAAACGTTAACCATTTTGGGAAAAAGGTATTATTATTATTAATATTTCTTAAAATTCGAAATTTCTAAAAAAATTAGTTTTTATTTCAATTATTCATTTAGTATACTAAAAATGACCTACGAATTTAATAAAAATTTAAAACCGGTTTTTTTTTTTTAAATTAAAGATTTTTTTAAAATGACTAATTTGCAGATGTCAATTGCTATTTTTATAATATAATAGTTGTTATTAAAAAAAAATGGAAAAATGGTAATTCGAGTTTGTATTTAGAGCGACTCTTTTCAATGATATTTTATAGAAATAGCTTAATTTTCCAAAAATTTTCCAAAAGTTAAACAAAATTTCAATGTTTTGATTAAGGTTAATTTGTACACGTTTGACCAAAAAATACCCACTAGGAAATTTACAGAATAACATCTTCCATAATTTTCGGAAGAATATCACTTAAATTTGATAGGACTATCATTATATTTACTTTTATTCAAATAGTCTTAAACCGTTAGAGCCGGGGGGCAAAAAAGACCCATAAAACTTAATTTAAATTATTCTGCCTTTTGAGAGCTTGCGTGGGGCTATAGTGTGGAGTCAATATGATTCCCCATGACATCTAGCGGGCTAACATGGTTTGAGTTTTGTATGGAAAAAGTGAGTTTTGGCGTTAAAGTTAAAATTTCAAAAAATAAATATTTTGAAATGCACCCAATTTCAAAAATCTGAAAAACATATTTATGTGAACTAGAAACCGTTAAAGCTTAAACTTTTAAAAAAAGCTCTAGTTTTGGTACAAGCGCATACAGGATTCCAAAAGAATACATGTAAAGGACATAATCTTAACTTGAAAATGTATGGACGGATTTTTATGAAATTTGGCCTAAATATTATATTAAGCAGTATTATCAAAGCCTTTAAGTTTAATCAATATATGTTGAAGTTTAGGTACGTTTTCGATCAATTTCGGAGTTTTTGAAAACATATCTTCTTAAGTAAAATTACAAAAAGGGTAATTTTTGGACTGTTGTTATATTTTGGTAAGAGGAATAATTAGTGCCTTAACTTAATAATTTTCGTGGATTAGTTTTTGAGATTCGCTTGAAGCATATTTGGGCACATATCGCCTAAAATAAGCAACAAACAATTATGGTGGAAAAACATATTGATTATTTTTCGTGCCCAACAAGTGGTATAAATTTCATTTGCATAAAAGCTTAGGCCGGTTAGAGGGTTAAACCCTGTTTTTTAGGCACTAATGATTGTAGTGGATATCTGCAACAACTTTTAAAATTTACCAACAATTATAAATTTGACAATTTTTTTAAGTTTTCGACTTTAAACCGCTATAACTTCAGGGCTACATGCGAACGGATTTAATTTTTTATATCTATTATGTCAAGTCTACAAAGCGTTATTGATGTGCCATTATAAAATTTTTAATTTTTTAAAACCCCAAACATTAAAAAATTTTGAAAAATGTAAATACATTTTCTCGAACTATTGGGGTGTCCAGAGTTAGGCAGACAAGGTAACGGAACTGATCGTCTTCAACTTGGTAAAGTCCAGAACCAATCCTTGCTCTTGCAATTAACTAAGAAGATTCACGACCTCCGACCCTCCGGGGCAGGTGGACACCGGGAAATGATATTATAGCCCCCGCTATGATATTAGCAAATGTGAGCAACGTTTCATCTGTTTTTGGGCCAACCCGACATATTTGGAGAATAGGGTCAAGCAGATTACGGTACTATTATGGCTGGATAGTGCAATAGGGATGGTAGCGGAAGAACCATTAAAAGACAACGGTAGCGCCCATAAGCTTCCAGGAAGCCTATGCCTGCTCTCTTTGTCCTTACATGCATCGAAGAAATCCTGGCAAACTAGTCAACAAAAACATGAATATAACGCAAACAGAAATTAATAATCTCCCAGGAGGTCACAGACGTTTGTCAAATCCTCCCGCTTTGGCGGGAAGCTCCACGTGTCTGGGAGGGAGCAATTCATGTTTAGACAGTATTTAAGAAACCTCTTTGAGGCCCTATGCTCCACAGGGAGTTAAGCGGAAATAAAGAAGAAGAATATTGAGCATAGGGGTTCACACTTATGGTCATGGTCTAATCCAGGTAGCCAAATGATTTGACCAATTTTTAAAAATATTAGTAGCGTGTATATGGCGGCAATGGGTGCTATAATAGATTGTATGGCGCTTTTAATTCAAGTGGATCAAAACCGCCATGGGTACTATAGTAGATTGTATCAAAACCGCAATGGGTACTTTAGTAGATTGGATCAAAACTACCATGGGTGCTGTAGTAGATTGGCTCAAAACCATTATAATATTATGACAAATACGAAATTTTATTTTTTTTTTATTTAACTAATTTTTGAAAGAAATTACAAACGACTAATCTAAAATTATTTGACAAAATATTATTTGACAAAGTTTCATTTACAGAGTTTCCCACAATATTCCCCCTAAAGTGAAGGACGCATAAAATGTCTTCATCCATTTCCACAATTACTATGAATATTTTGGCAGATTCTGAAGAAATGGCATTTTGGATGAATTGTGCTTCTGCCAGAGCGAACCAGAGAGCAGCATTCAATTTCCAGAACTTTGGTAATTTTATATTATTCCTGGGTGAATTTGAAGTTGCAACGCCTGGAGTTGTTGTTGTTAATGTACTTGTTGTACGTGGCATATTTGTTAAACGTGCGGGGTCACCAATTATAATATTATGACAAATACAAAATTTTATTTTTTTATATATTTTCATTTGAAAAAAAACGAACTGATTTTTGAAAGAAATTACAAACGACTAATCTAAAATTATTTGACAAAATATTATTTGACAAAGTTTCATTTACAGAATTTCCTACACCATCATTGGTGAAAAATTTAGAAAAAGTCATACGTATTAGTTATTAGCATAAAAATGTCATTGCGTTCAGAAATAAATACATTCCTGCATAATTATAATGGTTTTATTTGTGGGAAAGACTTGATATTTGTGGAGAACTTTGATGAGAATTTTGAAGATTATGGATGGTCTGATGATGGAATTACTACAGGTGTCGATACTTGCACATGTTTTGTATTCATCTTTAAAAGACGAGCGATTTATAACTTAATAAATTTATATAAGAAATATTAAAATTTTTGAAAACGAAAAATAAATCTGAAATAAAGAATCCACATTAAAAAAAACAAGTTTATTTTATTTAATTTTTATTATTAATATTCATTAATATTTTCTTAGTTTGTTTAAAAAGCCATTTTAACAATTAAAGTTCTCGTTCACACTAGGTTTACACAACACCTCATTATTTCTACTTTCTACTTTAACGAGGATCATATTATTTTTACTCAAAATTTATAAAAAAAACACAGTAAAATCTTATTGAAATGGCGCAGTTAACAATTAGTTATTATTTATTAACAATTACCTCCAATTAGTTCAACATCAAAATGTTTCACTGTACTTGTAAAGAGTTAGTTGAATTTATGGTTACAGTGAACTTGGTTTACCGTATAATTTAATTTATATTTTTCATATAAAAATTTATTTCAATTGTGAATAAGAATTTTGTATGCATGGCGTAGGGTAAAACGAACATTTCACCAAATTATTTAGTAAACACATTCTTCTTTAATATTTATTATGTTTAAAGTTCTAAAAAGTCAATGTACTTACAAAATAAAAACCCAAAAAATTTTATAAAATAAAAATATAGAATAGAAATTGCTTACTTGCATTTACTTTATAATTTTATTAATAGTATGAATATTAAAATAAACTAAATATTTGTACATGATACATAATTTGTCTGTCTACCTCACATCCGGTTGTGCAATATGAAATTAAATGCAACTCGATAGCTTTTAAAGGAAAGACTTATAACAGTATATCCTCTCTTAAACATAATGATCAAAATTTCGATTCAAACGCTGACAAGGTTCGTCTAATTGCTGATCAATTCGAGACAGCCCATATTTTACCAACACAGCAACACATATTTTTGCAACCCAGTGTTGAGAAAAATGTACTTAAAACCATAAAAACGCTGGATCACGAACAAATTCCAAATCTCGACACAGAAAGTCTTATAACATTTGATGAAGTTAAACAGCAAGCAACTCATTTAAGAAACAATAAAGCGCCGGGTTTCGATGGAATTCTAAATGTGTTTTTGAAGAAATTACCAGACATAGCATACGATTTTTTGAAAAACATATTTAATGCGTGTTTAAAATTAGGTTTCTTTCCCAATAGTATTCAATGTGCAAAAGTAGTAGACATACACAAACGAAGGAAAGATCCTAGAATAACCAGCAGTTACAGACCAATAAGTCTATTAAGTTGTGTCGATAAAATTTTTGAAAAAATAATTCTTTCCAGAATAAATGTTTTTATTGAGAACAACAATTTAATCAACAAAGAACAATTTGGGTTCCGGCAGCAACACTCGACAGTGCACCAAATTAAGAGAATAACAAACATGATAAATATAAATAAACGACACAGGCTATCAACAGGCGTTGTGCTTATGGATATTGAAAAAGCATTTGATAGTATTTGGCATGATTGAATTACGGTTTTCCTTTATAATTTGTAAAAATAATTAAGTCATTCCTAACAAATAGATCTTTTAAAGTTTGCATAAATAACACTTTATCAACGTCTCGGAAAATTCCTGCTGGAGTACCACAAGGTACCGTACGCTGTATTCGCTGTATGTTTCAGACTTTGTTCCCAGAAGAGGTACAGAAATTGCGCTTTATGCCGACGATATGGCTATGATCGTTAAAGGTAAACTTTCAAACGTTATTGTTCAGAAACTTAAAAAAAGCCTTCAGTCATGTATAACCTATTATGACAAGTGGAAAATTAAAATAAATACAGATAAAACACAGGCAATTTTATTCCCTTTTAATAAGTCTCCAAAACGTGTTCCTTCCATGCCACTTCAAAATGAGAACACTGTTATACCATTTAGTGATACTGTCAAATACCTCGGCGTGTATCTGGACAACAAATTGACATTTGCAAAACATATTGAACACATTGTCGATAAAGCTATGAAATGCTGTAGAGCTCTTTATCGATTGCTTAATAAAAAGTCACAACTTAACCCAAACAATAAGATAATTATATACAAAACAGTTATTAGACCTATATTGCTCTATGGGTGTTATGTATGGGGCATAGCAGCAAAAACGCATATTAAGAGAATTCAAGTGGTACAGAACAAAGCTCTTAAGATAATTCACAATCTACCACGTTTGTATCGTACTCGAGATCTACATTCAAGATACTCACATCAAACAATAAGAGCGGTAATAGAAACGCAGAATCTCGCATTTACTAATAGATGCAGGAGTTCTGAGTATGATTTAATAAGAGCTTTATCAGAGGATACTTGAAAGTTTACTTATGTAAACTAGCAAAGTGTCAATGATAAGGACAACCGATATAATATTTCCCTGATACAGCTCAATTCCAGATAATATACAAAGGTTTTTATATAACTTTTCATTTAGAAAACATTCTAATTTATTTGTGTTTTTAATTTTTATGTACGATTCATATGCTGAAATATCTTATATATATTTATACACAAGGTAGCAACTCATTAATTTAGATTTTAACATATTGTATACTGTAACATGATAAATGACAACTAAATAAAAAAAAAAAAAAAAATGCAACTCGATATACATACACTCACAATATTTTATAGTTAGAAACAAACGAATTTGTGCATTAAAACTATAGAAAAAGTTGTTAAAAACAGGACTACTGATTTTTCGTTTAAAACAATAGTAATTTCCAATTATTTTTAATTGTTAAAAAATTAACTGAAAATATCGATAAAAACAAAGTACTTTCGTTTATTTTAACTATTAAAAAATAATTGCTTAATCCGTTAACATAAACGACGTTCGTTTTTTTTGAATATTAAATAATTACCGAAAAGCCATAAAAATAAAAGATTTAATTACTATAAATGCAATTAATGTTTATCCCGATGAAAATAAATTTAAATAACAAATATGCAGTGCTTGTGCAAATTTAAATGTAACTGACACTAATAGAAAACATATAATTTTCTATTGTTGATTTACTTGAATAAACGTCACTACATTGCTAGGTCTGTCAAAAAAACAGAGTAGTATTTGGAAGATGACAAAGCCAATTGTGACAATTTTTTGTTGTTGTTTTTGTTTTTTCTTTGATATTTTAAATTTTGAATCTCGCTCCTAGACGAGGACAAGAAATTCTCATTGAGTTTGTGATTTAACATAACAAATATCTCTAGAAAGTCTAATAACAAAGTCCCCTGAAGATTTCCTTAGGCAGGAATGAAATCCGGATAGGGACACGCCTACATCAGATTGCTTTTCACAATTTGTTAAATAAGTTTGGGACTTTAGCACATTTAATTACTATAGATTTTCCATTATTTTGACCATTAAAAATTTAACTCCCAAAACTTAAAAATAAACGATTTGCCTTTATTTTAACCATCAAAAATTTACCCCCAAAAACGTAAAAATAAACGATTGTCGTTTATTTTAGGTATCAGCAAATTTAATTTAAAAAAAATAAAAACACGAGTTCTGTATTTGTTTTTGGTTATATTTTTTATTAAAAAAAAAAAAAAATTATACCTAATGTATTACTTACATAATAATATATGTTAGGATTTATTTTTAAAACTAAATAAAAAGATTAATTGAATAATAATTAATTAAGCGAATGGCGCCTAACATTTATATGGCAGCATATGACCTTTGAGTTCATCTTTTACTATAATATGCAAATAGCTTTAAAAACTATGTGTATGTCAAATAAAAGAAAATTAAAATCTAAAGAAAAACTATAGTGATGGTAAATAAAATATTTGGTTTAGTACTAAAGTAAAAACCACTTTTGTAAAAATTTTGGTACTTTTTGATTTAATTTAATTGTTAAGGTACATTTGCAATATTATTGCACATATTACTGACAATTTTATTATCATTCAATGTAGCCAACTCAATATTAAATATTTTTCACATATCTTGCGGGCGCTGTGGTGTAATGGTTAGCGCGTTGGACCATTACACAGATGGTCCCGGTTTCGATTCCCGGTGACGACAACAGCAATTTAGAAAAATAATATATATGAGTTTTCTATCACTTATATGTATCGCTGCGCTCATCTTTCACCACCTCCCTTCATCTTTCACCACCTTTCATCTCTCCACTATCCCCTTTCCAAAGAAAGCAACACATTAATTAATAGGAAGAATTTCCTGAGTGTGGCTTCTCTTTAAAAAAAAAAAAAAATATGACATACACACTGGTAATTTGTTGCACACTAGCAAAAGTTGTACAAGAATATTGCTTAATTTTAACTTTACATTAAACATTGATGCGCTCAATCTTGTTTACCTAAAAAACACGACTTTTACCATATTGCTAATTAATTTTCTTGTATTCAAATAATCAGCTAACACATGTTCTATACTGCGAAAATTGTAATCCTAACTTTTCGTTTTATTTTATAAATATTAAAATTTGTTATTTGTACATGAATAAAGAAACTCAGAGTTTTTACTCTATCTCTAGCAGGCTGTCTCTTCATCTCCTAGATGTCATTTAATAGATGTGCTTTAACATATAAATTTGGAACAGTGAGGGAACTCCATCTCTGTTCTAATATGCACATTATGCACCGTCAATATACTCAAGGATGAGAAAGTGCAAATTTGCATCGTGTGCAAATGATCACGCTGAATACCCTCAGTAACAAAAAAATAAAACAAAATTTACTGAAACAAAGCACTTAATCGTCAGCTGGGCCACTTTGGTACTTTTTGGACTGAAAATGTAAATAAGTAATTTATTTGCCATCCCCAGTTTATGCATATGAAAACGTTTGAGAGAACTTTTAAAAAGATTACTGTGATTTTTGTGTGATTTTTAAACAAGTAGATTTTTTTTAAACATGCAGATTTTAAACGAAAATATTAACTGCTACAGAAAATCCGTATTAATTCATAGTTTGTTTTTTAAATAACAGGTAAAAAAGTTGAAAAATATGTTTCTTTGTATTTTAATAGTTTATTCAGTTAAAAACAAACTTTACGGATTACTTTTCAAATAAACTACAATCGGTAACGGAAAATATATTGTGAGTGTATGTATATGTACATCACAAATTATCATTATAACATTAATATAACACTACATACATCACAATAATATATTTTCTGACAACTTTTAGTGTACATATTTCATATAGTATACATATTTCATCACAATCAAGTGTCTAATGTCGAATCCACAATTATTATGTTTTGCTTATTAGCGACATACATAGATTTTTGATACTTTTGATTTTTAATGTTTTAAGTGGCAACAAAGAAACTGTAACATAAACAATATCCATGGATTCTTGGAATTGTATTTTACTGACATAAACTGTTTACGGGTTAACGCGGAACGAAAAATAAGTTTTGTTTCTTTTGAATGTTTTTTAAAGACTCAACTTTATTAACAACTCTTAACTCTATTTATACTAATTCTAACATACTTTAATTTCTAATACTACAATGTGTGTGGAAAATTTCTTGTTGATAAGAACGGTTCATCACACATTTTAAGTATTTTATTTATTTTTAATAAACTATACATTTAATTACATATACCAAGTGTATGCTTATTTTTGGACCTAAATGCATTGTTTAGGTCTTATCTAATATTCTATACCACAGACAGTGTAGTAATAAAATTATTTAAATATTATGCTGTACGCATATTAACAAAAAAAACCTAGGGCAATGAACTACTTCAAAAAATACGATGAATTGGTCACAAGACTAATGCCTGTACACAAATAATAGAAAATAATATGCCCGAATCAGGGTTGTCAGATTTTTTTGAGCTCCATCGCCAAACCGTATGTCAAAAACCGCCAAAAGTCGACAAAAGGCAAATTTGTTCAGTTTTTGATAATTTTTTTATTTAAAAAAATAAAATTTTGTTTACACAAAAAAAGCTAGTATAATATTTAAGTCAAAAATCGCCAAAAACTGATAAAAAAAACTAAAAAAATCGCCAAAGTAAATTTAGTTTAGTTTTTGTTACTTTTTTTTTTATTTAATTAATAAATATTGGGAACTTTGCATACTTATTCTAATTTAGCAAAATATATACGCATTTTCATATATATAAATATATATATATATACACATTTTGTCTTTTTTACTGTTAAAAGAATTTTAAAACCTTGTAAAAAGAGAGTTAGTGTTATATATTTTTAAATTACATAAAAATGGAGATCATATGATCTGTTAAAAAAAGTAAAATTAAGTACATAAGTAAATAAGTAAATAAGATCGTAAACTTCAGCCTCGTCGATTTCATTACTTGTGTCTTGACTTTTATACATATTATTTGAATTGAATTTTTTTTATCATTTCATTAGTCGGTGTAAAAAATTGCAGCACAATTTGTTAACGTTCATGTGATTTATTATTCTCAATAGAGCGTCTAAAAGATCATATTGAATTTTTTTTCTTAATCGTGTTTTGGTATAATTCATTATGGAAAATACCCTTTCAACGCAGGCATTACTGGTTGGAACAACCAACACATTAAGAACGGCGGAAGATTATTCTTTAAAATGGTACGTACCTGCTGCATCATGATAATCAAACACTTTTGGCCAAAAATCAAGTAAATTTGTTGGAATTTCGTTATTAAAATAACTATTTCAATTTATGAACGGAAGTTAATATGTCATACGACATGACATGACTTTTGATGTCGTTTTGACACTAAATATGAAATTCACTTAAAATGATAACAAAACAAAAATCATGCAAATAAGTTTACCCGACTATTTTTTTTTTTTTTAATTAGTAATGATATCAAAATAAGACAAACTATTTAAAAAAATCACTGAAATAATATAAATGGTGAAAATAGCCAAGAAAATCGCCAGTTACATCGTAAATCGCCAAAAAATCGCCATGTCGCCAAATGGAAAATCTCGACGCCAAACACGTTTCAAAATCGCCATGTTTGGCGAGAAATCGCCATATCTGACAACCCTGGCCCGAATGACTGTTTTCAGTTTTATTACATATTGATTTCTAAAGAAGAAAATTATATTCTATTGATAAAATAAATATTACGTTCAAGATTGAACATAAACAGTTTCTTTGCTGTCTAAAATATACATATTGGTTGTGGTGATTGAATGTGTAGAGTCATTATTGTTTTGAAACTAGAATTACACATCACATTTATTTTTCTGTAAAAGATTTTACTATCGAATAAAACTTTTTGAATTACAATGGAACCTTACTATTTTCTTTTTTATTGGTTCCAACTCAAAACTCACGCATCATTTATTGTGGCTCAAGTAACTTTATTAATCCATTAAACTTTGTTCTTTTTATTATATTATTAATATCAAAACTGCTGACACTATGTCGGCTGTTTTGAAATTGTAGTATTTTTAAATAAAAGAATTTCATATCATGAATTTTACTTTTTTCTGAAGTAAGCAGAATTGTTAGTATTAAGAACCACCTTTTGAAAAATAAAGTTTAGTTCCAGTCGAGTACTCAAACATTAATGTTTTAATTAATTTATATGTATGTTTGCATGGATATCCGCTATTTAAATTAAATGCAACTCGATATATAAGTACATCTATATTAAGTGCATGTATTTTTCCATAAGGCTAAAAAAGTTTTATAAAAAAAATGCAAGTAAAGGGTGATTTTTAGGAACTTTCTTTTTGGCAACACTGTTTTTGGCAGCTCAGCTGTTGTCGTGTAACATGTTACTGGTAAACATGTTCAGTTTGGTCTATAATTTAACCATGAATCGACTTATATACGAACAACGGTTGCCGATTTTTGAATTTTATTATCAAAACTCATGCTCATTAAAGAAAGTGCATCGTGCACTTCTTCCAATTTATGGTCAGTTTGTGCGACCTTCTGATTTGGCTATTCGGAATCTTGTTACTAAATTTTGCACTTAATTTGCATTATTCGACATTAAACCACCAACACGCATATGTAGAGTGCGGACAGAGGAAAATATCAAAGCTGTCTGTATCCGTCAGTGTTGTTGATGACCGTGAATTATAGATTCGGCGCCGTTCGCAGTAATTGGGCCTCTGTTACTCCACTGCGTGGAAAATTTTGAGGAATACAGCTGGGGCAAGAATTGAAGTCACACGACCTACCACAATGGCTAACTTTTGGTTAATGGGCGCTGGCAAAGTTGGATCCACTTATTTATCGGAAAATTGTGTTCGGCGACGAAGCTCATTTCTGGTTGAATGGATACGTGAACATGCAAAATTACCGTATTTGGTGGGAAAAATGCACTGTTTGGTGTGGATTATGGGCCGGTGGCATCATTGGACCGTACTTCTTCAAAGACGACGTAGGCAGGAACGTTACTGTGAATGCCGAGCGCTGCCTTGCGATGATTACAAATTTTTCTTTTTGACCAAAATGGAAGAGCTGCACTTTGGTGACATGTGGTTTCAACAAGACGGTGCCACATGCCACACAGCAAGTGAAACAATAGCCCAATTGAGAGGCGAGTACGCTGAACAGTTTATTTAACATTTGGGGCCGATCAATTGGCCGCATAGCACGTGCGATTTAACGCCTCTAAACTATTTTTTGTGGGGCTATGTTAAGACTCATATCTATAGGGACAAGCCCGCAATGGTTGACGCACCGGATGTCAATATTGAAGAATTTAATTAGACCCAGAGTTCATTCCAGGTACAATTAGAGGTATACAGTTATATAAATGAAGATAAAACTATGCTGTTTCCAGAAGAGTTTTTTAAAGGATCTAAAACTATTATAATCAATTTACTTTAAATTTACATAATGATTCTACAAACACGGCGCATAATGATTATACAGAAGATGAGGAAAAAAATGATGATAGTGAAGAATTAAAATATACAATATATCTCATATAGCACAAACTCATCACAAAAAGTGACAATACTGAAGAAATATATAAGGAACAATATGAGGATATATGTATGTGCAAAGATGTCTGAATTTCAGGAGCGTGATAGCGGGTGGTCTCTGATGAGGACAAAGTATGTTGGCATTAATATAAATCAGATTACAGTTATAAGAGGATGTCAATATATACCGCTGCCAACTGAAATATCTAGAAGGATTGGTGTATGTTTAAATATTAATAACACGGATGAGTACTGCTTCAAATGATGTATTATTGCATCATTTTTCGATAAGAAAAATTTGAGTAGTAAACAGATGAAAAATCCTAATTCTTATGATATTGAAGCTTATGTAATCAGAGTATCTGAGCCATACTTATATTTTACAAATATGAAGTTTCCTTTGGCTCTAAAGGCTATCAAAGTTTTTGATAAAAATAGTGATATAAGTATCAATGTTTTCGAATTAGAAGATATACAGATAGTTGAAGCATATTATTTCACCAAGATTGAGCAAAAGGTGCACCTAAATGTACTGTTGCTGACGACTCCTGAAAAATCCCATTATGTTTCATAAAGGATCTTTCAAGGTAAAATATCGTTCACAATTATTTAAAAAATATTTTGTATGCTACTATTATCCATATTCTAATAATTTTTATAAATTTTTATTTTTTAGATTTATACAATCGAGTATAATAGATCAAGCACATAAATTATTTTTATGTAAGTTTAATTCAAATTTATATAAATTTAATATGGTGAAGATTCACCAAAGATATTTGTTGAAGAACTGACTCGTGATGCTAAGGAAATTTATATGAATCTTAACTAATTCTTATAAATAAAATGAGTTAAGATGAGTTGACTTTCCATAAAAAAGCGAAAGATTGTAGTGGTTAACTACGTCACTCCAAAGTTCATACCAATTTTATTTCATAATTTTTCGTCATATGACTGTCATCTCTTTGTAAAAGAGTTAATAGAAGATGAGTTTGAAAATAATGGTGAAGTTATGGTTATTCGTTTGAATAAGGAGACATATATATCGCTATCAAAATTTATACAAATTGGTGATGCAACTTCGCTAAGATGCATTAGCAGAAATTTTATCTACAAACTATCTTCATGATGTTAGAAAACATTTTATGGATGAACAGAAATTCAACTTAATTAAAAGAAAATGAGTATTTCCATATTCCTACATTAATATGTTTGAACGTTTAAATGGTAGAAAAATTCCAGCTCGTAAACACTTCTTTAATATTGTATCTAACGAAAGAGTGTTCTATAGCCGATTATAATCATGTTCAAAAAGTGTGGGAAATATTTGAGTGTGAAAATCTGTTAGATCGCGCAAAATTATATCTTAAAACTGATGTGCTTTTATTAACAGACATATTTGAAAATTTTCGAAATATTTACATATCAGTATTATACTGCTCCGGTGTTGTCTTGGGATGCGATGCTTAAGACCACAAAAATTAAATTGGAACTATTCACTGATATAAGTAATAAGAGGCGGACTTGTGCAATGTTTAAAAACATATTCTAAAGCGAACAAAAAATATTTAGAAGATTTTGACATATATAAAAAATCAGAATATTTGATGTATTTAGATGCGAATAATTTATATGGGTGAGCTACGTAAAGCTATCTTCCTTATGGGAATTTCAGTGGTTTGACAAAGATTCTGGTCAGTTTCGAAAAATGTCTAGTTCAGAGATATTAGAAATATCTGATACGTCAGATGTAGGATATATATTAGAAGTTGATTTAGATTACCCAGATAGTCTACATGATTCTCATAATGATGTTTCGTTTTGTCCAGAAAACAAAAAGTTTGGTGAACCCAAATGTATAAAACTTATTTCCGATTTAACTTCAAAAATAAATTATCCGATACATTATATTAATGGAAAGCAAGCTCTTGAAAATTGTTTAATTCTTAAAAAGATTCAAAAAATTCTTAAATTCAATCAATAGCTATGATTGAAAAAGTATATTGATTTAAATACATTTCACAGAACTAAAGCTAAAAATAATTTTGAAAAAGACTTGTTCAAAATTATTATGTTTACTGCAAAACTATGGAGAATGTTGACAAGCGCAAATATGTTTATATTGTTTCCGAATGGGAAACTTCAAATAAAAATCGTACAGGTGTTAGGGCACTAGTTTCAAAGTCTAATTTCAAAAGTGTTTTACAATTTGCTAATAATATATATGCAACACAAATGAAAAGGATGTTAATTAAATATACACAGAGAGAAATAAAGTGTCAACCGAATAGAAAAGTGTATTTTAATGGTAACAACGTATAAGTATCAGTAGTGCAACGACATTTATATTCGATTTCCGAATATTTTGGGTGCTGAAACTAAAATTCAGTTGAATTAACCGAACTTTGTTGTGAGAACTAATATTCAGTTGTACCAACTGACTGAAAATCTTAATAACCGAATTTAAGTCGAAGTAACAAAACTACAGTTGGCAAAGAGCTAAATTTTTCTCTGTGTGTAACAAACCTATGTATTTAAGATTCACAATTTTAGAATTATTCAAAATGTATAGATTTCATTACAGATATATATTGAACCGAAATTTGGGCATAATTTGTCAATTAATTATATCGATACAGATTCATTTGTATGCAGCACAAAAACAATAGATTTTTTTGAAAATATTCGTGATGATATTCATTTGGAATTTGATACGTCAGAATATCCGATGGATAATGTTTTTAAAATTCCATTGTTAAACAAAAAGTTGTTGGGGATGATTAAAGATGAAAATCATGGTAATATACAAAAAAATATTTTCAACCTAAAATATCTAATTAAAGATTTGATTTGAATTAAATTTGTTTCTTAACAAATTGTAATGTAATGTTACGTGTATTACTAAGGTTCCCTATAGCCCAATTCTATATTTTAATAGCTGTGTGGGGGTCAGCTTATAAATAGGCGTTCAAAAGAACTGCCAAAATATTTGAGTCTTCAAAAAAGTAAAAACACAGTGACTTGTGTAGTTTTGGAACTCTAAAATTGAAGTCTGTTTTATTTACAAATTTACATGTCTTATATACTATAATCTAACTTATTGTCTAGTATTGAGTGATTTTAGGAATCACTCAATTTATTTTTATTATTAATTACTTTTATTCATTGTTTTCTTATCGTCAACATACGGTCATCAGATATTTGAGTGCAAGTAAAAGAATGCGGTCATAGGTGTCGCTAGACTGTTACTTGATGCCACTTGTATGGTATTCACTCTACAGTATTTGAGACGGTATGTTGGGAAATCAATATTAGTGGTTGGTATGCAGTGTACGCTTAAGGAGTACACTACACCCTTACCCTTAAGAGAAAAATTATAAAAGTATTTAATTTTTTAATTTTTCTATATTTTTGGTTAACTTAAGAATAATTTTATAATGTATATTAATGTATTATATATATATATTTGTTTTTAATATTAGTTCTTATATAACTTTGTTTTTATTAATGATAAGTTTTTATTATTCATTAGTTCTTAACGCTATATAGGGTTTTAATTGATTATTATGTATTTCTTTTTCTTTTCCATTGTAATCTATTATTGTATTTACACCATTATTCCTAATTATTTTGTAAGGTCCTTTATATGGACTTTGGTTCTTTTTCCTATTTCCTACTTTGACTAAAACTAAGTCTCCTATCTTTAAGTTTAATTTATTGTTGTATCTATTTTCTAATATTCTTTTCTCTTTTGTTCTAATTGTTAATTCTTTAGCTCTGTTTAAAGAATATTGTAATTTACGTTTTAGCTCTATGGCATAATCATCGTAATTATATATTTTAGTTTCTTTTGTGTCATATATTTCAGATGGCAAACATGGTAGTCTTCCATATACAAGTTCAAATGGCGTGTAGCCAGTGTCTATATGGGGTGCCGTGTTGTAGGCAAAAGTAAAATATGGAATCCATTTATCCCATTCGTAATCAGTTGCTGATGTTAGCAAGAATTCATTTAAGACTCTATGATTTCTTTCTAATGACCCAATTGTCTCATGGTGGTAAGGTGTCGAAAAGGTCTGTTTAATTTCAAGTAGTGAACATATATTACGTAAAAGTTCGTTTGCAAATTCTGTACCGTTGTCTGATTTCAGTACTTTGCATTTACCAAATTTTAGAATTAGGTGTTCAACTATTGTTTTTGCGGTTGTTAGTGCATCTTTCGTCGCCATGGGGTGTGCAATAACGAATTTTGTTAGTTCGCATTGTATGGTCAAAATATATCTGTATTCATTCGAAATTCGAAGAGGTCCTACTGTGTCAATTGATACTATTTCAAAACTGTTACTTGGAGTGTTTGTCAATGTAAGTGGTTCCTTAATGTGTTTAGTTTGCTTGTTCTTGTTGCATTTGTCACAATATTTTACAAATTGCTTTACCATCTTATTCATGTTTTTCCAGATGTAGCGTTGTTTTAGTTTTATAATTGTCTTTCTTATTCCTAAGTGCCCTGCATGTGTGGCATTGTGGAATTCGTCGATTAGTTTGTATTTTAGAATTTCTTCTGTGATTCTTTTGGGCTTATTATATATTAATATTTTTAGTTGAGGATCCTTGTTATTTATTTTTATTTTTGCATATGCTTCTATCAATTCCTTTTTACT
This sequence comes from Delia radicum, assembly GCA_021234595.1. Classification (NCBI taxonomy): domain Eukaryota; kingdom Metazoa; phylum Arthropoda; class Insecta; order Diptera; family Anthomyiidae; genus Delia; species Delia radicum. The sequence goes on along the minus strand of CM037855.1, from coordinate 78,472,767 downwards.
GTAATTTTCAAATATTTTATCTTCACTTGCAAGTGCTAATTCTTTTATATTCTCTTTATTCATTTTTGATATCAGTTTCTTCAGTATCGAATCTAGTTTCGCTGAATTTTCACCGTATCTTGCTAGCTTTGTATTATTTATAATTTGGGTACGTAATTTCTTCTTAGTCAAAACTGGTTTTGATGAATTATCGTTACGACCTATGTGCACAATATTATTCTCAATAGATATATCTTTTTCATTTATTTCTTCAATTGTATTAAATTGCAGTTTCTTCATATTTTTTATGTCATTAACGGATATGCATTCCCATATTTGAAGTTGATCAGACTTCTGAGAATCACATTTTTCCATGTCGTTCTTTCCTATATGTCTTTTATTCTTGTTTTCCTCATTTTCTTTATTTTTTATTATGTTTTCCTCATTGCGCCTTTTATTGTTCATTGCCCTTGTTATAACTAATGTTCTTTTTTCTGTATCGACGTTTTCTAACGGTATCATCTGTTTTAGTATGTCTGAATTTATTTCAATTCTGGACAATGCGTCCGCATTGGTATTTATTTTCCCTTTTTTATATATTATTGTAAAGTCGTAGTCGCTTAAATCTAGTCTGATTCTTGTCATTTTTGATGATGGATTTTTGTGTGAGAACAGAGAGATTAATGGTCTGTGGTCTGTTACTACTATGAATTTACGTCCGTACAAGTATGGTCTAAAAAAATTAATACTCCAATGGATTGCTAAAAGTTCTTTTTCGATTATTGGTTTATTTATGTCATGTTTTTGTAAAGATTTACTTGCGTATGAAATAGGTAAATCTTGACCTATATCACCTTGTGATAATACAGCACCTAACGCGTAGTTTGAAGCGTCAGTTGTTAAAATGAATGGTTTTTCAAAATCAGGGTATTGTAAAATTGGAGGATTCATTAACTTGTTTTTTAGCTCTTCAAAAGCGTGTTGGCATTGTTCAGTCCATATGAATTTTGTTGATTTCTTTAGTAATGTATTTAGGTCTTTGGCTATATCTGCAAAATTGGGTATAAATTTTCTGTAATAGTTGCAGAATGCAACGAATCGTCTTACTTCGTCAGTGTTAGTTGGTATTGGATAATTTTTTATTATTTCATATTTAGATGGGTCTGTTTTTACACCATCTTTTGTAATCAAGTGTCCTAAGTAAACTACTTCTGGTCTTAGAAAACAACATTTCTTTGGATTAAGTTTTAAATTATATTTTTGTAGTCTGTCTAATACCTTTATTAAATTTTGGTTGTGGTGATTTAAACTACACCCATAAACAATTATGTCGTCTACATAAAGAAATGCTTCTGATTCTAGTCCTGAGAGTGCTATTGTTAGCATTCTTTGAAAGCTGTTTGAAGAAATTTTTAGTCCGAAAGGGAGTCTTTTGAATTGGTAATGACCTTGTGAGGTCGAAAATGCTGTAAGCGGCCTAGAGTTTTTGTTAAGCTCGATTTGATGGAATGAGCTAGTCATGTCAAGTGTAGAAAACCATTTGGCTCTACCAAGTTTGTCTAGAATATCCTCTAATCTAGTTAGGGGAAATTTGTCATTGACAATTTTATCGTTAAGTTTCCTAAAGTCTACTACAAGTCTCCATTTCTTTTTATCTTCCACATTTTTCTTTGGTACTAAAAGGAGTGGAGCATTGTATGGACTAACGGATGGTTCTATTATGTCGTCATCCAGCATATTCTGTATTTGTTCGTTTATTATGTTTGTATGTGAGTGCGGTAGTCTGTAGTTTTTTATATACACTGGTGTATTGTCTAAGGTAGTGATTGTTTGGTCATAAAAATTGTTTACTGATAATTTTTCATTTTCAAGGTGAAAAATATTTTGATATTTACGAAAAATGTTTATTAACTCTGTTTTTGCATAGTCGTCATTATTATTTAATTGTAGTTCATTCAGTATTTGTTCAAAACGTTTGGGGTTATTGTCTTTATTGTAACCTAATATGTCATAGTTTTTTAGTGAGTCAGTTTGGAGTTTAATGCCTTTTAAGTTTATTTCTTCATTCGTCGTGTTTAAAATTTTTATGTGGGTCATGCCGTTACTAGGTGCTATTGAATTACTTAAAAATACTCCTGGTTTAATTTCATTATTAAAAATTATGCTATCTTCGCTAAGGTTTAGTTTTAATGCTTGTATTATTTCTGTTCTTGGTGGTATTTTTATTTGTAATGACGTAAGAGCTTTTGCTTGCAATGAAATAGTTATGGTAGTACTATTTATGAATAATGATATTGTGAAAGTTTCATAGTCTATCTTACAGAGATATTTTTTTAAAAAGTCCCTTCCTATTATTCCGTCTGTTTCTATTGGAAAGTCGTCATCTACAAGATGAAATTTGTGTTTGCATTTCTGGTCTGTGAATGAAAGTTCCAGTCCAATTGTCCCTAGTGAGTGTATTTCTTCAGTAGTAATACCTGTTAATTTACATATATTCTCTTTATTAATTGGTTCATCTTCAAGGTTTGTTCGAATACGACATAGTGATATGTCGGAACCTGTGTCGACAAGAAATGTTAATTGTTCATTTTTGTATTTAGCGATTATGAAATTTGTATTATTGTTGCAAACTTTATATACTTTTAATTTTGGCTGTCCGGAATATCCATATATTCCGAGTCTACCTAGTTTCCCTCATTATTTATTGTACGTATGTATCTTCTATTTGTGTTGTTTCTATTGGGAAAATTATTAGATCTGTCACTGTTAAAATTGTTATTGTCTGAAAATTTATTGGGTCTTTTATTGGTAATATGACTATTTCTATTTTGAAAGTTATTGGATCTGTTATTGTTAAAGTTACTGTTATTCCTATTTGAAAAACTATTGGATCTGTTATTGTTATGTTGTCTGTTAGTTTTTCGTGTTTGAATGTACATTACGGAATTGTTGTTTATCTTATGTTCGTTTTCTATTTCTAGCGCAAGTTCTACTGCGTCTTGCAAAGTCTTAGGACGAGCTGCAAATATGGCTATTTTGAAATTGTCATTGATACCTCTTTTGAAAGAATCTAACGCTAATTTAGCATTTAATCTAATGATAACATTTTTCTCTGGTTCTGAGTCTAAGTTTAATTCCTCTATTCCTAATCTATTTAGATTATCTATAATGGTAATGATTCTGTCCTTATATGCACTTACTGATTGTTTGCCTTGGTATATGTTGTTTAACTTTGACTGTAATTCTGAGATAGTTTTTGTATTCTTGTATCTTTGTTTTAAGAGTGTTTTTAATGTATTGAAATTGTCTGGTTTTGTGTAACTACCTATTGCTGTCCTTACACCTGAGGTCAATTTGGCGTGGTAGACATATTGCAAGAAATCTGTTTTTGCTGCGTCAGTCAGAGTCTTTTCGATGAGTTCTGCTGTTATTAGGAAACTTTCTAGTTCTTCATAATTTCCAGCAAAAATTGGGAGTGCCTTAGAAGTTAATTCTAAACTAAATGCTGCCATTTTGGTGTCTAAACTTTTAGTATTTGGTATTAAATATTCTTTGATTTTTCTATAAATTGTATTAAATTCTAACTTTAATGCTACTATCTCTTTTTCTTCTCTTTCTTCATTTTGAGCTGTCAGAAATTCTTTTTTTATATTGTCTATAGATTCTAACTTTACTTGTACAGTTTTTTCTGAGTATGTCCTTCCTGGACTTTTCTTTAAATTTGCTAGTATATCTTTTAATTCTGTTAGATATTCTTCCATTTATACTTCTGTTATTATAATTTTTGGTTTGTTTAAATATATATTTTTTTAAAAAATTTATATAAGATCAAAGTAATCAGTAATAAGGATATTATTATTTTTTTTTTTTGTGTAAGCATTTAAAATATATATTTTTATAAAATTGTTAGTTTAAAAAGATTTTTTATATATTTTTCTTAACAAAAATATGTAGAGTAGAAATTAATATGATGAAAATAATATTCATATTTAAAATTTTTGTAATTGATTTATTTATTAAAGCACTTTAAATGCAATATATATATATATATATATATATATATATATATATATATATATATATATTTTTTTTTTAGCAAGATTTAAGTAGTATTTTGTTTTAGTTTTCAACATATTTACGTTATTAATTAATTGAGGATATATAAAATTTTATGTATAATTCTATTTGAAATTACAATTATGTTTATACAATTATAAATTTCCCTATTGGTGTTTTTTTTTTTCTTCATTTTTAGATAATTTGTAGTTAAAAATTTTTGCATTTTTTTTTTTGAAAAATTTTGTTTATGCAAAGAAAAAATTTATATTTACATATATAATTTGTTTTTATTTAAAGCGTTAAAATGGTGTTGTTTTTAATTATTTAATTAAAATGAAGAGGCCAAAATATCTTCATTATTATAGTTATTGCTAGAACCGGTTGAGGATGGAGTATTTAATTCGGGCTGAGGATAAGATAAAATGTCCAAAGGATCAACATCCGAAAGGAGATTCAAATCATTGGCGGCATCTGTGCTATTCATATTAGAAGGATCAAACTTTTTAATTCAGCATTTACATCATCCTCATTGAGATTCACCAAATGTATTGGTTTGGCAGGATCGCCATGTAATGTAAAGTAACGTGTTAATTTGGCAGGATCGCCATGTAATGTAATGTTACGTGTATTACTAAGGTTCCCTATAGCCCAATTCTATATTTTAATAGCTGTGTGGGGGTCAGCTTATAAATACTAACTTATTGTCTAGTATTGAGTGATTTTAGGAATCACTCAATTTATTTTTATTATTAATTACTTTTATTCATTGTTTTCTTATCGTCAACATACGGTCATCAGATATTTGAGTGCAAGTAAAAGAATGCGGTCATAGGTGTCGCTAGACTGTTACTTGATGCCACTTGTATGGTATTCACTCTACAGTATTTGAGACGGTATGTTGGGAAATCAATATTAGTGGTTGGTATGCAGTGTACGCTTAAGGAGTACACTACAAAATATTTAATTGAATCAGTTAATATTTTAATTGACTTTTAATTCTCAAATTATTTTTTCATACACTGTAGCTTAAATAGAAAATTTTCAGAATAAAATACCAAATACATTTGAAGTTTACAAACAAAACCAGCACACACACAAACATACAAACAGACGCACAGTGGCTGAAAATTTGATTTCACTGGCCAAGAGTCCAATTTTCTTTTGTCACCGATTTTAAAAATTTTAACGTCATTTTGTAGCTAGTATGTCCAAATTAAGGTATCCAAAAAATTAAGTCAAACTATTGCTTATTGTGTGCATGGCATGCTGTCAAACTTAACTGTTTTTTAATTACAGAAAAAGGTGATTTATTTGTTTTTTTTTATCAAAAATAAATGGTTACTACTAGCAAGTTATCATCAATAATGAAATGCGGTCTTTTTTATAAGGTTGGCAGGATTGTAGTCTTTAGTTGTTGTAAGTGGTCACAGCACTACCGTTTATTATTAGGGTGTTCTGAAATATTTATTAAACTACTATATTTTTGTCAAATTTAAATTTCAGTGGAATAGAACTTCTAGGGAACAAAAGTTAGCAAGAAACGTATACCACCCGGAGAAAGGTGAAAGTGTCCTCTTTAACCCTATATATACTTTTGCAGCCGCGACGACCCGCCTGTAGAACACTTTTTTTTCATTTTAATGAAATATCTCAAAAAAATTCAAATGACTTTTTTTGTAGCAGTTATTATACCTTTTTTTCCTTTTCATTTTCAATAAAAATTTTAATTATTAATTGATTCAGCAAATTTTTTAATTGAAAACCGTTTTTAGTTTTTTCTGTGTAATGGTTGAATTTGTCGGATTACGATCAGTGTAATAAATATGAAAGAAATAAAATAATCTAAGGATGTCAAAAAGTCCGCTTAAGATAAATTAGCCATTAATGACTACAGAAATACTTTATTTAACTCTAAAATTCTTTGTGATGAAATGGTTGGAGTTACATCAATAACACAAATATACACAAAAAATAAATAAAATAGTTTTAAGTTTTGCTGACGGCAAACGTCATATAGGGCCACCAGCCAAATATTAACTTTTGCCTATGGAAATTATGAGTCTAAACAATTTGATAATTTTTATGATAATGTCGATGATAATTGGATTATGAGTTGTGAAAATGTATGTGCTAATAATGTAGATAATATTCATACGAATACTAATTTATGTACACTGATAGAATTTTTCTTCATAGTATTAATGAAACGATTTCATTAAAATCGATTCATTGGTTTAATAAAAAATTTCATTAACTGAATGAAAATTCATTAATATTGGTATTTTTTTCATTAACGTTTCATAATTTCATAAAAAAAATTCATTAAATCAATGAAAAATTTTCAAATTTTTTTCAATAAAAATTTTGACTCGTAATAAGAAAAAATAATTTTTTTTGTACTATCATTTTGAAATAATAAAAACTGAAAAATTTCTTTTAAACAGAATTAACCCAAACTTTGATATCAATAATTTTTATACCCTCCATCCCATAGTGCAGGAGGGTATATTCACTTTGTCAAATGTTTGTAATTCTTTTAAAAAAATTCTGGGACCCCATAAACTATATATATTCTTGATCAGCATGAATAGAGAATTCGATATAGCCATGTCCGTCTGTCCGTCCGTCTGTCTGTGGAAACACAAAATACTCCGCCAATACAGAAGAGGTGCTGCTAATTTTCAGTCAAATTGTTTGTTGATATTATGAGAAATTTAGTGAAAATGATCAAAATCGGTTAAAAGTTATGAGTGAAAATGTGGCAAGACCTCTAAAAATTTTGAAGCAAATTTTAAATTATACTATTTATTTCATCATACATACCATACATACGTACATTCAATGCTTATACACAAGAATATACTCAATGAGGGATGGCTGTCAATATCGCTAAAATACCGTTTAGATTCTAACACCTTTCAACTGACTATCGTTATCCCTAAAATTCCATTACCGATATAATTGAAATACCGTTATCCGTAAAATACCGTTACCGATATAATTAAAATATCAATACATTAAAATACCGTTACCGAAAAAATCTAACAAGATCTAAAAAAAAACTTCTTTAAATAGATATATTTTCCCAAAGTATGATCATAAACTAGCCAGTCATTAAAACTCGGGCATAATGGGGCTAAAAATATCGGTGTGCATTAACATTACCTGAATAACGAAAATAACGTTACCCTTAAAATGCCGTTACCAAAATAATTGAAAAATCTTTTTCCCTAAAATAACGTTACCGAAATATCTAAAATATCGTTACCGCTAAAATACCGTTTGCGAAATAAATAAAATACCGTTAACGCTAAAATCCCGTTACCGAAATAACTGAAGTATAGTTCCCCAAATATATTTTCCCAAAGTATGATCATAAACTAGCCAGTCATTAAAACTCGGACATAATGGGGCTAAAAATATCGGTGTGCATTAACATTACCTGAATAGCGAAAATAACGTTACCCTTAAAATGCCGTTACCAAAATAATTGAAAAATCTTTTGCTCTAAAATATCGTTACCACTAAAATACCTTTAGCGAAATAAATAAAATACCGTTAACACTAAAAGCCTGTTACCGAAATAACTGAAGTCTAGTTTCCCCTAAAATACCGTTACCGAAATAAAGAAAATAGCGTTAACGGGGCCAATAACCACATAGAATCTGTTACCATCCGTGGTCATAATCAACACGCACAAAAACAACCCACAAAATATTGTTGTTTTTTTGTTTTGTAATACAGGGTGGCTGATAAATGCCACTACAAAACAAAAACGTAATAACTTTTTTCTGAGTTATTAATCGTTTCCGTTTTTTTTTTTTTTTGTTTATTGCTTCGTCTTTCAATTTAAGGAAAACGAACGATTGGGGTAATCTAACTAAAATTTATTGCTTTTCAAATGAAAGAATAAAAAACATATTTATATGTATTGAAAAAAAGTTATTTGATTTTCTTAATGTACAATATTTATCAGCCACCCTGTATGTATGTAGGTTTTTATAAATAGTATGTATGTACATATGCATTAGCAGAAATCGCGTGCAGTGCTGCCAGGTTTGACGATTTATCGTCATGTTAACGATATTTAATACCCAAAAAAACTAAATGACTATTGGACGATTTTTGCTTCCAAAAAAATTACGATTTTTTGACAAAAGTTTAATGTGTCAGCGAAACATATTTATTTGTCACCGGATCTATTTTTCGATTTATATTATTATCGATTTATATAATTTGAAAAAATACCAGTTTCGTTCTTTGTGTGTGTCGAAAACACTCTAAATACACAAAATATTTTCTTTTTTAATTTTTTGACAAACTTAATTTTATCACACTTTTTGTTTGACTTATGTGATGTATAGTATAAACATATGTGTCGTAATATAAACGGGTATTTAATAATTATTTCATTGCGTATGTCTCCGCAAGCGTGTTTTTAAAGCCTCCATCCCATAGTGCGGAGGCTATATTCACTTTGTCAAATGTTTGTAATATTCTGGGAAAAACCCACAAAATATTGTTGTTGTTTTTTTGTTTTGTTTTGTAATACAGGGTGGCTGATAAATGCCACTACAAAAAAACGTAATAACATTTTTTCTGAGTTATTAATCGGTTCCATTTTTTTTTTGTTTCATTGATTCGCCTTTCAATTTAAGGAAAATAAACGAATGGGGTAATGAAACTAACATTTTGATTGTGCGCCACTACAATGCTTTGGAGGCTGGCGTTTCCGCCTAAACAAACTTAACGAGCACATTAGGCGGCACTCCTCCGAGCAGATTGGGCTCGTAAATTATTTTGTCAATCGTGAGACAATCATTAGGACGTCTTTTCATCGAAATTCCTCAATTCGGATGCAAGAAACAATTTTTGCTATAGTTGCTGCAATACAAGTCAATTCTAGAGTTTCGACAAGGAACATTGCTCATATATGTATCACCAGACAGTCAATACGGACAGTTCTGCATAAGGATTTTCATTTCTCTCCTTTAAAAAATCAAATAACAAGCAATTGAACGCAGTAGACTTGCCCCTTTGCTTGGAATTTTCTCTGTAATATGCACGGAATTTCGCTTGCATTTGATGTCATCAGGCGTGTTAGTCATTTTAATTAAACTGTTTTTTAAAAGCCATCAAAAATACTTAACAAAATGTATTGCTTTTCAATATAAAAATAAAGAAATATTTGTATATATTGGAAAAAAAAAAGTTATTTGAAATTCTTAATGCAGTAATATTCATCGGCCACTCTGTATATAAGTTAACACACATGTTGAATACCCCAATTATGTTTCTTAAGTTAACACATACTATACGGTTCACACAAATTCAATAACCCAAATATTTTCTGCACACTCAACAACGAATGCAATAACCCAAATATCTAACAAAAACACATCCGACACGCTTAACAACAAACACAATAAATTCTTCAAACCCAATTTAGATACAAATAAAAGAACTCAATTACAACCTAGTTAAGTTATCAGATAAGCATATTTTTTATTAATACTAAATATTCAATAAATCTAAATGGTAAGCAAAATTGTATTTATAAGAAAGACAAAATATTGCAATATTAAATATTCAATAAATCTAAATAGTAAGCAAAATTGTATTTATAGAAAAGAAAAAATATTGTATAAAATGAAATGATTTACCAATAAAAATTTAGTACAGTTATATTAGTTTTTTGTTTTTATACACATCGAGATTATTTTTATATTATTTTCAATTTATAACGAGCTTTCAACCTCCGTATATTTACAAAATAAAGCAAATCAAACATATTAGCTAGGTTGATACTAGTATTTCGATCTGGCTAAAGATCTCATCAGAACCCGAAGTTTTAGAAAAGTTAGAGCCTCCATTTAGTTCTGTTCTGAAGTGAAAATAAACTCGTTTTCTGATATGTAGGTTTTTTTAAATGGAATGTATGTTTAGTAGCAATTACATGCAGTGTTGCCATGTTCGACGATTTATCGTCATTTTGACGATATTTAATACCCAAAATAACTAAATGGCTATTGGACGATTTTTGCTTCCAAAATGACGATTTTTTGACAATACATAATTTAATATGTCAGCAAGACCTATTTATCATTCTCATAACATCACCGGATCTATTATTATATTTATATTATTACGTTAAAAATTAAAAAAACATTGTTTATTTTTATCGAAATCTAACCTTTATTTGCTAATATGATGTGAAAAACAATTTTGCAAAAATGCAAATACTAGAATTAAATAAAACTTAATCCACACCGGATTTATTTTTTTATAAATTCATTATGGGTTTAGCTTAATTTAGTTTCTGTGTTTAAATTTTTAGCACATTTTTCTTTACATTTTTATAAAATTTAATTGGTGTTAGATTTAAATAAAAATAAAAAAAAAAATTATGTTTAAAAACAAGGCATGGACTTTTTTGCGAAACAAACGGATCTCTAGCCCGAATATATTTCATGTTGAAAGATGATATATATACAACTTTAAATGAAACAAAATAAATCCAAAAATAAATCCGGTGCTTAATATAAATAAAGTGCCAAAATTTAATAATTAAAAAATATAACATTAAGTTTGCACGATACCACAAAAATTTTTACAAGTTTTTACTGGAAGGTGTTCGTTTACACAAATACTCAGTAAAAATTGGTAAAAAGTGAAATAAAGTGACAGTTTGATGCCAAAGAACTTACAAGTTTTCACTGGATACATTTTTGCCAGTAAAAATTTGTAAGAAGAAAAAAACATATGATTGAAAAAATATGCTTGTATTTTTAGTAAACAAAAACAAATATTAAATTAAATTTTAATTGTTTATGGATTTAAAGTGAAAAATATTAAATAATTAACTATGGAAGAACTTAAAAAACATTTAAATTCTTTTTGGTCGACAATTTCAATTAATTTTTATTTCTTCCATAATGAGGTGTTGATTTTTTTTTAATATTTAAAACAAGCTGTTTTATCTAGTTTAATAATTCTTAAAAATATTTCGTTCGATTACTCTTTCTGTAAATTTGTCTTACTCTTTGTAATTTTGTTACTGAGTAATTTTTACTGAATTTTACTGCAAAAGTAATCGAACAGACTTATTGTTAAAGAATTTCCAAAGAATTTAAGATTTAAAAAGTAGTGCTACTGAAATGTTGTTTACAGAATTAAGTGATTAACAGTTAAAGTGGTAAAATTTGTTGTATTTATTTGATCTTTCAACATTTTATAAATATGAATATCGTTGTAAAATATAATGATTTTCGAAGTTTAAACCAAAGAGAAGTGTCAAAAATAGTGTTATATTACAACGATAACACGTTAACATTTGAAATGTGAATAACATTATTGTATTTTATTTTTTATCAAAACTTTATCCCTCTTCTAACAAATATATTTTATTTTGAATATTTTTCAAAATATGATGACGATTTTCACGATTTTTTCTTGAAAATTTGACGTTTTTATGCTCTGCCAACCTGGCATCACCGGTTATGAGGAGGGCAAATGCGAGAAGCCCTCGAAAAATTGTTAAGCTAATTTATAAAGTATGCTTTTGTTTTCCATATACCAGGCTTGCCATATACCTTTTTTTGTTAACCCCAACAAATCAAAAAATCACCAATTAGAAAAAAGGTAGAACAAAATAGTTTAGTTAAAATTCTTTATTTATTTGACTGCATTAACCGGAGTTGCCAGACACATTAATCGTTATCAGATCAAAAAAATATCTAGAAACAAAATCCCCGAATTCAACAATGTAAATTCATAACTTTTTTTCGTACACTATTTTTACTTATTCTCATTGTCAACCTTTAATAAATTTGCAAGGAAACTCTTACACTTACACTTACTTACATTTATTAAAAACCCCATTAAATTTAAAGGACATTCACTTTCAGAACTTTTTTATTTAAGAAATATAAGGTGCATACTTCATCTTAAAATCTTTTGATTATATGCATTTGTTTTCCTTAAAAGCCCTAATTTTTATTTGATACATACAAAAATAATCTAAATTAAAGTATTGATTTGTAAAAACCAGTCGAATTTTGCTAAAATTTCTTAGGGTTCTTATTCTAGGAGTCGTAAACGAGAATTGCACAAGCAACTAAGCTGAAAAATAAAAAATTGAAATACCAGTTTCTTTAATTTTTTGTGTCTCGAAAACACCCTAAACACTCGAAAGATTTTCTTTTATAATTTTTGACAAACTTAGTTTCATCACACTTTCCGTTTTACTTATGTGATGTATAGTATAAGCACATGTGTTGTGATGTAAACGGGTATTTAATAATTATTTCATTATTTATGTCTCCGCAAGCGTATTTTTGTTCACTTAAATTTATCTAAAATTCTGATTATTCGAAACTGTTTTGATGCGTTTGTATTCATTGCATCTCTTGTAACGATCCAAAAATATAATTTAATAATCCTTATTTCTTTCATTATTATATAGGCAAAGAGACGATTTTTATATACAAAACAACAGGCGAATTTTACAACAGTTTTTTTAACATTACAAGGAACTTTAAAAATATATATATTTTTCACGACACGTTCTTCTTTAGGTAATCAGAAAAACCATTTCACCTTTGAAGACCCACTGTTATAAGCATGCACAATTTCAGATTCATTTTAGTAAACTTTAATACATTAATCAATCAGTCATATTTTGTTTTACTTATAAAAACAACATTATTTTTGTTATTTTTACAAAGAATATAGATATTTATATAATTTGCACTTTCCCTGGTTAATGAAAACGCCGAGATGGAGGGTATCCAAAAATTCGGCCCAGCCGAATTTAATCTTTTTTATACCAAATTCGGCACATCGGACTTTAATGCTTCCACTTGTTTTTATTAAATTTGCCTAGAGCTAACAATTTTTGACGAATTTGAATAGTTGGTCACTAAATTCCAGGAAACAGATTCTCCAAGAAAAACGATATAGTTTTGTTCAAAACGAGACCTAAATTGTTATCGTTTTGACGATGTTACACAAAAACGTTATGCTAAACGATAATAAATTTTTGTTTTTAACAGTATTGTTAACAATATTTGACATTTTTATCTAATATGGTCGTAATTTAACTACAAAAAGTGGGCTATAATCGTCGATCGTTCTACAGAATTCCAAGCCAGATCGATAAAAAATTACATATTTTGTACCGACATATAAGAAAATATGTCATCTTTTAACACAAATTATAAAAAATGTAAAGAAAGATTGAACAATTTTGTAAAAATAAAACAATAAAAAAACAGAAACAAATTAAAATTGGTTTAAACGATTTTTTCAATCATTAAAGTTCTTAATATACATAATTTATAAAAAGTACAATAATTAAAATATTTCTTTTTTATGGATGAAAAAATTTTATTTTCAAAATTTTTATGCTAAAATAATCATAAAAAGTGCAAATTTTTAAATACCAACGAAAATATTTCATACAAACTATGAATTTTATTCATTAAACACATGAAACTTTCATATCGATTAGCCAAGGATTAATGAAAAAAATTTCATATACTTTATGTAATTTTCTTTGGGTCAATGAAACCATTCATTAAAATTGATTTAATGAAACACCTTCCATTGACTCAATGAAACGTTTCTTTGGGGACTTTTTTTATGAAAAAATTCATTGAATTAATGAAGGAATTCATTAATACTACGCACAAATTTCTATCAGTGTACGTATAATTTAAGTGATAGATTGATATTTAAGATAGATTAATATTGAAGATACTATTAATACTAATTTTAAATTTTTTTTAGATGATTCTAATGATAATTATTTTTATGGATATTTGAATGTCAGAAAAATCTGTAGAATTATTGATAATTAAATATTCGTATTTTTAATAAAAATAAAAAACAAAATTTACTTCATTTATTTAATTTTGATAGAAATATTGTCAATTTGCATCATAGAAAATGTGAATAAATTATTCATTATATGTTTTGTTACGATTTTCTGTCAGCAATATATTATTTATTAGTACAGCAAATAGTTGGATTCGAAATCTAAATCGTACATGATCTCGTGAATATACTTCCCATTTACCTCGGCGAGCAGTCCAGTAAGCTAAATCCCATCTATACATTAAATGTATAGTAGGAGTTGTTTTAAAATGTACGGTCTTCATCATTCAAGTACTAATATTGATATGGTTTTGTTGAATATGTTAACCCTCTAACTCCTCAAGGTAAGGGTCTTTTTTGTCTTTCTTTTAAAAAAGAGCAAAAAACAACATTAAAACAGGGATTTAAGGGGTTAAAATGTTACGCAAAAATATTCGCCGTTAAGTTTTTCAATAAGTTCCTGAATACACCAAAATCTGAATACACTCAAATCACAAAAAAAAATTATTTACACAATATATGCACCGCAAATTTACATATTTTCAGTACAATAAGAAATATAAGACTTGATTTTTGATTTTTTTTTTGTTGTAATGTAACGGATCTAATTAGCCAAAGAACAGCTGGTAATCTATGAAAATTTATAGGTACACTTAGGAAATTATGTTGGTAAAGACGACAGCAATTGTAGTCAAAAACAAATGAAATTTCATTTAAAGAAAGGACGACTTACATTTCATTAAATTCAACTAACATTGTCATTTGTTTTTTAATGTTCAAAAAATGACTAACAATTGTAGTAAAAATTAACCACATGGTAGTAAAAATTAAACAAACATTTATTTATTTTTATTTTTTTAAATAACAAAAAACAACTGTAAAAAATGAATGTAAAATCATAAAACAGTCATTTGATGTGAGTTGTTTTTTTAAATGAACTACAAGGTTAGTTAAAAATTTTATTTGTTCTACAAATGACTTACATTTACATTAAAAATAATGAAACTGTATTACAACCCAAACAACTACATATTTTTAAAGCAGAAGTTCCCTGAGTGTAGGACCTTTTAATTTGTTTTTGTGTTGTACAGTGTAATGAAGTGGAATTGGAAATTTGCTATCGAAGGAAAAATAAAAGAGATATTACTTTAGGTAAATTTGAACAATTTTTTTTCATGCTAAATTTTTGGGGGTACTTTAAAATAAAATTTTTAATAAATGCGAAATTAACTCTAAGCTCTCTTTTGTTGTGTCTTATTTCTGACTTTCTGGTTGAATTTTCCGTTATCCCTGTTTTAATGGTGTTTTTGCTCTTTTTAAAAGAAGGCAAAAATGACCCTTACCTTGAGGAGTTAGAGGGTTAACATATTCTTCAAAAATGTTTGATTTTGGTGTATTCAGGGACTTATAGTAAAATTTTAACATTTTAACGCCTTAAATCCCTGTTTTAATGGTGTTTTTTGCTCTTTTTTAAAAGGACAAAAAAGACCCTTACCTTGAGGAGTTAGAGGGTTAACATATTCTAAAAAAATGTTCTTCGTAACATTTAACATAAATTCATTTAAACTTAAGCTTTACTCGATTTTCTGTGCCGATTGACAATACAAAATTTACATTTGGGGGAAACTTTACAATTTAAAACGCCGATACACGTGTCTTTTTTTTTTGTCTCTTCTATCAAAATTTATAGGTCGGACCTTGTAATTTTG
The DNA here is from genome assembly GCA_021234595.1 of Delia radicum. NCBI lineage: Eukaryota > Metazoa > Arthropoda > Insecta > Diptera > Anthomyiidae > Delia > Delia radicum. The sequence goes on along the minus strand of CM037855.1, from coordinate 78,457,144 downwards.
GAAAAAATTTGATTTTATTGAACAGTGTAATATAGTTTGAACTGGAAATATTTATGTAACAGAAAAAAAATCCTGAGGGCACAATTTTTAGGACCGTGATTTTCACATCCGTAGCAGCTTGGGAATTCTTCTTCAAGGCTCTTAAATTTTAAACAGGAATTATCCTCGATATTTAAGACAGATCTCTTTAAAATACTTTATAACCACTCTGGTTTTTATATACCTTTGACATATATTGTGCATATGTTTTTAGTATTATTGCATAAAATGTTCTCAAAATTAGTATACGGAACTGTTCCAATCTTCCCCAATGTAATCGATGGAAATGTTTGGTTAGCCAATGGGCTTGTCGTCTTTTGTGTTCGTTTCATTTAGAGATGTAGAACGGTGGTTTAACAATGAAACTGAAGTAATTTCATGATCAGTGACCATGCCAACTTCTTTTACTATAAAATTATTGTGGTTTACACTGAAACCTTGTAGATCAATAAACATTTTGTCGGCATTCATGGTGTGTACTCGATTAAACAACGGTCGTGAATGAGGTGTAGTGTTTTCTGGAATATTCTTTGAGGTTTCAAATTCTACTTTGATATCAATTAGATCTCTTGAAACCGATTCATTTTGATGATGGATCAAAATGGATCATATAGTAGATTTGTCGAAACTTAACATATATTTCATTGAGAATTGCAAAACGATCTTTCTCAAAATTAAGATTCAAATCGTCATATGGATAATGACTCTGAGTTCTGAGAAAGGCGATCAAAACAAATCGTGCTCGTTCTCTATTGGCATTCCAAATATGATTAGTGCCTATTGTAAGTTTGGGATTAAAATGAAAGTCCCAACTGCGAAATGGTAATGGTTGGGATGCTCCACTTGTGATGGTTTTTGATCACACTTAATTTGCTTACATCAGATAGGTGGACGTGTGGAATTCTCCATGATATATTTGTAATAGGTAATTTAGGTTTTCAGCTGCCAAAAATGATGTTAACAATCCTTCATCACTTTTAGAACGTAATAATATTAACTCGTGCTGACTAAAAGTTAAAGTTTGAATTTGTTATTTGCATCATTTTACAATGAAACATAAATTTTTATGGTACTTGCAATCATTTTAAAAACATTTGTTATAAAGCTATTTTTAGAAGCATCTACAACATTGCCTGTTCAGGATTAGTTCAACATATTTTTATGTTTAATTTTTATCATTATACATTTAAGAAGAAATTTAAAGATAATTTGTATTATTCTAATAAACAATAAATGCACTTATGCTTAAGAGCATTCTAGGAATTAGGGACATAATATTGAGTTTGTATGTTTAGGTCTTAGCATGTGGTACGCACATGTGTGAGTACTGATAATGCGTATTACAATAGCAACCAATGGTTGCAAGGAAAGTAGGTGGTCTAGTTTGGTTTCAAGAAATTGATGTTTAGTATTTAAGGCAGGGGTGCCCAAGGCCTATGCGCTTGGTGCTCATTTGTTTTTGTAAAAACACTTAGCTATAGGCTGTGTGTTTTAATACACATATAGAGCGCTCAGCACTAGCAATACGAAATACACAAACAACTTTGTCTTATTAGTTTTTTTGTCGTTCTTCACTGTATACACGCAAGCGCAAAGCAACAACACTTTCGTATGCTTTGCTGGTAAACATTGAAATATTTTTTTCTTTGTATGTATTGGTTTTTACAACAAAAAATATTGAATAAAAATTAGTTTTTCTTTAAATGTATTGGTGTTTGCTCTTCCATAAGGAACTTTTGGGCACTCCTGATTTAAGGAATTGTATTTTAAATAAAAAAAATCAGTGTCTTACAAATACTCAACGTTCGCGGTGTTTTATTTAAAGGCGTCGCGAACATTGCCCTCAATATAAAGATAATTTTCGCTGGGTAGAAGATACACCAAGATTCGTATTTAGTCATTGTTGTTAAATATATGTATGATAATCATTTTTTATAATACTATCATCCGATACAAAATTTTCCAATACAATGGAATTCATTTTAGCTTAAGCTTTTAGGAACTCTTTGTTTTCATTGATTAAGCTTTTATGATTTAATTGCTCTTGATTCTCCAACTGATTAGCATCTAATGTATGGATATGGAGTTACAAAGCTCTTTTTATTGTTAATAATCATTATACCCTTGGTCTCAAATGTATGCGAAGCGTAATTTCTTCTCCTGACGTTAAGCGAACTTATCTTCTTGCAGTTGAGTGATAAATGGATTAAATTTCTGGGATTCTCATCTATTTTATATCCGGGTGACACTCCCACTCAAAATTCATGAAGAGTGTGAGCATTACTATTATTAATATATGTGTTGACCACAATGTTGCATTCAATGCGTAATAAATTAATTTTAAAAATGTTTATAGGTTGATCTGAAAGATGTTCTATACGCTGCCCCAAAGTTTTTGCATTGAATCCTAAAAGTTATCCAATTGAGTTTTCGTTATCAATGTATATCGGATCATGAGAACTATAAATTTGCATTGTTGTTTGCTTCTATTTCTGTCGTTTTGCCAGCATTTTATGTCTACTATGTCCTGAAGTTCACACGATCCAACAGGTAATTCAATAATGGTGTCACCAATATGAAACATATTGTTGTATACATCAACATTTAGTATACTATTGAATGAATGAATGAATGAATGAATGAATGAATATCGACTAGTGCAGCTTCATACTCCCCATTATGTGTTACGTGTAGAAAGTAGTTGGTTGATAGTTCAGATGAGTTACCACTCAAGGTTAATGTTACTGACAAGCAATGGGGTTGTATTTTAAATAAAATTTATTTTTTATTAAATATAAAATTACAAGTAGATATTAATACAATATTTCATTTTTATTAATCCAAGAATTGTGTTCGTTTGAGAAACCAAACCACTTAACTCCATTAGTTTTCACAACTTTTTCAATCAAATAAATGTCAGGATAGTGTGTTGCGGAGAGCTCTTCATCATAGAATTCACCTTTTATAGGATGACCTTGATAATACCCCAAAATGTATGTTGTGGGATATGCATTTTTTATTGATTTGATTTTAAATATTTCCGTCATCCAATTGGGGGTATATAGTTAAGTTTGCTACCCAGTAAAAAAAGAAACAAAATAAATCTTTTCGCTGTTCTTTTCAAACTAAATTTTTAAATAAACTTAAAATATAATTCTTAAAATGAAAGTTCTTGCAAAGCAAATTCACACGCTAAAAATAAATGTAATTATCTACATAAACAAAAATGTATCTAGGTACTTAAACTAATTGTAATAATATCCATACAGACAGAAGTCAGAGAATTAAAGTAATGAAAACATTTAATACAACTGTCTGTATGCAAATATAAATAGAAGAAAAAGACTTTTAAAATAATGAAGTCTTTTTCTAAGATTGGGACTCACTTTATTCAGTGGCCCATATTGTTACACCATCAACTCCACAAATATTCGAACTATACCCAACGTACACACTTGATGTATTCGTCACAAGTAAAATTCTAGCCCAACCAATTAATTTGGTACACCATTTATTGGTTTTCACAATTGAATAGATAGAGTATTACATTACAAACTCTAATTCATGCATACAATCAGAAGCATATTCATAAATTTTAAAACACATTTTTATTACTCTTGTAAATTGTTTAAGACGACAAATTTACTAGAGCTCAATGAAGCGAAACGCATGCAATTAAATGGATGATCGTAAAAACGTGTTACTCACAAAGGTAATGTTACCACATGTGCAATTAAGTTGGTGGTGATCTCAACCAATCAGAATAGTGTAAATTCCAACAAAGGAAATTTATCACGACATCTGATGTTGTTATTAGCATTTTCCAATAGGGGAAAATACCTTAGAATTAAGTATAAATACCAAATAATTTAAGTTGTACGTAATAGAATTAATCTTTGACTATTATAGGTTGATACATTCAACATTCTGGAGAAAATAAAAAAATAAATAATGTAGAAAAAAACAAACCTTTTTTCTTTATTTAAAAATTTTATTCTCAGTTGACATAGTCAACATAAAAAATCCTTTGTTTTCACAGTCAACAACCAACTCTAAAAACTATTGGCACAGCCCAATAGTAATAAAATATATGAGTATATCCTTTTTGAAAAATGTGCTATATTTTCTAATGCGTACATGATTACCAACATGATATTTTGAGAGCGGATAAACTTTTATATGACTGTAAACTGTGTTTAACATTTTTTTCCCGTTTGATTTGTTTACTTTCTTGTTGGCCATTGTAATAATAGTACGATAAACTTTATTGTTGTATTCATCAAGTAAATCTTTATATATGTACTTATATATATTAGAGTTAGTTTCGAAAAATAGATTTTTGGATATTATCACTTTTTAGAAGGTTTTTGTATCAATAAAAATAATGGCGTATTTTTTTTTTTTTTAATTTCAACTCCTTCCCGTGCCTATAGGCGACTCAAATCGCGGATTTTGGGTCCCTTTTCCCATACAACAAAAACGGCTAAATATATGTCAAATCGGACTTCAGTATTCGATTCTACGGGAAAACTTAGTCCCATAATCTTTTTTTTAGTTTTTGGAATGCACCAGAATGCATAATTAGAGTGGTCCAAAAAATAATTTTGTAAATAAAAAATTAAAATATTTTTTTTTGTTAATATACAATGAAAAACACTTACATCTGACAAAAATGGTCCAAAAATTTTAATTTTGTAGTTACCCGTTCAAAAGTTATTAAAGTTTAAAAATTTAATTTTTCTTTATATATACAATGAAAAAGTACTCCTAGCTGAGAAAAATTGTGCAAACATTTTTATTTTATAGCAACCCGTTCAAAAGTTTTATAATAAATATAATTATAAATATAATAAATGCTATATAAAAAAGATTTTATAGAAGTAGAAGAGGGAGAAGAAGTGGTTAATAATGTTGTTGATGCAGCTAACAAGTTGGCATATTTTGATTCCGCTTTTAGTAAGTCACCGTTTGATTTTATTACTCTTCAAAGTTTAAAGACTCTGGTTAATTTTGGAATTAACATATCCTTTATGCTTTATAACGCTGTTGAGTGGCCAGCCCAGAAAGGTTGTCGTAATGCAATCGAACAAGCTAAAAATATACAATCAACAAATATTAATAATTTCGCGCCCTGAACAACTCGTGTTTAGTTAAATATAAAGATAATTTAAATTGTTTAGCTTTATCTGCTGTGGAAAGGAATAGAATTAATTAGAATTGTTGTTAAATAGAAATTACAAAACCAATAAATTATTTGTATTCACTAAAAAAGTAAAATTTTTAAACTTTAATAACTTTTGAACGGGTAACTACAAAATTAAAATTTTTGGACCATTTTTGTCAGATGTAAGTATTTTTTCATTGTATATTAACAAAAAAAAATATTTTAATTTTTTTTAAAAAATTTATTTTTTTGGACCACTCTAATTATGCATTCTGGTGCATTCCAAAAACTAAAAAAAAGCTTATGGGCCTAAGTTTTCCCGAAGAGTCGAATACTGTAGTCAGATTTGGCATATATTAAGCCGTTTTTGTTGTATGGGAAAAGGGACCCAAAATCAGCGATTTTAGTCGCCTATAGGCACGGGAAGGAGTTGGAATTAAAAAAAAATAAAATACGCCATTATTTTTATTGTTACAAAAACCTTCTAAAAAGTGATAATATCCAGAAATCAAAATCAAAAAAGATTTAAAACGAACTCTAATATATATACATATATCAATTCAATGATATGAGCCATTTGTAGCTAAACTCTTTCCACATCAAACCCTTTAGCTCTCTAGTGAATCGTTCGACAATTGAAGCTTTCATTATACTAAATTTAGAATAATGATTTATTTTTAATTTTTTATTGGCGCACTAAAGATGTTGTTGAAAAACTCTTTACCATTATCAGTCTGCAAATTTGTTGGTGTACGCTCCAATTTAAAAATATTTTCCATAGCATTACTCATTTCCGCAGAAGTTTTAGTTTTGAGCGGGGCAGCCCAAGCAAATTATGAAAAAGTATCACTAACTGTTAGAAGAAAGCGAAAGCCATTATTATCCACTGAATGGTTTGCCATTTCAACTAAATCTGCTTGCCATAAGTTATCTATACCCTTCATAATGACTCTTCGTTCAAGGATTTTTCGTGGCTGTTTATGTAAATCGTTGACTAGAGTCAGCTTTTTCTCCTTCTCCATTAGCGATCGTATACTCTACCTTTCTAAGATTCTCACCTTCAACATCTTTCTCACCATTTATATAATTAAATTTAGCCTTTCTGACACATTTCTCAACAATAACCGATATTTTTTCTCAACAATAACCGATTTTTATTTTGGGTATTAATATTTCTATCCCTATCCAAAAGAATAGGGATAGCAAAATGTTCAAATTTGTCAACAGTCATCAAACTTCTTTAATTTATTAATAAATGTATGTGTTCAGACAACAACTTAAATATTGTTTAACATACAAACATCTAGACTAAGTTCAATAACTTAAATACTGTTTGTTTGCATAAATATCTAGAATAAAAGTCAACGACTTAAAACATTGTTATGCTAAGTCAGTAATTCTTGTTATATTAATTTTTTATACATTAATTATTTGTCATATTATTTTATTGCAATTCTGCATTTATACTGTATATAAACCCAAAAATAAATAAATGTTTTCCTTAGTCATTAACACAAATTTCAAGTGTTTAATTGCAACCATTCTTTTTCCAGTTCAAGTGCTGGAAGAAGAAATTATCACATTTGTCTCGTCTTAGTAACTATCCAAGTTTATGTGCTTGGACAGTAAACCTAAAGAGACACCCAACTTTTTGGTGACCCCGACGTGATCATTGCATTTTAAGTTTCCCCCCACCAGTGGTAAGGAACTTAAACACTCATTGATTCACACGTATCAAAGGCTCCTCAGCAGTGATTTCAGCTCCTGTGATTTCACCGATTCAACAAGCTGCTCAACAGGATTCAGCTATCAAAACTCCATCAAGTCCAAGCAGTAATACAATGGCGACCACAGAGAAGCTTGGAAGCCAGCAAGATGATCTGGCCTTGGACAAAACTAAAATTTCATTACAACCTGCAAAACAAGGGTTGGTAATGAAACAACAAACCTTAATCGCAGCCATAAACAACATGTTGGACAACCTACTGGCGGACAGCACAAGCAGAACCAACATTTATATGGCTACAAAATTAAAACAAATAGAAATCCATTTCAACACTGTGCAACAGTTGCATAATAAAATATGCGCCGAAGACAGTGAATATGATTTGGAGCAGTACTTGGCCACAGAGGCGTCAATTTGGGACAAAATAACGCATGCCCAAAAAATTCAAGAAGGTCACACATCAACACCGCGAGACTCATCAGTTTATTTGCGAAAGGTAACAATACAACCTTTCAATGGCGAATATCTGCAATGGCAGTCGTTTTACGACCTTTTTACCGAAATGATAAACAAGCAGCCAATCCCAGCTATACAAAAGATGTGGTTCCTGAAAAACCATGTTAAGGGAAAAGCTCAGAGTCTCATCCAGCATTTATCACCAACCGATGCCAACTACACAAGAGCTTTGAAAATGCTACAAGACAGATACAACAATGCCAGAATTATAACGTTCACATTACTGGAAAGGTTAACTGGACATAACAGGTTAACCTCTGATAATCCATCTGCATCAGCTATCAAATCCCTCCATGATACAACAAGGGAAACAATTGCGGCACTTAACAATGTGGGTGTAAACACGCAAACTTGGGACCCAATTATTGTTCATATAATTATCAGCAAATTGGACAAGGGTACTCATATGCTGTATGAGCAGTCCCTGTCACAGCCAAAAGCAATTCCGTCACTTGAAGAATTCCTTAAGTTCTTGGAAAACAGATTACAAACATTGGAGGCAATATCCCAGAAGGGCAAGCAACCTTCAACAAAACCACCACATAAAACATGGTCCACGGCAGCAACAAGGGTATCCGATAATGAAACGAAATGCAGTGCTTGCCAAAATAAATATCATCAGCTATACAGATGTCAAGCGTTTTTAAATCAACCGATCCATAAAAGGTTGCAACAGCTAAGGTCAAACAATTTATGCATCAATTGTTTAAAACCAGGGCATTTTGCAAATAAATGCTCCTCACAACACTGCACCAAGTGTCAGCACAGGCACAACACAGCAACTTATGAAAACAGTACCAGCTCCACCTACGGTTGCTTCAGCACAACATCATGGCCCCCGGGAGGGTTACGTGCTGTTGGCAACAGCAAGAGTCAGGATCCAGGCAAACAATGGGCAATTTGGAGAGTTCAAGGCAATTTCGGACTCGGGATCACAAATCAACATCGTGGCGGAAAGGCGGATAAACAAACTCAACATTAAACCATCAGAAGCATCCCTGAGGATCGAAGCAGTTGGCAGAAGGATGAAGTTTACAGACAAACGTGTCAACGTGAACCTACAATCTAGAAGAAGCAAATATAAAACCAGATTTGTGGCGTTCGTGCTCACGACGATTATTCCGGATCAACCGGCTCAAGATTTCAACATTTCACCATGGCCAATACCGGAAAATATTCAATTAGCTGATCCAAACATTAACGATTCCAGTAGAATTGACATTCTGCTGGGAGCAGAATATTACCAAGATCTAATGACAACCGGTCAAATTAAATTATCAGATGAGCTACCTACGCTCCAGAATACGAAGTTGGGTTGGATAGTGAGCGGCAAAATAAAGAAGGTGCCAGGAACCTCAGCAATTTGCGCAATTTACGGTGAAGATGAAGCAACTACAACCGAACTCATAAAACGATTTTGGGAAGTAGATGACTTCGATACAGATAAAACCCTCACTCCACACCTTTGTAGCAAATCGAATCAGCAAAATACACTGGTTAACAATAAACACTCAATGTCGACACGTTAGTTCCAAGCAAAATCCCGCTGACCTAATCTCAAGAGGTTTAAGTCCCGAGAAGTTATCAGCATGCACCTTGTGGTTCTATGGACCAACTTTCTTACATGGTGAAGAAGATCAGTGGCCTAAGGCATTTTCGAAAAACCTACAACCTACAATTGACATGGAGTTTAAGCAAAAAACTGTTACCACCGCTTCAATTGCTTGCGCAGGATTAGAAGAGATCATTTACAAAATCAATCATCGGGATTCCTTTAAGGTCCTTCAAAGAATAGTAGCATCGTGTTGCGCCTTATCCAGGCAGGGGCCGGAAAACATCATCCGAGAATGTGCAAGAAGGGCAATTGGTCATCATAAAGGAAGATACCTGTTATGCAATGGCCACTCGGAAGGGTTCTCAATACCTACTAGGGAAATGACGGTAAGGTTCGGGTGGTAGACATAAAAACAGCGTCGGGAACATCAAGGCGTTCCATTACCAGATTAGCACCATTATTTCACGTAGATGAAGAAAAAACCCCAGTCAGGGAAACATTAAAAATTCGACCATTGCCTACAGACGATGCAGAGATTGTTCCACCGAAGAAACACAAACAAGATAAGGCACCTTCAATTAAGCAGTCGAAGTTAGTTACCATGCTCATAACACTTCTACTCATCCCAGCAGTCAAAAGTACCAACATCCAGATCAGCAAGTTTCGCACTGATCCTCCTCTCTTCTTTGAAGGAATTGGAACAACGAAATTAGTTACATCTGAATGGAAAATGATGGTGTACTCTGACTTAGCTGCGTTTTCATCAGAACTAGAGTCTCTTTTATCAGGAATACAAGCACTACAACAGTTGTGCCCAGAAATCAAACATCAGTCTATTTGCGAGGTCCTTACCAACAACCTTGAACAAATAAGCAATGAATTGCGCGAAGAGAAGGAGATATTTACAATACATCGAGCAAAAAGAGCAGCATTCAACATTATCGGAAATATAGCACGATCAGTAATCGGTGTTTTGGATTCAGACTATGCCGAAGAAATGTTCAGAACCATTAATCAAGCTAAAACCGAAAAGGGGCACATCCTCCAATTATTTAATAAAATCTTGCAAAGAATCAATCAAGAAACAATTCTATTAGACAAAGAATCACAACAAATCAGCAAAACACAACTATTCGGAATTCTGTCAACTCATCTCGTACTAATAGCAACAAATCTTCAAAGAACAGAATCTGAAATCATTAATGTACTCACAGACGAACATAATGGAAGAATAAGTCCACTACACCTCACCAGCTTCAAGCCAAGCTAGCTACCATCAAGGCTCATCTCCCCGCCTTTCATTCACTTCCAATTGACGACGACAACCTGATTCAGCTCTACAAGTTAATGAATGCCAAGGGTGCTGTTACCAAAGGAGAAGTAGTTTTCGAAATTAAGCTACCACTAGTTGACCAGCAAGTCTTAGAGTTATTTAAGATAATTCCGGTTCCAATCAAGAAGAACCAAACTCTCATCGCCATCATACCAGATAGCTCCTTCATAGCAGTAAATTCACACAGAGATCAGTACATTCCATTGTCTACTGAAGATGTCACCAACTGTCTAAAGGCCAAACCTGACATTTACATATGCATTAACAAGCAATCCAAGTTAGGAAGGAATTCAGACATAAATTCATGTGACATCAACATGTTCAACAACAAAAATACAACTAGCTGCAAGTTAGCCCGACTGCCAGGTACCTCTGCATGGACTCAATTAAACAACCCAAACAAATGGATATTTTCTATGACAATAACCTCCGAATTCAATGCAGTTTGCGGCACAGAAACTGTACAAGCCACATTATTGGGTTGTGGAATCCTGGAAGTAGGACCAAGTTGTATTATCAAAACCAACACGATAACAATACAGGGCCATTTTGGGCATCAACCAATTTGCACCTCTCATATGCCAAATTTAAGCAAATCGAATCAATCAGCACACCTCATGAAATAAAAAGGTTTTTTAATACAACAAATCATCAATTCAAAACCCAACTGGATCAACTAACCGATTTGCAAAAGCAACTTAATGAGTCAGCCCCTATTCATATCCCGAAAATTATCAACTCTAATAGCCAACATCATCATGCAGTAAGTTACACTGCCCTAATCCTCTCAATCCTGTTGGCGCTTATTTTCAAAATATTGACGAACTAACGGAAAGACCAATCCCACAACTAAGGCCAATAACAATCGACATCATAGATACTAATAATGGAATTTTACCAGATGGATTGGCATCTTAGTTGAACCTCCGGGCTAATCATTGATATGATTCAACAACTTAAATATTGTTTAACATACAAACATCTAGACTAAGTTCAATAACTTAAATACTGTTTGTTTTCATAAATATCTAGAATAAAAGTCAACGACTTAAAACATTGTTATGCTTAGTCAGTAATTCTTGTTATATTAATTTTTTATACATTAATTATTTATCATACTATTTTATTGCAATTCTGCATTTATACTGTATATAAACCCAAAAATAAATAAATGTTTTCGTTAGTCATTAACACAAATTTCAGGTGTTTAATTGCAACCATTCTTAAGGTATTTTTCTGGAAGAAGAAATTATCACATTTGTCTCGTCTTAGTAACTATCCAAGTTTATGTGCTTGGACAGTAAACCTAAAGAGACACCCAACAGTATGCAATTGTATTAGCTTCTTTTAATTCTTCAATGATTGAGACAATTTTGTTATTGTGATCTACCAATTTATTTGGATCGACCAAGTATAAATAGTTTGACTTTTGTGAATCTAATTGCATCATTCAGCTTCCCGGTTTAACATCTTTTAATAGATTACTTAGGTTACTTATGTTTTGATATTTAAAAGCTCTTGTTTCCATTTTCATGAGCATTTTGGCAAACAGTTTGCTTTAATTGATTTTTTAGAAAATTGTGTTTTTATTAAGAAAATATGATCAAAAAGTGTGTTTAAAACAGCATCAGCTACTAAAAAATTTTAATCTCTCGTTAGTGCGTAGACTACGTCTTTTAAAGGATTCAAAACTTCGACTAACATCTCAAGAACTGGGACATGTTAACCGTAAGCTTTTTTTTATGAAAGCTTTTTCAATGAAATTTTTACACACAGATACAAAAACAGCTATTTGCCAACTGAAATCCTGTTACTACGACTTAAATTCGGTTATTACGAAGTTCAGTCTATTGGTACAATTGAACATTAGTTTTTACAACAAAGTTTGGTTAATTCAACTTGTGCCAACTGAATTTAGAAGTTGTTACCATTAAAATATACTTTTCTATTCGGTTAGCACTTTATTTCTCTGTGTGTACCACGTATTCGGCACAAAAAATAAATAATATGTTCTTCTAGCAATTTTTTTTTTCGTTGCGTACTTTAAGCGATATAGGCCAAAATAAGTTTAGAATGAATTTCAAAAACTAACTCATAAAAATTAATATATTTAGGTTTAAATTATTCTTTATCCAGAATTACTCACGCAGAGAAATAATGTGGTTGCAATATGATTGCGGCCACAATACTATGTTTACTACAGCCATAAATTGTTTAAATTAAATTATTATTGTATCAATCATATTTCACCAATAATATGGTTGCTTCCATCTTGTTCTAGTAAAAATGTAATTTTTTTCAGTTATCATATTATTGTCTTGTCTACAATCATAAGATAAAATAAATAATTAATTCCCGCTTCACATTGTTAATACTTGTGTTAAAATCAATGACATAATATAGTATTTATTATCATATACATCTCTCTCTAAATCAGCTATGCCCAACGTCAATGTATGCGATTTGTTCGAGTGTGTTGGGTACGCGTAAAAGCTCTTTTATTGTTACTTTTATTTATTAGGATGGGCCGAAATATCCGCTTTTGTAGAACTTTTGTAGAACATAGAGCGAAATATTTACAATTTTTAAGTCTGTTCTTGGTGAGGGAAAAAATATACGAACTAATTTGTTCTGTCCTACGGGTAATTGTGTTCCTTGATAATGGTACTTTTTCTAAAATTTGGGCCATATCTCTACCCTTACTTCCAAAACAACCCAGCACTTCTTTAGCGAGCACCTTAAAAAAAATGCCATCGCAAGCGAAACAATAAAAGACGCTTTTTCAACATCATTATTTACAATGTTTCCTGCAACAAATGTTTTTTTTAAATTAGCAATTAAAATTTCTCTTTCCGCATCTACAATATCGAAATATTCTTTATGGCAAGACCTGTAATGCCTTTCGACATTAAATTTATGAATACGCTTAACATTGCGTTGGCATACCAAACATACTGGCTCGCCAACGCTGTTTTGTGTAAACAAAAAATCATTTTCCCAAACCTCATTAAACATTTTGAGCAGTGCTGTACTTCACTTTCTGATTTGCGTGTACTACCTTCTCGCATGAAGTCTGCGTGACAACTGATCAACAGTCGTTAAAAAAACAAAACCAAACGCAAGCATTGCACAAATGTTTTCTAGCTGACCCGATTGATTACTAGGTTTCGCGTACACAAAGCTCTTTATGTGTATATTTCGGCCCATCCTATTGTTTATCACTACACCCAAAATATTTCTTAGTTGATTTTTAATTTAACCATACTAGTAGTAACAAATACTCATTTAAATGTTGCATCCATTGTTTATAGTATAAACAATGGATGTATAAGATAAGTATAAACTTTATACTTCAAATTTCATCAAAATTTAAGTTTTTTCAATTAAAATATTTTAAATTTAAATTTAAAGTTTACAATTTTTAAAACAAAAGTCAAATTTTCTATGCTTACGAAAATTCGTTATATTTATTATGACAATTAAAAATTTTTGACACAAAAAACAAATAGTTATTAATGATCAAGATAGTTAAAATTAATTTATTTAAAATGAACTAAGAATTTTTTTAACTATGCGACTATTCAATTTATCGGTGTAGTTTTCGCGTATGTGTGAAAGCACAAAGCTCTTTATGTGTACATGTGAAAGCACAAAAAGCTGTTTTCGCTCGCGGGCATATGGAGTGGGCATAGCTGCTCTAAATACAGCCATATTATAGTTGGTTCAATTATAAGATGATCAGTCTGTTTTTTTTTTATGGGCGTCTTCGCTCTTTTAGTGCAGTTATTGTTTGAGATTTTGTGAAAAGAAGTTGTGAGAAACAGTCAGCCCCAACAAATTCAATAACATTGAACAAAAAACACATTAAAAATAGACAAACAACGTAGTGGTATTAACTAATTTTAATGGTTATTTCTTTTGTGGAAGAAGGAAAAAGTTTGTAGTCTCCACCCGGTCTACCATGGAAGTCCAAGCAAAAGTTTAATAGTCACACAACCCTTAAATAAAGTTATTGTTTATTATATGGGCATAAAAGTGTTACAAATTAAGTATAAAGTGATAAAAAATTGGTTTATTTTTAAACTGTTTGCAATTACGCAAAAAAATATTGTTGAAGAAAAAAAATATAATAAAATATGAAAGAAAAATGTAAGCAAAATACACGCGCTTCTAAGGCTGTAGTACGAAATAATCATAATATTTTTACAATAATCATAAAATGGTAATAAATGATGATCATAATATGATAACTAGGTCAATAATATGGTTATAATGCAAATATTATGATTGCTGCAAACATGGTTTGATCATTATAAATGTATTGTGAAATGACATTCTTAACAATATTTTATACGTGCTTTATGCTGTAATCACATATATAGCTTGTATGGCTGACAGAATATTTCACAAAGCAATTTGATTACTTAAATTTTGTTAAACCTAAGTTAATTTAAATGTGTGAATTATTAAATAAATATACTATTTCAAAAAAAAAACGTGCAGTTTCAACAGAATACTGTGAGAATACTGTAGGGCTCATGTTATGATATTTCATAAAAATTTACAGAACCATAATATGATAATATTGGGATATTTTTGGAACCATAATATGGTAATCTAATTATCCTATTATGATACAGAAAAAGATAATTATCCTATTATGATACAGAAAAAGATGTCACAACCATAGAAACATGGTTGTCGCAATAATAAATCAAAAAATGTCTGATGCTCTTCGAATATGGTTCCCTCAACCATGTTTTTTCTTTTCGTGCTCTTACCAAGATTGAACTACTATCCAAAAATTACACCTTTTGTATTTTTGCTTGAGAAGATATGGCGATTTTAGTTTTATTGGAAAATGCGAAATTAAATATATATTGTTCAAACTTAAAAGCTTTGGTACAAGTATCAAAATTTCGTGTAAATCCGTTCATATGTTTTCAATGAATAATGAATTTACACTTCCATGAAATCTGGTTGAAAATCAAGTTAAATCCAGTTAAAAATCGTCCTGATTTACATTATAGAATTTGGCAGGCAAACTTGATTTTGGCTTGACAACAACATTTTGTAAACAAAATAAATAAAATAAACTAAAACCGAAAATTTTTCTAAAAAGTTATTAATTCACTGGCGGAAGTCAAAATTTGTAGCGATTTTGAAAGAAACAATGTTAACTTTGCTAAAAAAAGTGTTTTTTTATGGGGGATGACTTTTTGGAAGGACAATACTTGTTTTTGTTCTTCTGCTTATCATATCAAAGATGTTTTCAAAAATTGTCTTCGCCGGAAACAAAAATAAGTAACAGAATGATGAATTTAATTTATCTTTCATTAAAAATGACATTTTATTGTGTTTAACACTCGTTTTATTTAGTTTTCCTAAACTATATAACATTTTTTTTATTTGTTTACCTTTTTTTCCACAAGGTGATGCCACATTTTGCAAATTTTTCTCGCAAAATAGGAGGAAACATAGTGTTGCATTGGTACAACCTAATTTTGAACGTAATTTTAAACCAGATTGTCCGACACTCTAGTTATGATTTTGTATGGAAAATCTGGTTTGAAATCAAGTTTCATAACCAGATTGTCTCCAAAATCCGGTTTAAACCAGATTTCAGGTATAAGGTAAATTCACTATTACCGAAATAATTAAAAAGCCATTAACGCTAAATAACCATTTCCGAAATAACTGAAATATCGTTGCCCCTAAAGTAACGCCACCGAAATACACATAAATAGCCGTTACCCCTACCGATACCACCGATACCATCCATGGAAAAAACAATAACAAAATACATGCAATACAAAAACAAAATACATCTTTTTTTTTTTTTGAAAGTCTTAAGAAAAACAAACAGCTTTTTTAAATTCAAATTTATTTATTAAAGAATGTTTATTACAAATGTTTGTAAATTATAGTTTTTTATATAAAAAATATTTATAAAAAATCAAAGTTGCAAAAAAATTTACAAAAATGTGTGCATTTATAAATAAATGCCAATTGCTGGTGCCTATTTAGAAAGTTGTTTTATATTTAAAACTGAATTTTGTTAATTTTTTCTACGTATGAGCGGTTTTTGAACATAGTCCCGGGTTAGAGCCGCCGCCAATCTTTTTTGCCAATCCGCCGCTGATTATTTTGAGTCGGCTTGGATGTCTGTTCATTAACAGATAATCTTTAAAAGTTCCTTCTTATGCAAATATTTCTTATTATGAGAAAATGAATACACTCACAATAAGAAATATTTGCCTAAGGAAAACTTTTGAATATTTCCTGTTAAGGAGTTATTAACACATCATGCAAGTGTTTGGTAACGTTGGAAAGAAAATTACGTTTAGATTACGAAATTTTTAAAAAGAGTCCCATTTAGCACTCTTGTTAGAACAAAAACCTGGGTCATCCTAACAGAAAGGTGCACATTTAAATTTTTGTTAAAATGTAAATTTTCACTATTCAATAAAATATTTATTATTAAACACAAACCAATGATTTTTTGGACTTAAATAGACTTTTAAGTCAATAATAAAAAATTTATGTCAGAATTTATCATTCGCTATACGCAATCCCACAATTCCAAAAAAAATAAAAATAAAAAATTCAAAAATGTTATGGGTTGAAGTTGATATTTGCCTTAAAAATGTGGCGACTTTAGAAGCGGCTGGAGGGAAAATTATATACAAATCAAAAAATTTTTTAATACAATACTATAAAAAGACCTTTCAGAATAATATGCACATTTTATATGTTCAGAAAGAAAATATTTATCTGGTGCTAAAAGACTGTTGGTCCTTTTATGGAAATAATCGCAAAAATTAATTATTTTTTTTAATTTTAACTTTAAACGAATATAGTTTTGGAGTGGAACAAGATATTCCATTCATTTTTTTATTTAATCAGGAATTTATTTAGTTAAATAACCGATATTTTAAAAATTAAATTGGCCACGATTTCGTCTCGATATTCACAAAAAACTGGGCTAGATTCGGATCAAATTTGGAATATCTCATTTTAAAATGGGAATATCTTGGGAATATATTAGAAATAATACCAGTATGCATTTTTATTGTTAGTCTCTAGTAGCAGATTAAAAATATGTCAATTTTTCGAAAATCGGAAACGAACAAAACGAAAGTTTGGTCATAATTTTTTTTTTCGAATTCAAAATCACTTAAGCTCGATATTATATCACTTATGCCTGTTCCAAATTTCATTGCAATCGGACCACTAAGTAAGAAAAGGCCGAATTATTTTCAAACATTTTGTGATATATTCCACTGTGCATCGTCCTGAAATTTGAGCCATTTATTAAATCAAAACTTTAAATGCAAAATGAACAAAAATATAAATGTGGCTTATCAAGTTTTAATCCAAGCCCTTCAGTATAGTAATTAGAAAAAAAAGACAAGTTTTTATATATATTTTTATTTAATTCACTTTAAAAAAAGAGTTTTATTTCATAACTAATTTCAATAAAATGAAACCCTTATGTATGTTCTTAATGATTATTACAAATTTTATTTTCTTGTATGCTATATTCAATTCATATTGGTAGTGGTTTCATTTTCTATATTTTTTTTTACAATGCCAAAAATATTCTACAGTCTTTTATGTTTCACAATTATTTGTAATATTTCGCCAATTCTTTTTAATTCCATAAAATAATAAATAAAATATAAATGTATTTAGCGATTCGTGTTATTACTTTCACCATTCATCACGATTTCCGATTTATATTTGTCGCGTGCAATAAAAGTTTATAAATGTTTTCTTGTCCTAATAAATAGGTATTGAAAAATCAAAAAGCGACAAAATTTTTATCTTACGGGAAAAAATCGATTCGAAAATTGAGGTGAATGGTTAACGTGAAAATCGCTACAATAGCTTTTCGTTGAATAATACATAAAATGTGGGTTGTCTGCATCATAGATTACATAGCTCTGAAACTATTATTCTTCTTTATCAACAAACACAATTTATCATACACATTGAAATATTTTTTCTATAGGTATATCACGTATGTCCAACACATTCTCATAAGTTACGTTCACTGACAGCTAATGTCAACAAGTTGGAGATCTATGTAATCTATGGTCTGCATCATCCCTTAACCTTAGAAACTAATGACTTTTTATTGTTAATTAATATATTTAAACAAATAAAATTCAAATACAGGGAGTTCAGAATTCAAAAACAGGGAGTTCAAAAAAAATGTTCTTTTGTTGACTTTTTGTTTTTAAAGCAACCCGTAAAGTTCAAATTACATGAAAATATTGAACATGCTGAATTGAAAATCGCTATAATTGAGGAGATAAGAAGAATTCCTATTAGTATGCTTGTCAATACAGCTAATTCTTTTCCAAAATGTCTTCAACGGGTAATTGATGTAAATGGAGGTCACTTTGAACAATTTTTGTAATAGACTTGCCAAATCAATAATCAATATTGATAGTTTTTAATCATCCATTATTTTATAAAATAATTTGAATTTTACGGGTTGGTAAAAAAAAAAAACTGAAAAAATCACAACTGATCTAAAGAAAAAATTTCTGAATTCCCTGTAAATCAAATTAGATGATAATGTGCGACAATAAAAATCAGCCTTAATGGTTCCAATAGGAAATGAACCATTAAGGCCGATTTTAGAATTTCTTTTTTATGGCCCCTTGAAGTTGGGATATTTTTGACCATTTTTACACTATGAGCGAAAATCAAAATAATATGTAAATATATTTGTTGGAATGTAAAAAAATAAGTTAGTACAACGTCTTGTAAATCGAGTATACTATTTCTCAATGTTTTCAGCTACAATTTTAGTTATACATATTCAGTGCTTAATTGATTTCAACTAATGTTTTACTAATATTTTACTAATGTTTTACTAATTTATTTTGCTGGAAAAATTGTTCTAATAAGCACATTAATAGTAAGGACGACAACCAAATTGAAAGATATACGCAGGATCAAGTAAATGTCGCGACATGTCAAGATTTAGTAGAGACGAGGAAAATGATACTAAAAAGTACAACTCTTGTAAGATATATAAAAAAATTAAGCATGGAAAATGTTTGTATGTTTTTCTTACAAAAGGACGCTAACAATGTGAATACATATGTTTGAGGATTAAAAAACACTTTAATTTTGTGTTGTTACCGGATTGTCAAAGTAATTATATATTAATTAAATTAAAGACAAAATAAAATATGTTGTGAGCAAGATTATTTAAGTTCAAGATCATTTGTTTTTATTAATAAATTATTATTATTAATTGCACGGTTTTTTGATTAACAACAAACGAACTATCTTGAACTTAAATAATCTTGCTTACATCATAAGCAGAAAGCAGAAGAAAACATTTTTATTGAAAAATTTTACGGACACAAGGGATACACCAGACTGCCGCAGTTTCGTCCCCCTCCTGGGACTCGTCAGTGGTTAATTTATGTGTCAATTGAACAAAGTATTTTATATTGTTAATTTGCTCTATATGAAAAACTTTTATTTTTTGGTGTCGTACTGTGATTTGAACTCACTGCCTTAGCATCAAGCTATGCATCGTAATCTCACCTCTTAACGAGTTGAGCCACGGTCGACACAGCGATGACTGTGGCTAAAGTGGAGTTTGGTTACACTACGTACACACAAGTATTGTTTCGATCAGAAGAGACAGAATTAACTAATACCAATGCACAATTCATTTCTCAACTAGAATGCTTTTTCTTCTTAATCCTATATCTTTTGGTTTTCATTTTTTAAAATTTAAAATAAAACATTACAAAATAAAATATTTTAATTAAATAAACATTAAATGTGTAATTGTAAAATAAATCTTTATAGTGATTATTAATGTAGTGTGGTTAAATTGTAAACTAATATGCGTTCAGATAGACAGACTATAGCGAAAGACAAGGACACACATCTTAGTTAATTTTTTATGTTTCCCTTTACTTATTGCAAAAAAAGGATTGTATATTTACACAACCATTGCTGATTGTAGTTGAAAGATAATTTTGTTTATGTTATATATAATTATTTATATATATTTTTAGACATTTTTTTAGACATTTCTTTTTTAGACATCAGAAAACTGTTACAAATGCAGATATTTTAAATAATATCGAATTGAAGAATTAAAGAAGGATTTTTGGGGAACACACAATAATGGCTGCCCATTTTAAAATGTCCAGCTACCATCAACTTTGATAAGACCTTGTGTTTTATAGCGTAAAGTCTTTTTTATTTGTTACATTTGAAATTTTTATTGAAATAAATCTTTTAAAACAAATACTTGTTTAATAAAACTATTTATTAAAAAAAATAAAAAAAATATATATATTTTTTTAAAATCGATTCTAAACTTCAGCAAAATAATCAAAATAAATTACACAAAAAATAGACTTATGGATGCATTTGATCTAAAATTCTTTGGAATTGTTCCCAAAAAAGCAATTAATTTATGTCTACCACAAATTGACTATTTCATTATATTTGACTCAGCCTATTTCGCCTACTATTTGTTGAAATATATGAACAAATATATTTTCGATGTTTGATTCTATGTAACAATAAGTACACATAATTACATTCCAATAAATATATTTTTATTTTATTTTGATTTTCGCTCGTGTTGGAATAAATGGCCAACTTCAAGAGGTCATACAAATATAATTCGCATTAAGGCTGACGGCGATGACCCAAAATTTGTTGCACATTGTAATGAGCATACATTTTATTTTGGTGGTTTTAAAATTGCTGTAAAGTTTATGTTCTTTGTTTGGATTCCCGATTTAAAAAAAAAAAAACTGTTATGAAGCTTTATATAGTTTTATCTAATTTAATATGGCCACACACTTAATTATATAAAAATTCATCCGAAAAAAATCATTCCGATTAAATTGTATTACATTATAACTCATCGTATCATATTCGACTCATTTATATATATTTAGAAGCTATTTGATACGCCACACAATAAGATTATATCAAATTTTATATAGAAGGATATAATATGGTCTATATATTATTTCAAATATAAATATCAAATGGTTCCTTTCAATTTTCGAAACATTAATATAATGTCTTCTCATAAGTATAACTCGAATATAACTTGAAAATATGGTAAAATTATGTTAAACATAAAATTTATTATATTATTATATTTGAAACGCAGAAAATTTGTAATTGTTATTGAAATTTTATATTTGTAATCAAAGAAGTTATAAATTAAGGATTTTTTTTTTCAATTTTTAAATTATAGTGCAAATATTCTAATTGAAATTAAGATTTTTGCTTTATTAAACATTTAACTTAAAATTTTCTCAATTTAAAATAATTAGTAGCAATTGTAACTATAGTTTTTGCAAAATTCCAATTATGTTTGTAAGTTATAAATTTCAGATTTGTATATTAAGCTTTTCGATGAAATTTTAAATAAAAGGTGGTCCAAGCACAATGCACGATGCTAATTTTGAGTCACACCTTAACGTGAAGTTTTTTGCCCAACTTAATTTGACATTTCTTTGTTTCAGTGTTTGACAAATTCAACCATTAAGTGGTACACAGTTGAAGCCTTTTACGAAAATGGGCGTTCATACCAAAATGCATTTCTTGAACTTCGTGATTTTTTTTTGGTTAGCATAATTGACCAAATGAGTCCACAATCGGGAGAATTGTGCGCAAATTTCAGCAAACCGAGTTGATTGTTGAAAAGAAGATGCATCCACAAAGAGCGACAGTTTGGTGCGGTTTATGGGCTGGCGGCGTCATCGGGCCATACTTCTTCGAAAATGAGGTCGTCCAAGCAGTTACCGTGAATGGTGTTCGTTATCGCGAGATGATAACGGACTTCTTGTGGCCAGAAATTGAGGATATGGACCTGAACGATATGTGGTTTCGACATGATGGTGCCACTTGCCATACATCCAACGAAACAATGTCTCTTTTGTGCGAGAAATTCAATACCCGTGTTATCACACGTCGTGGCGATGTTAATTGGCCGCCACGATCATTTGATTTGACGCCGTTGGACATCTTTCTTTGGAGATATTTAAAAGAAAAAGTGTACGTCAATAACGCAAGAACAATTCAACAGCTAAAGGATGAGATAATTCGGAACATTAACGACATTGACCCTTAATCATTGAAAATATGGACCATCCGATAAAGGTATGCCACCGAAGCCGTGGCAAGCATTTGGCCGATATTTTGTTTCACACATAATTGTCGTAGATCCTTCTATTATAATCAAAAAATATTAAAATATTTCTCTGAAAACTATTTGTTTTATTTACAATTAACATCGTGCGCTTTGGTTGGACCACCCTAGAAAAATTACAAACAAAAATATAATTTCAAAACTTTGTTTAACTCAATTGCATTAAAATTTTTAATGAAAAAATACATTTGTAAAACAAATTAAACAAATTTAGAAGTTTTTTTTATTGAAAGAAGTACTTCATTGCTGTGAAATTTGCTTATGCAAACGATTCTGATTTCGAATTGAATTTCAAACTGAAATCTACTAAAAATGTTTATAATACAAATTTGATATAATACTTTAAATTCGATGTAAAACCAAATTTTAATTCGATACCATATACCATATATTAACATTGTATTACGCCATATAAAATTATATATGAAATCATGATAATTAATATATACCATATATAGTAATATATGCAGAAAACATCTACGGTTATATCAAACGATATATATTAAGATATTAATATGTACGAGACCATAACAAAAAATTTTCGGAAACCAAATTCAAGATAAAGTTATAAAGAGTCCGCCATCTAACGTTTTTTTTTTTCAACTAGTGCTTATTTCGTGAATTGTAAGACTTAGCTCATGGCTGATTTGACAGATAATTAGTTTTATCCTTCGGCTGAACGAATATGGTTGTGTATTCGCTTGAACAACGCTGGGAAATATTGCGACATTACTTTGAAAATCATGGCAATGAGCAAGGAGTGGCCGTTACAGTCAATGGCGATCGTTATCGGGCCATGTTGAACGAATTTTTGTTCACAAAAATTTAAGAGGAGGATATTGGCAACATTTGGTTTCAACAGGACCGCGCTACGTGCCACACAGCCGAAGCTACACTCGATGTTTTACGCCCTGTTTTTGAAGATCCCATTATCAGCCGCAGAGCTGATGTCGTTTGGCCACCTCGGAGCTGCGATTTGACACCGTTGGACTATTATTTGTGGGTGCCGTCAAAGATAAGTGTTACGCCAACAAGCCATCAAAGATAAGTGTTACGCCAACAAGGACAATATTCGTGAAGCCATTGGTGAAATACAGCTGCACACAATCGATAATTCGATAATGTGCTTAAAAATAGGACCGATCGTGTAGGCTACTGCATGGCCAGCCGAGGCAGCCATTTGAATGAAATTATTTTCCATTATTAACCGGAAGGATTGTACTTTCAAATAAAAAAAGAAATTTGAGAAAATATTCAGTAGTTTTTTTTTATAGCATTTTCAAAAAAAAAAGTTATTTGGCGGACCCTTTATACCACATATATCCATATTAAACTATTTAAAACTATATGTTTCTATATATAATGTTATATTAAATAACATACATATGATTGTTTATGAAAGTTTTTACTCGGGTTGTTTTAAATTTTAAAGTGAGGTCAGAACTTACTACAGGATCATACAAATTCTATAATACAACAATTTTTTATATAATTCATTATTATTGAATATAATTATGATTTTTATTAATAATTTTTATCATTATCTTATAAGCTAATATATACAAAATAGGGCGTGGGGGGGGGGGGGAGGTATGCAGTGAGTTGGTATGTTTTTTTTTATATTTATATTAAATGGGGGTTTTATATTTTGTGAAATGTGTTTAATTTTGGAAATGAAAAAGTGATGTTATTGTTAAAATTAAAACAGAATTAAAATAAATTTCCTTGTTTTTCCTAACTATAAAATACAATTTTCCAAATTTCTATATATTCATTTAGCATTTTATTTTGGAAAACATTTTTTAAACAAAAAATGTAACTAATACTAAAAGCTTTTCTTTTTCAAACACACTCTACCACTATGACTACTTAAATATAAAAAAAAGCAAGAAATGTAAAATAACAATTAAAAAAAAAATACTTAATTAAAATTAAAAAAATAAAATAAAAATTGAGATAAATGAAATTAAGAGATATTTGATGCAGTTTTTGTTTTTCCTAATAAATATTTATGTTTTTGTTGTTAGGAACATGTACGTTTGAGGCACATACAAACATTTGGATTAGAACTCTAACTATAAATTAAAAGTTCAAAATTATTCTCCATTCATTATAAGATTTTGTTTTTATGATTTAAAATTTACATCTAACTTTGTTTCCCATTTGATGTATTATAATAAAAAAAAAATAAGAGAACTTAATAATGAAATTGTAACTTAATCAATAGTTAATGATTTTTGTTGTATCATATTTTCATCAGTCAAAATCAAAAAATCTGGCATAAAAATGTATGCCAGAATATGATAAAATTGTTTTTTTTTTAATTTATTTTGAATGCAATTCAAATTTTTGTTGCCTAGGTTGAAATTTATGAAATTTCATTAATATCAACTGGAGCAACTGGCACAGCTTGATGTCCTTCTGTAAAGAGAAAAGAAAAATATATAAAAATTATTAAAGAAATTTTTAAATTTTAAAATCCAACAATAAATGCATTTTTAGTAAATGTAGTTAAATATAAAAGCCAAAAAACAACATATAATTTTTTATTAAATAACAAAAATTAACTTTTTTACGAATGAAGAAAAACTGGTAGTATAACGATTCGAAAAAAAATTCGAATTCGAGTTCGAAAATTTCGTAATTTTTATTTACTTTTTTAATTTTTATAAGTAGTGTGTATGGGACATTTTAAAAATGACGAACATTTTAAACTTTACCCCTTCTTATTGGGGATTTTTGAATTTTATTCATCGTCTTCTTAGACAGATTAAGCATACTTTTCTAAAAATCATAACTACATTGTAAATTTTATTGAATTAGACTGCGCAGTGTCTGGTAACACAACCTTCATCAGTAATCCTTTTGACAATACTGTAATTATTTGTTATGGTTTTTATTGTTTGATTGCATCTATATGAAATGTTTATTTATTAAATGCAATCCTGACCGTGGCTTGAACCTGCTTTCTTTGCCACATGCACTTCGCACTACACTTTAGACAGGCGCTTTAACCACTTGATCTAAAGTAAGGTCGATTTTTGCTGTGGCTTAAAACCAGTTTCAATTACACGGGGTCCATTTTACATTTAATTGTAATTGCAGAAGATAGCTATGACAAACACCACAACAATTCACAATTGTTAGAAAATCATATGTAATGATTTTGGTATAACTTGGTATAAATATCCTCCTAGTTATTATGGTGTTTAAATATTTAGCATTTTTCCAAAATTCGTTATAAATCAATTCTGAGTGATACATTGATATTTTGAGATATTCGCGAATTAAGGACATTTTTTAAATTTCGTTAGTCTTTTAGCGAAAAAAAAAACATATTTGTGCTACACTATTTAAAGAAGAGGATTTGATCTTTACAATGACACCAAAATTTGTATTATCTGTTCACGCGTTTAAAAATTATGATAATTCAAACATTTGATATTTTTCACACATTTGTTAAACACTACCGTTAACAAACACTACCGTTTCATTATAACGGTTGTTGCTTACCACGCCTACATCAATGCCGATATAAAAATTTTGAAACTACGATTCCAATAATGGCAAGTGTCTTCTAATATCATACAGATTATTTTAAAATTTGACCCATTAAATTGTATTATATCTACAAAATACCGGTTTAAATCGTCGTTTCGACATTTTAGCGTTATGTTAACTTTAGTTCGAGATGTTTTAAAATCAAACAGGTAAAATAGTGAAATAAAACCGGTTATATAAGAAGTAGAGTTTTTCACGGCAAATTTTTCAATCCCGGAAAATATTTCGGGATTTTTTTTTTTTGTAATGTTACACTTTTTTAAATATGTAGTATTAATTCAGTTTTAATGAAATTTTTCACTAAACTGATGAAGTGTTCTACACAAAAACAATTAAGAACTTATTTGATTTTATGAAAAAGTTTCACAATTTTTATGAAACAAATTTTAATGAAACTTTTTTATTAGTTGTATGGAATTTTTAATAAATAAAAAGAAATTGTTGAAAAAAATTTATGAAAAACTGCATTAATTTAATAAAAAGTTTCAATGGTCGAGTTCCAGTGACACTTCATAAATTTAATGTAAAAATTCATTGATATTATGCTGACGATTATCTCAGTCTATACGCATCTAAAATATTTGAAGAAACCTGATATATTTATTTTATTATTTTAATTTTATTAATTAATAATCATATAATTACAAATTATATACTATTACCCTAACCGAGCACTAGCAACCATGGCCTTCGGCGCGTTGTAGCGAAAACAGACCAGTGCCTCTGGTGGGAATCGAACCCACGACCCCCGAACTGATAAGCCAGCACGCTACCAACTAGCCTACCGGGGCGCACTGAGAACCTGATATATTTAATGAGGAAAATGTTCAATATATGCTATAAAATGACTCAAAAAATCTATGATAGCAATGAAAATACAATCTCAAATTTAAAGTCACTCCATAACGAATGACTTAAATCAGTTTTAAGGGTCCGTAATTTTACCAATCGTACGGATATTATTTGATTCGATAACCTTCTAGAGAAATTGTTCGAATGTATTTTTTTGAGAAATGTGCTATTTCTCTTTTTTTTATTAATCAATATGGATGAGTCTACACTAAGAGAATTATCTTCACTTAAGTAATGAATTTCTTCATAGCTTTAATGAAAATTGTCACTGAAACTCGTCAATGGAACTTTTTATAGAATCTATAAAACAGGTTTCATATAAGTCAATGTTTATGAAATGTTTGTAGAATTATTGAAAATCTTTACAAAACTATTGAATCATTCCGATAATGACGCGATTATAGAATTTATGTAACAGTTTCATAAATTTTTTCAATAATAAGTAGTTTCCTTGAATTAATAAAACTTTTCATGAATGTCTTGAAAAATATATTGGAACTAAGCCAATGCATATGATTTTTTAAAGAATTTGCTAGAAGTCCAAAATTAATAAAAAGTTACATTGAAATAATAAAGATCTTTGTAAAATATGTTGAACACTTGAGAATTAAACTTTAAAACTACAGTTTGAAATGTATGAAAATTAATAAAATTATGAAATTTTATGAAAAAATAAAAAAATTAAGTCTTTGAAATAATTGCATAGCTCTTAAGAAAATTTTCGTTAAACTTATGAAGATATAATTTATGAAATCGAATGATTTTTTTTATGAAACTATGAAATTTTGAGAATTTTGTATGTATTGTTTGTAGATCTTTGAAAATTGAATTTCATTTTGAATTGTCAGGTTTGAGATCAAAATTAAATGTTACTATTACAAATAGAAAACTCTAATTGTTAATAAATGTAAGAGAAGATGAACAAAAATCTTGTAGGGATCAGCACTAGAGGGAGTGCCGCTCTTTCGACCTAAGAGAAATTTTATGAAAAAAAGTTTATGAAAAATTTGTTATTAATAAAATTTCTTGGATATAATAAAATTCGTCACTGAATCTATGAAATAAATTCTATGAAATTGCTTCACTAATGTCATTAATGATAATTCTATCTAATAAAAGAAAGTGTGCTATTGTAATATTGCATTTTTATTTAAAATATTAAAAAACTTAAGATTGTGATTAAAAGCGTTGTAAAAAATTACGATTTTTCTAAAATTTAGCTTGTTCATATAAATGAATCTATTTAAAGGAAACTTTGTCAATTAAAAAGGAATTTTAATCATTTTCTTACTGAGTGGGAATTCCCGGAATTCCGGGAAATTCACAAACGAATCTCGCTTTACAGGGAAATGATAAATCTCGGGAAAAGAAAAAAACCCAATAAGAAGACATATGTCTTTAATGGAATCGCTATTTTAAAATTTCCATTTCGGCCTTGGTGTAACTGTGATAGCCAACTATCGTTATTATGAAAACTTAATTAATGTCAACAGTGGGTAAAAACCGCCAACAGCGACTAAACGAGGACTATAAAAAATTTTTAAAAAAGAAAGGATACGTAAACTCCAAATTAACTAGGAGAGTATAAATACAAAGTTCAATGAAATTTGAAAGATCGTAGTCTGAGAGGTGTGTTGAAAGTTTTTAAAACCTCCCGTACACAAGAGTAAAGGCAAAACTATAATTGACTTAAGTGACTTAAGTCAATTATGTTTAAGCTTTAATAACTATCAAATTGAACAAAAAGTAAAATTTGTATTACGATTTATTTTTACAATTCTGCAAGATTTACAAACTCAAAAAAGTTTTTTTTGGAATTGAATTATGACGTAAACTCCAGATTTTTATATAATCCATACATGAAACATTGAATTTACCTTTCTAAATAACAAATTTTCCACATATTTTATGTGCAATTACAAAAAGTTTTACTATCCGATCTTAATAAAATTTGAATATGTTTGATAGAGGAGAAAAAAATTACTGACGACACGTATTTTTTTTAAGCGACCCAATATTACGTTTAAGGGTTAACATAAGGCGTATAACTAGGGATCGGAAGTTCATGTAAATACATGTTTGTTGTCGGTAGCTGGAAAACAATGTTAGCCAAATATCTTTGCGAATCAACCAATTTGCAACAAAACGGCATCGATTTGTTATTGCATATTTTAGCATATTTTGCTATAAATGTATATTTTGCTGTATATGCATATTTTGGCATATTTTGTTGCATATTTTGATATAAATTCATATTTTCCGTATTTTCAATTAAAATACATATTTTTAAGAAATTTGTTTATGTTTTACAAAAAATAAATTTTACATAATTTATAAATTTTGTAAAAAAAATATTTTTTAAATTTATATACATATATAATTATTTTTATTACGAAAAGAAAAAGAACAGAAAAATGTAGTTACTAATTTTTTGACGATGTTTATTCGTAATTTAAATTTGTTTAACTATTTATTAAAACAAAAATTACAAATATGGTGGAGTTAATATTAAAAGTTAATATTAAAAGTCGCGCGGATGACATAGTACTGCTGGACAGGGGGAAATTTTTGCCCACGATCAGCGAGATTATGCAGGTGAGGCTGGGCGAGCTCTCGGCATGGGCGAAAGATCGGGTACTGGGTGTGAACCATAACAAGACTGAACTGGTGCTTTTTACCAGGAAGTATAAAATAGAGGAGTTTAGGAGGCCAGTGTTAGATGGCGTCGGGTTGACTCTATCGGACGGTGCTAAGTATTTGGGTTGCTTCCTAGACAGCAAATTGTCTTGGAAGAGAAATACTCAAGAAAGGATGAAAAGGGGACTCAATGCCTACTACACATGCAGAAACTCTATCGGTAAGAATTGAGGACTAAGACCGGATATGGTAAACTGGATTTACACGTCGGTAGTTAGACCTATTCTCACTTATGGATGTACTGTCTGGTGGGATGCATTAAGAGTGGATAGCTGTAGGAAGATGCTCAACAAGGCCCAAAGGAGTGCATCTCTTGGTATTACAGGTGCGAGGAGAAGCACTCCACAGGCAGCGTTGGATATCATACTGCATCTGTCCCCAATTGAACATTATATGAGGAGTTTGGCTGCTAGGAACTTATTTAGGCTCTACGAGTCTACGCTGGTAAGACCTAGGAGGGATGATCACACACAAATACTGTACGAAGTAAAGCTCCCGCCAAATAACTTTTTTTTTTTGAAAATGCTATAAAAAAAACAACGGAATATTTTCTTAAATTTCTTTTTTTATTTGAAAGTACAATCCTTCCGGTTAATAATGGAAAATAATTTCATTCAAATGGCTGCCTCGGCTGGCCATGCAGTAGCCTACACGATCGGTAAAATTTTTAAGCACATTATCGATAGTGTGCAGCTGTATTTCCTCCTCTTCAATTTTTGTGAACAAAAATTCGTTCAACATGGCCCGATAACGATCGCCATTGACTGCAACGGCCACTCCTTGCTCATTTTCGAAGAAAAATGGCCCAATTATGCCTCTGGACCAAAATCCGCACCAAACAGTGATTCGTTTTGGGTGTATCGGCACACATTCTGCAACATTACCATGATTTTCAAAGTAATGTCGCAATATTTCCCAGCGTTGTTCAAGCGTATACATAACCATATTCGTTCAGCGGAAGGATAAAACTAATTATCTGTCAAATCAGACATGAGCTAAGTGTTACCATTCACGAAATAAGCACTAGTTGAAAAAAAAAACGTTAGATGGCGGACCCTTTAGGACAGCTTGATCAGGGTAGTATTCTCGAGGGAATATCGGATCATATGATCTTGACCTTAGACTTCGGTGGAACGCCTCCAGTGGACTTCCCGAAGGGAAGTCTGGCGTGGATCCAAGGTGCTGTTCGAGGGGTGGGCAGTATTCACGGACGGGTCCAAAATGGACACGGGTGCCGGTGTTTATATTGCTGACACTGACGTGAAAAGATCATACAGACTCTCAGATGAGTGCAGTGTCTTCCAAGCTGAGATCCTAGCGATCTGGAGGGCGACGGAAGTGATACTGGGTCACATCGTTGGGGGATCTAGGGTGACAATCTATTTCAAGTTTAAATATGAATGCCTAAAAATAGATTTGTATGTACAACAGAAATCGGGTTGCTAATCTTAATATTTTATTAGAGTTACCAAAACTATTAAAAAACTTTATAGTATTTTAAAATTGATAAGGAAAACTAATATTTTAGATAGAATGATTGTTTTTTTGCATTCGAAACTAATATTCTGTTTTAACTGCAAATATTTTATTCAAGGGATAACATCTCCAAAAGTAGTTGGTTGTTGGTATTAAAGGTAATCTAGAAGATAATATTTTATTCAATATTGATAAGGAAAAATCAATAGTTTGAATGATGTGACTGTGTTTTGGTTAATTTTCTGTTTACATTATACGAAGTCTGTCAGAGTATTAAACAATCCACTACCGTTTGTTAACGGATAAAAAAATTACTTAAGCAGTATGCTGAAGAAAGTGGCGGCTAACCCAATGAGAGTTTTGAAAATCAACAAAATGTTGACGAATGATGCTGTCGAATCTCAATATACTAATGTGATAGGTACTACTTAAATGATTTGCTGAAGTTTTTTTCGGGCACCCCTCAAAACAAACCAAAAAGTATGTGACACCCTTTAGAATTAAAAAAGAAAATTGTTTCTTTTATCACTTTAGGGGGCTGTGGGCCCCAGGCCCCGAAAGCCATTAAG
Source organism: Delia radicum (assembly GCA_021234595.1). Taxonomy (NCBI): domain Eukaryota; kingdom Metazoa; phylum Arthropoda; class Insecta; order Diptera; family Anthomyiidae; genus Delia; species Delia radicum. The sequence continues at coordinate 78,425,436 of CM037855.1, read as the reverse complement.
CCTAGTAACATATAAGTGTGCGTACTCAAACGAAAGGAAAGTTTCTCATGATTTCAGAAATGCATTGTATTTTAAATTCATAAAATGTGGCCCCTCCAGATCCATTAAAGGCCGTAAAATAACAAATTAACTTCTAAAACGGGAATTTCGCCACGAATTTAATTATGGCCATTTTTTAAGCATTCATAGAACACAAAAAAAATAAAATTTGTTGGAAAAAATAGCGCGATTAATTTGTTATTTTAGTCTCCAAGGGGACCCTAAATGGATGTGGAGAAAGCCACACTAAAAATAAATACATTTTTGAATAGTGAGAAAATTTTAATTACTATAAATGAAATTAATGTTTATCCCGATGAAAATAAATTTAAATAACAAATATGCAGGTGCTTGTGCAAATTTAAATGTAACTGACACTAATAGAAACCATATGATTTTCTATTGTTGATTTACTTGAATAAACGTCACTACATTGCTAGGTCTGTCAAAAAAACAGAGTAGTATTTGGAAGATGACAAAGCCAATTGTGACAATATTTTGTTGTTGTTTTTGTTTTTTCTTTGATATTTTAAATTTTGAATCTCGCTCCTAGACGAGGACAAGAAATTCTCATTGAGTTTGTGATTTAACATAACAAATATCTCTAGAAATTCTAATAACAAAGTCCCCTGAAGATTTCCTTAGGCAGGAATGAAATCCGGATAGGGACACGCCTACATCAGATTGATTCACAATTTGTTAAATAAGTTTTGGGACTTTAGCACATTTAATTACTATAAATGAAATTAATGTTTATCCCGATGAAAATAAATTTAAATAACAAATATGCAGGTGCTTGTGCAAATTTAAATGTAACTGACACTAATAGAAACCATATGATTTTCTATTGTTGATTTACTTGAATAAACGTCACTACATTGCTAGGTCTGTCAAAAAAACAGAGTAGTATTTGGAAGATGACAAAGCCAATTGTGACAATATTTTGTTGTTGTTTTTGTTTTTTCTTTGATATTTTAAATTTTGAATCTCGCTCCTAGACGAGGACAAGAAATTCTCATTGAGTTTGTGATTTAACATAACAAATATCTCTAGAAATTCTAATAACAAAGTCCCCTGAAGATTTCCTTAGGCAGGAATGAAATCCGGATAGGGACACGCCTACATCAGATTGATTCACAATTTGTTAAATAAGTTTTGGGACTTTAGCACATTTAATTACTATAAATGAAATTAATGTTTATCCCGATGAAAATAAATTTAAAATTTAATTTCGTTTGAATAGCCCAATTATATGTTACTAGGCGTAACAGTTTTTGGGGTCTGAGGACCCCAGGGGCCTCAGTTCCCTAAACTGATAATTCTAGAGGCTATCACATATGTACATTTTTGTTTTGAGTGGTGGTATATTGAGATTCGACGACATCGATGAGCTCTTTGTTAACATTTTGTTCATTTTCAAAACTCTCATTGGATTCACAGTCACTTTCTTCAGCATATTGCTTAAATAATTTTTTATAACATGCATCAGACAGCCTTCGTAGAGATGATCTAACTTTGTGTCTGTCACTATTCATTGGATTATAACAACGATCGAAGAATTTCATATCTTGAACGGTGGCTTGAAAGTTGCGTTATATAGAATAGAATTTTCAAAAAGAAATGTTTGAAATATCGGAGGGGTAAGTCTTCTTGAAAAAGGCGATTTTAAATTTTAAATTAATTACTTAAAATGAATGAATAAAAATTAAAATTTGTTTTCTAAAACTGCATTAAAAGACCAACAAAATGATACCCTACCCTACCCTAAGATATCGATATTAATCACTGATCTATGGTTAACTGAAAATTGTTTGCACAAAAATTTTAAAAATTTATTACTTCAAATTAGTTTGGAATAAAATGGGCTGAAATTTGATGTGCAAGTCAAGGGTCGCGCCAAAAACTCAGTGATTTGATATAGAATGCCCCTTATGTATTAAGAAATTCTTCTTTTTATGTAGGTATTGAATTTATATTTAAGAGATATGTGTTACTAGGGAAATCCTTATTATGTTTATGTTACGATATATTTGCCAGCATATCAGCATATGGTATACATTCTTCCTATATCTTTTTTCCACTACCTGCCTACAAACGAATGTCTATTAGAATTAGTTTTAGTTTCCCTAAAGTAAATATATCTGTTTAAAATTTATGAATGATAATAAATATTTTACTGTTTTAAAGCGAAAAGAGTAAAAATCCGACAAACTAGTTTCAAATCATTTTTTAGTACACATACAAAATTTGTGTTAAATCTTAGTAACTGATTGGGAAGTATAACGCAAATATCAAAATGCTTTATAAAATAATGTTAGTTAAACAGCAATAAAAAAAACCATAAAAAATAAAATTAAAATCATACTTGGGACTAGTTAATTGAATGGACCATTTAATTCACGATTTCATTCGCATTATTTGATTTTTTGGCATTACAATTATTTTAAACAATGTCAATGATTTTTTTTCAATTAAAATTGATCAATGCCAATACATTCAAACCGTCAATTATAATTGATAAAAAAGCAGTTGTTGCCAAAACATAATGTATATTAAATAGAAGAGCAAATTTTTGATAAATATTCAATATGTGCGTACTTATTTTATAAATTTTCGCTATTTTATCAAGAATATATTATAAACATGACTGAATAATAAATACGTGATAAAACTTAAAAAATGGCGAATTTTTGGAAAGTTAGGACTTAAATTTTACAGTAATTTTACTTTTTTCTAAAACAAAAATGTTTTTATAAATAGCACATCACTACAAAATAGACCGCTGAATCGAAAACAAGAGTACCGATAATTGATCCAAAATATTTTGGGCATGCTGGTTTTAATGGCGTACAACGCCATTATGAGCCAGATTTTTTGCAGAATTGCATTAAATTTTTACATTTTTTAACGCAGTGTTATGAACATAAAATTTTAAATATAAAATATTTTATCTTCATTTTTATTTTTTTTTTTGATTATGCAAAAAAATGCTTTGATCGATTGAGAAACGGGATGATAAATTGTGCAAAATAGTAAAATATAATAACAACTGCTAAAAATCGCAGATTCACTTGTTAATTCTGCATAATTATTAACCAAATTTCATACTCGAATTTTGCTGAAGGTCTTATAGGTAAGTTTGATATAATTTTTATTAAAAAATAAAAATTATGTTTTTTTGACCTTTAATTGTGCAATGACAATGAAAATTATTCAAGTTCGTGGCCATACTCTATATTTCTTTATTAGGATATTGTCCTAACAAATAATCTATAGAGTTTTTTGTTTTTAAATTTATTATTTGACCCTTTCAGGAATGTGTTGATAGATCTATTTCGGGAATTTTCTAGGTTCCCCTCATCAGAACACGTTTTGAAAGCGGTAACAATCCCATGCCAAACATCAAACATTCATATAAACCAGTTTACTCACTACATGAGAACTAATATATGAGCTTGAAGTTAAAGATTATAACCATTGATCAAAAAATAAATTCAAAACTTGTTTGTTATGTGCAAGGTCCACCTATGGTGGATATTTAATACACGTTTTTTGTTTTTTTCCTCCTTTTTGTTTTTGGTTTCGTTTATAAACAAAACAGGGGCAGTAAACTAGATCAAACATATATAAAAGACAAAGTACAGTCTAGTTTAGTTCTCATGTAGTGAGTAAACTAGTTTATGTGAATGTTTGATTTTTGGCATTGGATTGCTACCGCTTTCAAAACGTGTTCTGATGATGGGAACCTAGAAAATTCCCGAAATAGATCTAACAACACCTTCCTGAAAGGGTCAAATAATAAATTTGAAAACAAAAAACTCTACATTATTAGTTAGGACAATATCCTAATAAAGAAATATAGAGTATAGTCTTATAGATATTTAATGAGCTTCGGATATGTTGTAGAGAATAAAAATTAAAGGGATATTCGTATTTCCTCTAGCTGGAAATTTCATGTTTAAGCACAGGCCTTCAATATTACTCTTATGTACTACCAAAGAGTAAACAAATGTTTTTTTTTTTTTAAGAAATCTAGGTTGTGTTGGCAAAAATTAGGTTTGAAGGTAAAAAGCTGTGTTTGCTAAAAAACTTTTGAGTCAAAATATTCAAGTTTTTGATCTAATTACTACATTTTTGTGTTAAATAAACTTTTTTTTGCAGTTTTTAACTTGTAAACGTTTGCCAGCATCATAAAGTTTTTAACATATTTTTTTAAATTCTATAAAAACACAATTTTGTTTGGTGAAAAGCATTTTTTTTACAAACAAAACATATTAAAAAGCATTTGGAATATCTAATTAATTGCAGTTTGGTTTTTTATTGGTTTTATGTTATAAAAAATAAAACAAATTATAATTTTTACCGAAATGTGGCAAACCTCCCAAGAAAAAGCTTTCAACAAAATGAGGCAACTCGTCTCATTTTGAAGAGTAAATATTGTGTAGTAGATACATACTGTGTAGTATTTACGGTGCATAAATACTGAGCATAGTGTGACTTTGTTTAAGAGATATTGGATACTACTGAAATGTATGTACGTAGTACTACATAAGCAGCAGTAAAATTATTAACATGACAAACAAAAATAGAGTTTCTTATTTCAATTGATCTGATTGCAAGGCAAACTGTTTATGACACATTCTATGGCGACTCCATAAAATGTTTCAAGTACTGACCACCCAAAAGGTCATTTGACACATGTGTGTCACAAATGTATTTTCAAAGTCACTCAAATGCTGCGACTGCACATTAAATTTTACGACCAATTGTAGTATATAAGTAGTATATAATGTGCAGTCGCTGCATTTGAGTGAATTTAATGTGCAATTTCGATGTAAGGGCAGTGTAAAACCAGACACTACATTAGTAATATAGAAATAAATAAATTTATAAACATAACAAGAAGAATAGTGCCTTTTACTTTATTCCCGAAATACATCAAACTTACAGTCGACTACTCAGTTAGGAAGAGATAGCATTTTTTTTCGAGAGGCACGTGCGAGGTATTCCATCTCTGTTAATAGTTACTCTATTGTTTAAGGGTTACAAAGTGTGGTAAAAAATTACTCATATATAAATAATGTCTAAAGACTTTCAAGTATTTTATTATTTAAAAAAATGTGTGTTTCAGTAACATTATATCTGGAGTTTTAATAAGGAATTGTAGTTCTATTGAGCTAAAAATACGGCATGGTAATGCTTATTTAATTTAATCGAGGGGGTGTCTGAGCTTTTCCAGATAATCGAAATTGTTTTTCTCTATACATAATTCAAAAATGTGTCCACTCTGAGTAACCGCTATAGGCAATATGGGTATCAAAAGTTTATACTTTAATATTTCGTACAAATAAATCTAATTTTCATAACAAATTAATTTTACGCAACACTTTTTAATCCTTAAACCGTGAGATCAGTTGTTATATATACAGATACAACTTTATACAATTAAATGTTTCAATATAAATATTTATAGTCATATAAAAATCTATGTTAAAGCATAAATATTCATATCTAATTTTATATAGCTTTGTGTGGTTTTAAAAATTTGTATATGTTGGTATATGTAGCAATATATTATTTTATATGGTCCTGTATATAATTCTACTTAATATACCTGATTATATATTACTACATATTAGGGTGGGGCGATTTGAACATCTTAATGGGCGCTTCGCGTTTCTGATTCTTGGGATTGTACTGAGCAAAAAAGTCCACTAGACCATAAGTCTACGGTGAAAACCGAGCTTCTAGATTTTGACTTTTTAGCCGTATTTTGTGAAATTAACAATGTGTGGGATGGACATATCTCAGGAAGTAGGAGGAGCTTATTCAAGATTATGGTATCAATCTCTTCTTTGGAAGATTCTCTAGCAGATTAAAGCATCAATCATATTTGTGGGTGGGGTTTAAGGGGTTAAATTTTAGTTTCAAAATAGGGCTTTTTGCCGTATTTTGTAAAAGTAACAATGTGTGGGATGGACATATCTCAGGAAGTAGGAGGAGCTTATCCAAGATTATGGTATCAAACTCTTCTTTGGAAGATTCTCTAGCAGATTAATGCATCAATCACATTTGTGGGCGGGGTTTAAGGGGTTAATTTTTTATTTCAAAATAGGGCTGTAAAGTCAAAATCTGGAAGCTCGATTTTTACCGTAGACGTTTGGTCCAGTGGACTTTTTTGCTCAGTACAATCCCAAGAATCAGAAACGCGAAGCGCCCATTAAGATTTTTTTCCTTCCATACTAATCGCCCCATCCTACTACAAGGTGGCGCAAAAATAACCTTCCGATGTTTTTTGGCTGTAATTAAAAAAAAAAAAATGAAAAACTTTGATTCTTCTTGTGGATTATTTTTATTTGGTATTTTAATTTTTTTTACATCAAGTCGAGAATATGATGTCATGTAAATGGCCGCCGCCACAGTTGATTCGCATTTGAGCCCTTTTTATGGCATTTTCCATCACTTTGGCCAAAACTTCCGGCTATAGGTCCTCACATTCTTGACGGATATTGTCTTTAAGGGCTGCAAGAGTCTGAGGCTTGTTGACATAAACCCGCGACTTCAAAAAGCCCCACAAAAAGAAGTCTGGAGCGGTCAAATCAGGCGATCTTGCTGGCCAGTGCAAATCGCCAAAACGGGAGATTAGGCGCCCGGGAAATGCATCCTTCAGCATATCGGTTGTGGCACGTGCAGTGTGTGCCGTTGCACCGTCCTGTTGGAACCACATGTTTTCCAATCCCAATTCATCAAGTTGCGGCAAAAAGAACTCGTTGATCATTGCTCTGTAGCGCTCACCATTCACAGCAACCGTTTGGCCCGCGACGTCTTCGAAGAAAAAAGGTCCGATGACTCCTCCAGCGAAATCAGCACACCATACAGTGACTTTGAGCGGGTGTAATGGCTCTTCGTGGGTTACACGCGGATTTTCAGTGCCCCAGAAGCGTAAATTTTGCTTATTTACGTACCCGCTAAGATGGAAATGGGCCTCATCACTCATGATTATTTTTGATGAAAAATCATCTTCCTCTTGGTGGTGATTAAGGATGGCTTGAGCGTATGTTACACGCGATTGGCGGTCAGCAGCTAACAGCTGATGTACCGTCTGGACTTTGTACGGAAACATCTTCAAATCTTGTACCAAAATTCGCTGTAAAGACCGTCGACTGATACCCATTTGCGTGGCACGTCGTCTGGTCGATGTCGACGGCGCTTCCATGACATCCTCGGCTACAGCAGCAATATTCTCTGCAGAACGGCTACTCCGGGGTCTGCCACGCCTGGCAGCATCTCGTGTTGTGCCAGTCTCTTCGAGGCGAGCGGCTAAACGTCGCAGTGTTTCACCAGTAGGCGTTGGACGGCCAGGAAATCTGCGACGAAATTCACGTTGTGCCAAAGTCACCGACCGATTATTGGTCAAATAAATAGTCACCAATATTCCGCGTTCTGGAGCAGTGTAGCGTAACATTGTTTATTAACGTGTATTTCGCATGTGTTTACTACACAAATGTAAAAACAGAACTGACATTAGGGGCCAATCGCAAAATTTATAGCATTTTCTGATAGGAGGATTACTTTTGCGCCACCTTGTATATATACAATTGTTCGGTCAGAATAGCACTTAATTTATTTCAATTTGTTTTGTTTTATATTTGTCAATTTATTCTTTTATCCATCTGATAAAAGTACCTATTCATATTGTATATATTCAATTACTTTTTATCTTAGATCACTAATTCTTGTTTCTTGCTTTGTCAAATTCTTAACGGTAAATTAATGTAAACTCTTGCTTATTTTATAATTTAGTTTTAACAAACTATTGGACAGTCTTCGATTAGCAATAAAGCTATTAAGAACAAAACTCGCAAGTCTTTCTTTTTCGTTCAAACATTTGGCGACCGTGACAGGACGACACCGTTATAATTTTTTATAAAAAATTACAAAGCATAAAAATATTATAATTAGTGTGTCATCATCAAATTACAAAAACAATTATTAAAACCAAAGTGAAGTTAGTTGCTGTGTTCGTTTTCGCGTTAAAACAAAAATTATAAAAAAAACATTTTGAGCCTATTAATATTGCATGCTACAAAATTAAACTTTAAACAAAAATTGCTAGTTGTTAGTTTTCGCGTCTACCTATAAAATTTAAACATTTAAAATAAAAATAATAAATTAAAAACGAAATTAATTTATTTAAACAAACACAATTTTTCGGGTAAAAATTAGAATTCTCGCTAAAATCAAAACTTAAAATTTGTAAAACAAAAAAATCTTGTATATTCGCTTAATAACTAAAGTGATATTTTTTGTCGTGAAACTACCATTTAAATCAAAATCATCATTAACAAAGCACAATTATTATCCACAAAACGTCTTAATCGAAGTTATTTATTTGATCATCGCCGTTGTCGTCATAATTGCATTGAACTCTTCGCTATAGCCACAAAATCAACAAAATCTTCATTAAGAACATCATTATTGTCATCGTGTAGCAATTTTTCTTGCTAGTTTCCAATCTCTGCTTCATCTCTGCTGACCACTGCATTTGTGTTTGAAACGCAGCAAATACGTTATCACAACATCATCGTTGGACATAGTTGCTAGTTCTTTCCCACATTGTTAGAAAACAGCCGCTGCCGCTGCGTAATAAATTCATGATCTACGTCGTCAATCTAACAAACAAGCTAGATCGAACATCAACTATCGTTAAACCCTTCGTCATCGAACATTGGAATTTGTCGTCATAGTTAACATAAGCAGTCATCTTTTTTACTTCGTGCCCTTCAACCCTTTACCTACAAGCTGTACATCACTAAAGCTATAACGAATGTAAGTAGAAGAAACTATTACTCTTTACTTACTTCTACGCTCATCAATTTTAAATTTTGTTTCATGATTTCACAACAATAACAACGAGAGAAAGTCCTAATTCTTTTGACACCAACATCAACACACACACTACAACTTTCATTGAAGTTGGGCTACACTTGTTACTTTGTCAAACTGTATGGTACTTTTTGAAATCGTGTGGTACTTTTGACAATTTGTGTACTATTTTTGGATTTTCGTCTACAAAACTATTGAGAACCATTAGGAAAACCAAATAAAAGCGCTAACCATCAATTTTTTTGAGTTATTGTCACAATAATTGTATCGAAATGACAAAAACAAATAAAAGTTTTCGTCGTCGAGTGTATTGCTCTAGTTCATTGTCGTCGACTTCATCGTTTCATCACATCATTCATCGTCATCGAGTTCATCGCTTAATCAACATACACATTCGTCGTCATCGCTTCAACTCATCGTTCTCGAGATTGCATCGAATAATCAACAAAGCTATCATCTTCAACTGTCGAAGTCATCAATTTCAGCATTCATCATTTTCGCGTTAATAGCATAATCAACTATTCCACTGTGGTTCCAAATACAACAAAAATTTAACTAATTTCCAAAACATTATCTACATAGTTTTTCGTCAGCCTTCGTGCAACCTACATTTAGTGGTTCCTATCAATCAATATCAAGTCAGCAACATGACCGTGAAATCGTCTAAACATTTAGCAGCAATCACAAAAGAGACCAGAGATCATTGATCTTTCCTCATTCCTCAACTAGTTGTCGACCACAACAACTTTTCGAGAATTATGCTCTTCTGCAATTCTGTCCTTATCAAAGTTTTATTGAAAGTGCCTTTCAATGGGGGCAGTATGTTCGGTCAGAATAGCACTTAATTTATTTCAATTTGTTTTGTTTTATATTTGTCAATTTATTCTTTTATCCATCTGATAAAAGTACCTATTCATATTGTATATATTCAATTACTTTTTATCTTAGATCACTAATTCTTGTTTCTTGCTTTGTCAAATTCTTAACGGTAAATTAATGTAAACTCTTGCTTATTTTATAATTTAGTTTTAACAAACTATTGGACAGTCTTCGATTAGCAATAAAGCTATTAAGAACAAAACTCGCAAGTCTTTCTTTTTCGTTCAAACAACAATATTGGGTTATATATGGGCTACATGTGAAGCAAAAATAAATTTATTTTTTTATTATTTTTGATAAAGCCATATATTGTTCCATACAAATAAATCTATATATATTTATAATGTCCCACCCTTTAAATACTTTTTAATAATCTCAGATGTGATTATATGCGGTGCCATATCAACATTATTTTCTAACAAGGGGAGGGGAGTCTCCCGACAGGGTCTCTCCGATCTTAATGAAATTTGGAAATGTCATAAAGAAAACATAAATAAGGAACACGTATGTTTTTTGAGTGGCACAATCCCATGTTAACGGGTTTAAAATTTTTCACATTTTTTACGGCAAAATTCAATTTCGGGGGAGGAAATGTCCCATTTTCCTCAACCTGGATCCGCACCTGGTTTTAAGTGATATTAAAAATGACTTTAAGTGAACTTAAAAAATATGTATATTAATGCCTATCAAATTTCATCGAGGACGTGTCTGAACTATTTCCGACATTCGTAATTGTTCGGATTTTATGCGACTTTTTCCGAAGATATTTTTAACCCATATTTGAAATATTTTAAATAAATGGCAACCCTAACCCACTACATAGGCAATATTGGTATAGAAATTTTTGTTTTCTCTAGTGTATCAGAACTGCGTTCAAAATAATGTGAATTTCATTAGTTTCAGTCCACCTAAATTTCATTAAGATCGGAGAGAAGACTCCCCTTGTAAGTGATTTTAGATATACATATTTATATATTATCAAGAGTTACCATTTCGGAGATAACTGAAAAAATTAGGATTTTTGATGACAAAAAGTATTAGGTATGTACTTAAAGAGAAAATTAACAAAATCCAAGTTGATCCACGGTGATCCGAAAAATCAAAATATTTAAAAACCTCTCTTTCTCCAAAACAGAAAAATATTCGATTACTCTTCGGATTTAAATTTTTAACAAAGACCATCGCAAAAAGGATGTAAAAATAATATTTGTCAACAATGTCAAGTATTCTACACAAAATACGTTAAATAACTGCATTCGTTATTACTAGAGATGTCACGAATACTATACGGTATTCGGCATATTTTGCCTGTTTTGACCATTCAGAACAATAGCGAATAATAGTACTATTCGGCTGCATTATTCAGTTATAAGAAGATAGCTTAAAAATCTGTATTTGTCATATAAAAAATTGAGAAAATCTAGTTTTTCATAACACTTTTCTCTTTAAAATGTCAAACAAGGCTGCTTATATTGATTTAAGATGATTTTTAAACCTAAAAAGTATTACGGTTCGGTTTAATTTCGTCTATATCTAAAGTATATTGCACTTTTATATCAAGTTTATATGAAAATAAACATAAGAGCTAAACGGCAGATTCGGTATTCGAATACACTATTTGTGACATCTCTAGTTATCACACAAACAAGGTACATATAATTAAAAATAGTCGTTTCAAATTACATATATTCGTTTTTAATATTTTATAAAGTTATATATAATTTGATACAATTGTTGTGAAAAATTAGGAACTGTTTTTATCAACTCTTATTCAATAATAATAAATTATATCTAATTCGATACCATTATATATAATATTTAAAAATTTCTATGCGGAAAAAATTCGGATGAAATTGTATCTAATATACACCAAATTGCACAAATTTGTTAGATCTAATTCGATACGATTGTATCGAATTCGATACAATTTCATGTATTTTAGATACAATTATATGTTCCTGCCCCATATCAAGTTTTTTTACTTGGGTGTCTCTTTTTTGACACTACAACATATCCAAAGTTCATTAAAATCTGTTGGTTCGGTTTGCCATTCCCTTGTAAGATAAAATATTTTATTTTTAAAATTTTATGTATTAAACTCCACATTAAAACATGCAAAACTTTAATGCAATTAAAAAAAAAAAATCTGGCTCATAAGAGAAAAAACTGGGTACGCCATTCAGCATGGCAAAAATATTATGGTGAATGTTCGGTACTCTTATTTTATTTTTCGAGTCACGCAGTGTAATTATTTATTCGTCAATTACAATTGCTTGTTTTAGGCATTACTATTGGACTTTCCAATGTTTAGTAATGAAAATGTTGGGCATTGTCAGTGACTTCAATTAATGCCAATTAAATGTCAATTTCAATGAAAAATTTCCAAGTATGTTTCAAATCAATCACACAAAATTAAACTTGAAAATAAAAATTCAACTTGCATAATAGGGTGTCCCGAATAGGGCACTTTTCGAATTGGTTGAAGGAATACCACTCAATCGATACATATTAAATAGCTGAATATGAGAAAAATAAGTAAAAAAAAAAATTGAAGTGGATCTTCAGTTCCCGACCAGAGATTAAAGTTTCCGGTTGGAGTGCATTTTGATCAAAAAAAAGTTTCGATTTTTTTTCGAAATAGGACTTAAAATACAATATTTTTAAATTTTCTGTAGAGTTATTTTGGTACACCAGAGGGTTTTTTAATGTAGACCAAGTACAATATCTACACTTTACATTTTTTCAAATTTGTATATAAAACAATTGTGTTTGCTTAAAACTAAAAACTTCTCGGGTGGACCAAAATTACTTTACAGAAAATTTACGAATATTTTTGCAGTAATAAGCCAAAAATTACGAAATCTTTGATCGAAACTTTTTTTGGTCAAAATGAACTACAATTTGTAACTTCAATCGTTGGCAGGGAAATGAAGATCCACTTCAATAAATTTTTTTACTTATTTTTCCCATATTTAGTTCTTTAATACGCATCGATCGAGTAATATTCCTAATATTTTTTTTATTCGGGACACCCTTTTAAATCATCAAGTAGAAATATAAAACCTACCTAAAGGTTTACGATATTCATAATAAACTATTTAAAATTCAGTTTTTTCAGAACATGAAGAAGCATCTGATTCAATTTTATTACAATCAGAAATAATACTAACATCTTTCAGTTCAAAAACTAAAGAAGATAAGACAAACGAAAATGATATAAAAAAAGATAGTTTTGAAACTCAAGATAAACGCAAAATATATCAAAGATATACAAACGAAAAAAAAAAAACATATAACTTACCACGCACGGCTTGACTAGCTCTATTTTTATCCTTAATTATAAACGCAGCTGTTATTAAAAAGAATATACCGCCCAGAACCTCTACAAAACTTGTTGAGAAAAGTGCATATTGTAAAGCCTCAAATTTGGTAAGATCAGTATCATCCTGAAAAGATAAAAAGAAACAAGATGAAATATGGTTAAAAAATATGCTTCAAATTAAACTCACCTCTATCATGGCCATACTGTTGGACTGCAGTGACATTGTTGTAGACGGAACTAACATTGTCGATGATTCTGTGGCAGTTGTTGCATTAAACACTTCCCCCAGTGTTAAAGATAAACTTTCTAAACTACCGCTACTAACCAATTCTGAAGCATGATGGGCTGTTGTGCGTAAATTTTTTTTAATTGCTTCGGAAAGCTAAAAGAGACAAAAAAACAAGAAAAATAAGTTATCGAAATCGAAATCGAATCGAATTAAAAACTGATTGATACAAATTAATGTGTTTTCATAAACTAATATTAAGATGACTAAAATTAAACTTAACCTTTCCGAATTGCGGTTAATATTGCGAGAAAAAATATACTTAACTAACAAGAAAACTGCGCAGTCATGAATCAACAGGGTATCAATTATGTATCCTTTTTACGACACACGACAATGAAATGACACCTAAATCAATCTCGTTTTAACAGCGTAAATGTAAAACTCTTTGTTGCATCGGTTTCATATGACATTTATAAACCATGAGATGAACAAACAAAATTAGTTCCGCAACCGAAACGATAATGATCTAGGTGTCATTTCATTGTCGTGTGTCGTAAAAAAGATACATAATTGATACCCTGATTTTAATACAACTTCAATATGTTGTTGAGCGAGGACAAAAAAAAATTTAGGCACGTTTAGGGGTTAAAAAGTAGGATCAAATATTACAATATTTTTGTATGAAAACATCTTTAAAATTTAAAAAAATAGATTTCTTGTACGCAGTATTAACCCATAACAAACACCCTATAATTACCATATGGTAACACAAAACATGTATGTACGTTAGAGGCGACTGTACTTAATGTAGTAAAAAACTACCGTTATAAATGAACAGGAGTTTTATAAAATGGACTTGTAAGTTTCCACTAGAATAATTTTTAAGACAGTTGTTCATTGATTATAACATAACCTCAAACTTAGACAATTTTTGAAAATGCAGAAAAAAGTGACTTTAAAAAGTGAATGTATTAAAAATGGATATATTTTTTAAAAATATTGGAATAAAGTGTAATTTATTTGAAAAAACATCTCCAATATTTCAAAATAATTGTTTTTCAGCAATGAATAAACAATTAAAAAAAAACAGTTGCAATTTTGTGTGTTATCTAACGAATTTTTGATGAAAATTTACAAATTTCAATTTTTCGAATTTTTGTCTAAAATATTTTCTGTTTTGGTACATTTGTGTACTTTTTGGACGTTTTCTAAAAAATTGTCATTTTAGTTTTCAAAATTTGTTCATTAGGCAAAGTCTTGGGTAATTTGGGGTTTGCCTCTCTAACAAAAACCATATTCCTCATACTTCATTATATTGTCTTAGTAACGTAACGAACTAGGTCCAAATTAGCCTATTTAAACGAAGAACTATTTACTACTTAGAGGTCCAATACTGTATTCTGTGATAATGTTTTCTACTGATTTGGTTATTTTTTGTATTTAAATCAACATACGAAATCGGATTAAATTCCGATTTAACCTTTTTAACATGTTGACTTTGCTGGTGCCCAGGGTTGCCACTTATTTAAAACATGGCTTATATAAGCTCGTCGGAAAAGGTCGTGTTAAAGCCAAAAAAGACCAGACACTCCTCGATAAAATTAAATAAGCATTATGTTATATGTTCTCATACAAATGTGGTATTCGATTTTTTTAATAACAAAAATGTTAGAATATACACGGACATATTTTATATTCAAGTGGATGTGCCTTTGAAGTACCTTTCATTTGACACAAAATTGGCCTATAGTTAAATATATTTAAAAAATTAGCTAATCTTTGACCCCATTTTTTAACCCCTAAACTTGAAATTGAGCACATAAAAAAATACGTGTCTAATATTTGTTTGTTCTCTACAACATATCCAAGATTCATTTAAATATGCGGATTCAACACTGTGTAGTTTCCTTCTTTGTTTTTTTTTGTCAATGTAAATGGTATGTAAACCCGATGAAAAAAGTTTCTATATACACACAAAATAATCGTTGCCAAGTAAATAGGAGCATTTCAACTAATAAAGTTTATTCGCAAAAATTATGTGAAAACTAGTAGCATTGCATTTTACCGAGTTTTTTCTTGTTTCTACTTAATGTTTAAATAGTTTATGTGAAACAACTTTATCAGATGAAATGTTCATAATTACTTGGCAACGATTTTTTTATGTGTACTCATATACGACTTGTTATCATTATATATACTTATATATGTGGCAATATATACTTAGTTTAATAAAAATGTTTAATATGGCATAATATATCATAATAAAACATTGTATCGTATGTTATATATTAGAATATCTTGTATATCTGATCATATGAAATAGATATAGATCTGTATATGACAATATATATATATATATTTTAAAGTATATGATCATATGTAAGTGTATATGGTAAAACTAATCACAACCCATGTAAAAAAATATATTGTGAATTTTCGTATTATATATAATTATATCCGAAAAATGGGAACATCTAATTTTATAATATTTGATCTAATCTGATATAATTTGAAATTATTTGATACTATTAGATCAAATTTGATAAAATTATATATAGCTTGATACAATTGTATCCGAATTTTGTCGTCTGGCAAATGTATGAAATATTGTGATACATTTTCATTCAATTAGATACAAATATATGCAATTACACTGATATGATTTTCCTTCATACTATTAATGAATGTCTTTCATTAACTTGGATTCATTGGTTGAATGAAACATTTTCATTAAATTAATGAAAAATTCATTGACTGAATGAAATTTTCATTAACTGTATTTGTTTAATCCTTAAAATATGCAATCATTTTTACATAAATATTTTGTTTACAGCAAACAATAAGTTCCATAAAATTTCCACTGGAGGTGCTTCAACTATTGAAAAAAATATTTTCCTACAAAAGTCTAAATAAGCACATCCCTTTGGTTTTGCAATTTAGGTCAATTGGTAAGGCGGTGCTGTTTGTATGGTGATGGTTGCGGGTTCAAGTCGTGTTCAGGGAGATAAAAAAACGGAAAAATAAATATAAGATAATAAAAAAGAAAAAATTAACACAAAATAAATATGAAACAAGAAAAAAAATATTTTTTTCAATTATTATTTGATTAATGAAAAATATTTCATTGAGCCAATGACACTTTCTTTGGGGACTTTTTAATGAAAAATTCATTGTATTAATGAAGGATTTCATTAATACAATGAACAAAATTCTATCAGTGTACATTAGGTTGTCCCAAAAAAAATAAAAATTTGGATTTTCTCGGAAGATCTTTCCTAATTTGGATACTCATAAGGTAAAGTATTTTTGAGAATTTTATCAGATTTTTCGGAAGTGGTTTAGAGGTCGCGCAAACCGATTTTGTACCAAAAATCGAGCTTTTTGGGCTTTTATTGAATTATTCTTGAAAATTGCTAAAAAATCGGTAATTTTTTCGGCTTCGGAGTAAATATTCTTAAAGAAAATTTTCCGATCTTTAATTTTATGTGCATAAGTAATAAGTTTCGTCAGGGATTTTGCACATTTTGATACATTATATAACAGTTTTTGTAAATTTTCAACAAATATGAAAAAGAATGTTTTATAACTTTTAAAATTTGTATGAAGACTAAAAAAACTAATGATGCAGTTTAAAAGATTATGAAGTTTTAAATAAATTATGAAGTTTTAAATAAATTAAATCTCTTACCGTTCTCGAGTTATACCCTTTTAAAGCTTGTATGAAATTTTTAGTACTATAAGATTTTGGCATCCGATTTGTTGTAAACTTTAGATTATGAGATTTGAAAATTTATTTATTGTATGTCAAAGCTTAGTTTTAAGTGTTGTCAAGTTGTGGACAGCAAAAAACGTAGCCAAAAAGCCGTTATCACTAGGTGGTACTGATATGGCTCGAACTAAAATTCATGATTTATTGGATTTGGGGGAACTACAACCCTATTTTTGGCAGATAGTCTATAGGTTTAGAGATAACAAGTCACAATACAATTAAAATTTTTGTAAACTGATAAGTGGAAGACGCTTGCTTGAGATTGAGATAAATACCAAAACTTTGCGTTTAATGCTTAGAAACCTACATGAACCAAGTAATAACAAAGAATTAGTGAAAGGAAATTTAACAGAAGACATGATTGAAAATAAACAAATTCAGTGTTTTATTACAAAAGCCAGCCTAACTTTTTTTGAAGCCTGCAACATTTCTACTGATTTTTTACAAATGGATCCAGAAAAATGGGAAAACAACAAATCATTTCAGGAAGCAAAACACAAAGTTCAACAATTGCAAGTTGTAAATGATGTCGCAGAACGTGGTGTGGCCTTGGCTAATAGTTATATCAATATCACAACTTCTGAAACAGACTTTCAGAGTTTACTGCAGGAGGTAGTGCAGCATCGCAAGAACTCTAATAAATGATTTATAACAAATCTATTTTTCTTTGTTTTTAATATAATTGTTATGTATGAGTGGTAAGTAACTATTATATTATTTGTAAAAACATTTTCTAAATAAAATTATTTAAAGTTTAAACCAATGCAAACCTAGTTCACACCTTATAGTATTATACATTTCATACAATGTGTACAAAGATTTAAAAGGGTACAACTCGAGAACGGTAAGAGAAAATTATATTGTTTTTTCTGCTAATTAATTTAAAACTTAATAATCTATTAAACTGCATCATTAGTTTTATACAAATTTTAAAAGTTATAAAGCATTATTTTCCATATTTGTTAAAAATTTACGAAAAACCGTTATTAAATTGTCAAAATGTGCAAAATCATTACCGAAACTTATTATTTATGCACATAAAATTAAAGATCGGAAAATTTTCTTTAAGAATATTGACTCAGAAGCTGAAGAAATATCGATCTTTTACCAATTTTCAAGCAAAATTCAAAAAAAGCCCAAAAAGCTCGATTTTTGGTAAAAAAATCGATTTGCGCGACCTCTAAACCACCTCCGAAAAATCTGAAAAAATTCTCAAAAAGTCTTAGCCTTATGAGTATTCAAATTAAGAATGATCCCCAATTTTTTTTTTTGAATGGGACACCCTAGTGTACATGTGACATATGTTATCATATATAGACCGATATGTAATTATTGCACTATATGAAGTGTAATATAAAGAAAGATAAAAAAATTTAATTGATATGTAATTTTATTTGAATATATTTACTTTGCAATATATCATTATAAAAACTCTATAAATTGTATCAAATTTTATATAACTTGATCAAATTATATAGAGCCATTTTTCTGATCAAATTATATTAGATGAGCTCCCTAGGGATCACATGAGATAAGGTTATGTATGCCATTTGTTTTATAAGCTAAGATATCATGTGATATGAAATTATATATACGACTATATATGTTTATATATTACCCATATCTCAACTTTTTTCGTCGGGAATTCAAAATTAAATACAAAAATTAACTTACCACTCCAACTAAATAGGGGCTACCGGCATCACCCAAAGCGTGAGATATTAAAATTTGGAATGCTTCAGCAGTTGATCGGCGTGTAGGTACAACCACGTACTGAAAAACAAAAAAAAAAAAATAAAACAAGAAAAAAATAATTATTTATAACAAAATTGCAATTATTTTGAAAAATGTACCACATAAACTACTGTGCACATACAAATTAAATATAAAAGCTTTAGAACATTTTCTTATGCATGCACCCAACACCAAATTAGCACAAAGCAAACACAACAAAATTAGAACAAAGAAGTACCAAAAGCCTTTCAAAGATGGAGCCACTCAAACAAAACAACAACATAAAGATTACAGATTATATTTTCAGAGGGAAAATATGTTAAAGCAAACTGTAAATTGTACCTGTTAAGGTACAAATTAACAGATTTGAGTATACTTAATTAAATGAGAGCAACAACTGTCACCACCCACTGCTGTTACCATCACTTTTATTTTAATACTTTATGTACGTACAGTAATGAATTGTGTTTCATACAGTACTTGCATTTGTACTGTAATGTACGAAATTATTTCTCTACTATTCAACTGTTGGCCAATTGTTGTGTTGTTTTTGCTTCTGTTTGATTTTTATTAAAAATAAAAAAAAAAACTAATTTTGATTGTTAAGTGTATTGATAAACTAATGCAACCAAACAAAGCACGCACTACAATACATACATGGGAGTTTTTCATTACTATTAGTTGCTACTAATGAAAATTAAAGAAATTTCATTAGCATCTAATGATAATGAAATATTTAAAATTAGAAAAATCATTATTAATGATAATGAAATCAAAAAAAAAAAAATAAAAAAACTAATTACAAATTATAAAAAAAGCATTTGTTAACATAAAAAAAATTCTTGGTTGGAAAGAGGGTTGGAAAGTTGAAATACATAATTTTTTTTAAAGATGTAACTGTGCATTGAAAGAATTATCCTTCATCGATTCAATTAAGAATTTCATTATATCCATTAAATTATATTATTTTTAAATAAATTTTTCATAAACTTTCAGTTTCATAAAAAAATTCATTCATAAATTATCTATTCATAAATTTAATGAAAATTTCCTTTAGAGATATGAAATTATTTCAAAGACTTAGTTTTTCATAAAATTTCATAATTTCATTAATTTTCATAGATTTAAATTTTTAGTTTTAAGATTTAATTCTCAAGTGTTCTACATACTTTATAAAGTTTATTATTATTTTAACGTGCCCTTTTATTAATTTTGGACTTCAATAAAATTGGCAATTATCTCAAAAACCAAGCCAGATATCAAAAAACGGAATTTTTGTTTGCAAAACCTAACCTACGCAACACTTACCGATAATGCAAATGTGTTAAGTGTTCCGTTTAAACCGGTTCCCCGTTCCATTCCATATCGTTGCATGTTGGACTAATGTTCCATCATATTATCGGAATGTTAATTTTGGGGTTTTCACATACTTACGAATATAAGTAAACAAACACGTCCCGATAATACAACAGATGTGGATTTGGGAGGGTTCCCGAAGGATTTATTTTTAGAAAAGTGTCACAGGGTGACTTATCAATTTTGTTTACCAATATGTGTGATAATAATAATATAATAATAATAACTACACTCTGAAGTCAAATTTCGTTCCCCGTTATATTTCATTTCGTTCTTTGTGTTTAGTGCTCCAATTCCACTAGTTCCATTGCATTTCGTTCTACTTCACTTGGTTACAGCCCAGTCTGAAAAGTAATATCTCTATAATTTTAGAAATGTTCGGGCTCATAATTATTGAAAATATGCATGTCTGAGCTATTACTTTCCATTCCTGTATTTTTACGTTTGTTTTAAGCCTACACAGAGAAAATTCCTTGGATGAAACCGCTTCATAGTTTTAATGACACTATTTTTAATGAAACTTTTGCGTATGAAATTTTTGATAAATAATATGAAATTCTTCATTAAATTTTATAAAAAAAAACTACATTAACTTAAGGAAAAGTTTTAATGGGACGAGTTCCAGTAACAATTCATAGAATTAATGCAAAAATTCATTCATATCATGCAGAATATTCTCTCAGTGTATTTTTCAAACGTAATTATTATATGTAATTCATTCATTAATAATGGTAATGAAATTTAAAACCATTTTTATTAATCAATGAAATTAAATCCTCAAATCATTATAATTAGTAAAAAAAGTAATAACGAAAATAATTTTATCATTCCATGATATCAATGCATAGGTAATATCAATATTTCATTAGTCCCATGTATGCTACAATTACACAATACAACCAATTGTGAAGAAAAGTAGAGATTTCAAACTCTTCTCATGGTAAATAATTGATTTTTATAAAAATTGATGTCTACTTTTAGGCTGAGTATTTAATTTTGAAAAACTATTAATTTGTACTAAAAATGGTGAATTAATGACCAGGTTATCAATTATGTATCTTTTTTACGACACATGACAATGAAATGACACCTTAATCATTATCGTTTCGGGGATGGAACTAATTTTGTTTATTTAACTCATGGCTTATAAATGTCATATGAAGCCGATGTAACAAACATTTTTACATTTACGCTGTTAAAACGAGAATGATTTAGGTGTAATTTCATTGTCGCGTGTCGTAAAAAAGATACATAATTGATACGCAAGAACTTCATCCATTTATTAATTAAATTACAGGACTAGAAATACGCAACTCCATATTTTATTAATGTCATTAATTTGGTAGAAAATTTTAGTGAATATATAAAATTTGTTATTGCGTATATAACAAAGGTTAAAACGGCTTAATTCTTCAATTCAATTTGAAAAGTTAATGAAATTTTGCTCAAATTTCATTCCGAAAAAGAGTTCTTATGGAATGAATTCTTAGCTTAATTCTCAATAACTTGAAATAATATGAATGAATTTTTTTTTTGAATGATTAAAAATTGTCTAAATTCATTTAATAATCAGGTCAATGATGAAAGATTTGTTTTCATTCATTTAGTTAGGAATTCATTCAATAGCAGTTAAGGCATTTGAATAAAGCTAATGACTGAATTCTTAGGAAATAAATTTACCGCATGATCTATGCAATTTTTTTAATTATGAATTCAATTTTTTGTGACTTAAGATCAAAATGAATTAATTCTTTCGAAGCTCTGGTATCAAAATTTAATTAATGAAGTTCCTGTGCCAGTTGATGACACAAATTTGAATAAATTTTTTCCTTTAATTTTTAAAATTTAAAAAAAAACATAAAAGCTTTATTTAATTTTAAAATGTTTATTTAGGTTTACAACACCTATACATTTCACAATTAATGTATCCTTTTGCACACATCCTAAATTTAAAAACTAAAAAGTTTTTAAAAGTTTTGAATTCGATTTTTTTTTTTAAATTTTCATACAAATATTTAGACTAATTTTAAAAAGTTTGTTTTTGTAACTGCTTACAATTTGTTGTATTATGTGATATTTAAATTTTATTTGTTAATAGAGAAGTACTGTCAAAAATTGATTATGATTTTACTGTTAAATTAACTACAGTTTTTTGGGTGTATGTAAAAAAAAACACAAAGAAAGCATTGATTATTTTCAACTAAGGTTTAAAGAATAAATTGGTGTTGGTTAAAACTAACAAAACTGTAAATAAATTAGTTAAATTTAAAAAAAAAATGTAAAATAAATTTGAACTCTTTTGAACCAGCGATCGGCAATAGCTAGACCATGGGCCGGCTCTCTCAAACATACGTTCGCTCACACATTAACAAAAAAAAAAAAAAAACCAAAATATGCTCAGCCTCGTTCATATTTAAAATATATATATTAGCATGTTGCTACACTGATCAAATTTTCATTTGTACTTTTAATGAATGGATTTCATAAAATTGGATTTAACAAATAATTTTCATTACATAAATGAACAAATAACAATTAACCTCTCTGCTGCGTAAGACGTATGTACACGTCCACTCTGCATGTGTTTTTTAATTTCGACGCAAAAGGCGAAGGTTTTTTATTTATTTTGACTACGCAGTTGGGTAATCAATCGTTTAACCGTTACTAGATTAATCGATGAATTTTAATCAAACAAATGTGCGTGTAAATTGAAATGGCCAATTTCGAGTAACGAATAACTCGAACAATTGTGGTCGATTAATCGATTAATCGAGTAATTCGAGTAAATTAAAATATGTTCTATTTCAGTTTATATTTTTCAAAAAAAATGCTGAAATTGTTTAGGATTTTTTTTTATAAAATATAAAACAATCTTCCAGTTACCGTTTTAATTTACATATTATAGTTGTTCAATAGGGAAATAATACCACGATATGCACAATACAGTACTGGTAAAAAACAATTTTTATTTTTCATTTTGAACAAAAAACATTCTGCACCGAGACCAATGCCTAAAATAAATGAACAATTATAGACATTGTTATACTTAAATGAAGGGTCGAAACTATAAAACAAAAATGCACACCAAAAAGTCCAATTTCCAGAAATTCAGCGAAACTTTTAAATATTTAATATCCCATAAAAAAAAATCGCAACAATCGCAAAACTATTATATTGTGATAAAATTTTTTGCAAGATTCGAATTGTAGTTAATTCATAATTTTTTGGTGTTAGAGCTCGAATTGGTGTTTTCACTCTTTTCTTTCATTCGAATTTATATACAACTTAATCTCATAAAATAAAAATAATCGATTGAAAAAAATAAAATCGAACAAAAATCTATCTTCCAAACTTTAACGAATTTTTTGCGGCAATTTTTAAAGACGGCGAAAAAATAATATAATTTTTCTTTGTTTTTCCAAGGCATAGACTGCTATGCCATATTATTCTAATGTTTTCTTAAAGTCGAATTTAAAGAAACGAAAGAAAATTTTATATTAATTTAGAAGATCCTTTTTATTTCAACCTAACGTATATTTTCAAATTTGATAAAACACATTTCGGAACTCCTGATTTAGTTT
The DNA here is from genome assembly GCA_021234595.1 of Delia radicum. Taxonomy (NCBI): domain Eukaryota; kingdom Metazoa; phylum Arthropoda; class Insecta; order Diptera; family Anthomyiidae; genus Delia; species Delia radicum. The sequence goes on along the minus strand of CM037855.1, from coordinate 78,401,641 downwards.
TTATTTTGTGTTTTATTGTGTGGTTTTAAGGAAAAATTTGTGAAATAACATTATTCAAATTATTGTAGTTACTCGAGTAATTTTTAATTAAATCTAAGTCGATTAATACGCTGCTACGCAGTTAAATAAATAAAGACAATTTTTCAATTGTTTAACCCTCTAACGGGCAAACGCTGTTTTGCAATGAAATCCATACCATGTCAATTAATATACAATTGAGGTTATAAACAATAAGTTCTTCTACACAATTTTTTATCGCTGCTTTCTTTAGGCGATATGAGCCAAATAAATAGAAGATTTGGATAATAATTATTGATCTTACTAAGTTATAACCACAAACCAAAAACTATTTTTATTGTGCATCTATTTAAGAAAATACGGCCACTTTCGCTTTTTGGAAAAAGCGAAATTGGGCGAAAAAGTATCTAATCTTCAATATATATTGTTCAAACTTTAACGTTTTGCTACTAATATACTTAATGTCTTCTTTTTGCCAAAAAAAAAATCCGTCTATTTGGAGGTATCCTGATAAAATCCTGTGCGTTCTTGGACCAAACGAAGGGCTTATTATTAAAGATAAAGCTTCAATCTTACGTAGATTTTATGATCAAGAATTTTTATTCAACTTACATTTGTTTTTTAGATTTTTCAAAACTGTGTTTTTTCAAACTTTTGAAAACTATGTTTTTTCAAAAATAATTATTTTTCAAAATTTTACGAAATATTAATATTTAGGCTTTCTCGCTTCCAAACAGTACACGACACACGAAAATATTCTGGCAAAACATTTAATAAAATTACGACGTGTTTGCGGTCAAATTTATGAAAGCTGCCACGAGGCCGTTCGATATGTTCAAAAAAGTTAATCGGTCACTAATTTTTCTAGTAAAAATCAATTACTATGACAATATTATTTGTAAGTAAATCATATTTCAAGAAATTTTGTGAAAAAAAATTTTTTGGTGAAAAAATTTTAGGAGAATTTCAAATATTATTCACCTATAAGAGTCTGGCGGAAAAATATGGAAAAATTTTATGTACAATTTAGTGGTACGTTCACATTTTCACTCATAACTTTTGAACCGCTGTATTTGCTCATTTTCAATACCAAACTATTCGGGGAAATGTACATCAATCTAGGTAAAAATAAGCAGTCCGGAAAATAAGACATTTCCTCCCCCGAAATTAAATTTTCAATACAAAAATGTGAAAAATATTAAAAAAGGTAATTAAAAATACTCTAACTTTCCTCCCCAAAATCTTTTTATGGACTGTCACAGTATGTGGAGGGTATAAAAAAGAATTATTCTACTCAACAAATTTCAACTTCTTGCTGAACTTGCCTTTGAAATACACGCTTTTTAATTAGCTACGCTGAATTGAATCTGGCAATTTTTTTTCATTTGCAGTTTTTGAAATATCGCGGTTTTTATATTTTCATAATTATCCCATTTTTCGAATATTTTGTTTAATTGTTTGAAATTCAGATTTCTTTTTAAGAATATGAAGAAAAAGAATTTATAAATCTACACAAAATTATCTTAACGGTATTGGAAGAAAGTTTGAAATTTTGCATGTTTAGTTTTACCCTTCTGAATATTTTATATTTTTAAACAATTTTATTAATATACACAAATTAACTAATTCAACTGAACTAATTTTTCTACTAAATTGCAAATGCATTGAAAATATTCTTAAATATTTAGAAAGAAAGGAATATTTTTATATAAAAAAAAAATTGGGCAGGTAATGTAAATATAAAAACCGCGATATTCCAAAAATTACAAATAAGAAAAATTTTGGTTGCCATATTTAGACTGAGCGTACCTAAATCCATTAGAAAATATGTATTATAAAGATAGGTTCTGCAAAAAGTTGAAATTTCTTCAGTAGTAAATAATATAAATAATTTATTTTTTATACGCAGAGAACTTTTGCGGGAAATTAGTTAAAATTTAAAATTCTTTTCTAAATATATCGGAACATTTTCAATGGATTTGCAATTTTAATACAAAAATTTGTTAGTTGGAATGCTAAGTTTATGCACAGTAATAAAATTGCATAAAATTTAGAAGGATAAAACTAAAAACACAAAATGTTAAATTCCTTGCCTCAGGTGATCTAGAATTGGGTAAGGACAAAAGAACTCCACAAAACGTGCATATAGGGTTTGAAAGCGCTATATTTCCTATTTTAAAACAATCTGTAGTCACATTTAAAAGTTATGCTACACCAGCCTACAAAATTTTGGAGAGGTCAAGACCCAATTACTTGAACATACACAGACAAAAATATTTCTCAACTTTTTTCAATTAAATCGATTTGTTGAATATTTTAAAAGCTGTCAAATAAAAATTAATTGAATCAATTAAATAATTGCTCAAATTCGCAACTTGCTTCACATTTTTTTAAACAACCCTATGGTGAATGAGGAGTCAATTGACCTAAAAGTGACTGGTTGAAGAAGGACTTTTCACAGGACTGGTATAATTTAATACTGAAGTGGGTTAAGCAGTGTCAATTGTCCTAAAATTACCAATCCTGTGACTGGTAAAGGGAGGACATACCACTTAACCAGAATGCTTATTAACAAGAAAAAGCTAGTTGGCCAGAATTTTACCCATTGGAAGCTGTTTAGTTTTCGTTTAATTTTATGTCCATCTTTATGTCCATCTTTGGTTAGTCCTGTGGCATGCCACTATGTGGTTTAAATCAGGACAAATGACCCCCTCCTATGACAAGCCCATGTTAAAGTTGCCAGTTGTTTACATAGGGTAGGGTTTAGCAGAGGACCGGTCTCTGGCACGAAGTGACCGATCCTGTGGCACACGCAGGACCGGTCCCATTCCCCATAGGGCATCGCTTAAAGATATTTAAAAAAACAATAAAACACCAACATATTGTTGTTGTTTTTTGTAATATGTATTCATGTATGTATTTGTTTTTTATGAATGTGTATGTATTAGTAATAAATATTTTGAATTAATTTAAACACGATTTTTATAAAATCTTATTTGGTTTATTACTTTATTAAGTTTAATAATTTAATGTCAGTAGTTTAAATTTGAATATATATTTTTCTAGAACATTATCATAAAATTGATAATGTTATCTTTAATGTTAAATTTTGTTTAATAAAATGTATTTTTTTTTAACAAAAAAATTCTAAAAATAAATTTAAAATTATTTAAAAAAAAAATTCTTCAATAGAGAAAAAAAAAAAAATTTACGTGTGAATTTGTTCACATAAGTATAAATAAATCTGCTAACTAAATGAGAATTACATGCCGGTTTAAGTTTAATATTATAAAATTATCTAATTGTTTTTTGCTTTTTGAGAAGGTATACAATATTGATCCCTTTCTAATCGAATGTGTTATTATTTAATTGAAAAATGATTCAATTAAAGAGATATCAATAACTAATTGAATTAGCAATTTTCGTTGTTAGCGGAATTTCAGCAATTAAAGTTATTGAATCGGTGGTTTTCGTGATTGAAATAGGTTTTTATTTTTGTGTGTGTACTTTTCTAAAGGCTTGAGGTCCGCTGAATCCAATTTTTTCATTCATGTCAGGTTTTCGAGATATCTTAACATAAAGTTTAACATAACAAATGTAAACTAAACGAGAATGTATAAAAACTCGACATAATCGTCTATTTTTAAATAACTAACAAAAATTAACTGTTTACTGAAAAATACTAAAATAACTACTAAAACATCTGTTACTGAAGTGCAGTATTTTTGATTGTATTTTGTTAAAAATTGTAATTTTTGGACTGTGGTTACATATTGTTAAGATGAATAATTTATGCCTTAAAAAAAAATTTGGTAGAAAAACATATTGTTTATTTTCGTACCGAACACGCGATATAAATTTCATTGTAAACAAGCTTAGGCCGGTTTGAGGGTTAATATAAAATTGCCAAAACTAATATCTACACAAAATTTTAGAACGATACGAGTATTTTGCCAATACATATTGAATATGGTGTGAAAAATTGTATGTTAATTAATTTGCAATCAATCAGTTTTAAATGAAATTCACTTAAATACTTTTTTTTTATCTAATTGCAATATCACACCATATTTTTTTTTTAGATTTAATTCTGTTGCTAGTACACTAAATAGAAGTATTTATGTAACTTTAGTTGAAATATTTAGATAAAAAGAAAATGCAAACTGACTTTGATTTTTTGTTAATATAATATCACTCGAAAATCGCGCAATAGATAATAGCATTTAAATTGGTTTTTGGCAATAAATAAGTAAATGAGGTAAAAATATTAGCGATAAGAACACACAAATCGTACACGACAATAAAAAGTAAAAATAAAATCATGGGACGCCAACAATTAAAATTGCCCTACACTCATAAAAAAAATTAGTTCAAAAGTCTGTTAAACTGGTTCCAATTCAGTTGAGCTAATTTTTTTCTGCTGTTATCGTGGAAATTTGTTATTTAGCTACGATCAATTTATTAGTTAACTAATTTAGCTCAAGAACAATTCATTCGTATTTGAACTTATTTTTCGACCTAACATCACGGATTACAACGTGATTCTCAAATTAACAAATTTTGTCATTTAATTTAAACCTCGATTGTTTTCAAACCATGGTTTTTTTGTGTCTCCGCTATCAGTCTCACTTGTAGATTGCGTTATTTTCTCATATTTTTTTATTTTATAATCATAAAATATGTCATATCTCGGAAACTAAGCGAAGATAGAGCAAAATGGACCAAAAATCTCTTTTCAGAAATTCTCTGTTAATTTAGCATACAAATTCTGTTGATTTAGCTAAATTCATTGTAAATTTAACTACAACTGTCAACTCAAATTTAGTTTTTTAAAAATTCATTGAAAATTCTGCTGGTGCAAATTCAGGTACTATTTTCTGTTATCGTAGCTAAATTTTCAACTATTTATACGGGCTTTTTTATAAGTGTGCATCAAATCTGATGGTTGTTTGTTGATAAAGTTTCAAAATTAAAAAGATATGCTATTACTATATATATAGTAGACTTTTGACAAAGGCACTTAAGTCGACTAATAACAATTTTTCAATGTTTTTATAGTCAATAAAACTTTTGAATACGCATATTCATGTCTGGTCCATATATTTCTTAACCTTATAAACAAAAATATATAAATCAACTGTAAATATTTTTAACAATTTTGACAAAACAACTCAAGTTAAATAGCACTACACTCATAGAAATAAACATGTAAAAAAGTCGAAAAAAACTACTAAAAATTAGTAAAAAAAAAAGTCGTTGTAAAAAAAAAAGATTAGTTCTGCTAAATATTAGTAATCTGTTGAATTTACAAATATTTAGTTATATTTGAGCTATATTTTAGTTAATTGAAAGTAAAATGTTAATCTGCTAAAATCAGCAAAAAAATCTTAATATTAGTAGAAAAATCATAAAAATATGCAAGTTTTTTTTTCAATGCGAATAAGAATATGACCTTCTGAAATCAGCAATTTACAATTTTTTAGCAAAAATTTCTGTTGATTTAAGCAAATTCACATCGAATATAACTAAAATTTTGTAAAGTTTACAGACTTATTTTTGCTGTTCTTATTTTATTAATTAGCAACAAAAATTGCTAATTTCAGCAGTTTTTTCTGCAACGCAATTTAAAAAAAAAATGTAGCTTTTTTGCTATTTTTACAGGTTTATTTCTGGGAGAGTATTTAACAAATTTTTACTTTTTGCAGAACCTGTCTATGAAATTCATATTTTTTAGTAGACTTATTCATTATTCACTCTGTATTCAAAACTGTCAAAATTTTTTTCTTATTTGGATTTTTATATTTACATCTTTTACCCCACTTTTCGTATATTTTGCTTTAATTTTGTACACAAAATTTTCTTTCATTAGGGGTTCCTTGCAAGATTCCCCGGTAAGATATCCTGAAACAAACGCCGAATTCCCTCGGGAATAAAACCCTGACCAAAAGTTAAAATGGGAATGAATTCCTTCAAGACCAATCGAATGAATAAAGGTAATTAATCGAATTCCTTAAAGTTGATCAGAGAATTCGTTCCTAAAATTTAAATTCATTTCGAAAAATGGTAATTAGGTAATGATTTATTTAAAGCTCCGAATACATCCGTACGTACAATTGCAAAACTAATTTTATTAATTTTCAAAATACTAACCAACAATTTTTGTTGGTAAATATAATTTTAGCTTTGTTTATTTAAAAATATGGAAAATTTTTATTAAAAAACAACTACACATTACTTGTGTGAGAAATTTTTAAATAAAACGCATTGTGGGTGGATAGAAAAAGTCTTAGGAAAAAAGATGATGAAAAATTATTGTTTTTAGTGACGTATTTTAGGTTTCGAATAATCGTTTAAATTTAAAAATAAGAAAATCAAAACACTTTAGGCAAATTAGAGTTTGCCAAAAACGGTTTTAAAAAGTTGATTTCTTAAAATTATTTATATTTGACTGAAACTACAATTTTCTGTTCTATACTAAAGAATGCTTACGAAAACAATTTTACATTTCGTTTTCATTACAACTTTATGAAATGAAAATCTAGAAATAAGATTTATGTGTCAAAAATCTCAAAAATTTAAGTGTAGAAAAAAATTTAAAATTCAAAACAGGATGTATCAAACTTTTTTATTTGAGCATAAAGGGAACCTTTTTAGTTTTAAACACTGTTTGCTTTTAGCTGTAAGAAAATAAAAAAGTAAAACCCAACGATCTAAATATTGTGTTATAAATCTGTTATAGTGGTTTAAATCACGGAAACCTAAAAATTAAAAAGATTTCAATATCAAAATTTTCCACATTGGATGCGAAATATTCCATCAAAATTATTATATTCATTAAAAATACGCAAAAACTTAAATATTAATAAAAATTTATATAGTTAATAATTTAAGTTGTAAACCGAAGTAAGTATTGCGCATAAAGATCAATCAGGAATTAGCATTTTATAAAATTAGCAGTTTTTAAAGGTTCAAAATTGGTACTCCGCTAAGTTTATGGTGTATTGTTTTAAACTGAATTTTTTTGTTAATTGCTCAACATTTTTGTCTTTATATATACAGTTTAGAATGTCCTTCAGCTTTCTAAACTGTATATATAGACAAAAATGTTGAGCAATTAACCAACAAATCTGACCATGACAATGAAACTCTAGTAATGGTTGATTTGAAGAGTCGCATTATATGATACCGACGTAGGACAGACAATAATTCAAAATTAAAATGTTTACAACATATTTTTTGTTTCGTAATAAGAAATACTTGACAGTATAATTATTGCTCAGTTTTGTCTTGATTCGTTATTGCAACAAAAAAAAAAATATAGAGATTTTTGAAAAATACTATGAAATATGTTCAAACAGAGTTGTAAACCTCCCAGAACTACAACGAACCTAAAATATTCAGTTCAAATAATTGAAATTCATAAAAATGTATTAAAAGTAACAAATTATGTCAAAAGAAATATTAAGCTTGATTCACACGCTATCCACCTCTGTCCTCCCGTATCCACTTTTTCCCAGTGTTAGCAATACGAAATGTCATGTTTAAAAGAGACTTACTAGATAGCGTGTGCATTGTACCACAGTTTTAAGATTTATATTGAAAAATAAAAAAAAACAAAAAAAATGTAGTGTTCAAAGCAAAATATAGTGTTTAAAAGTGACGAAAAAGCGAAAATTCGCTAATTCTTCTAACGAATCGCAAATATTTTCTATTGTTTTAAATTTTTAGATTTTTGTGTTTAATTTGATGTAAAAATCTTGTTTATAGCACTTCAATTCATAAAGATGTGATGAATACAAAATGTAAACATTTTTTCGTAACCATTCTTTATATGACAAGCTTCTCGACACGCTCAGACAGAAAGTAACATTAATAGAATTTTTTTGGATCACAAAATAGAATTAAAAGAAGTACACGCTGAACAAAAAACGCCTGCTGGGAATATAAATGCTGGTGATATACGTTTGTTTGGAAAACATTTTCGTTTCCCATGTTTCTAATATAACATATTTGCTTTCAAATATAATTATGTTTGCATGTAAACATATATATGTTTGGAACTAGTGAAATCGCCTACTGGAAAATGTTTATTATAAGTATGTTTGCATATTCCAAACATATTATCTAAAAATTTTAAAATTGCAAATATATCTTAGTTTAGGTTTGAAAATTTGAATTATTGTAAGCATATATACACTGCGTTGCATAGCTATAATTACAAATGATTTTTGCTATTTTTTCTAATATTACAAACATTTTTTTTGAAACTTATAACTGTTTTAAGAGTGTGATAACCGATATCTTATTGTGCAACATTTAAGAGATAACTTAATTGATTTAAGAGAAAAATTGTATAATAATATTTTGTTAGTGTTTAATAACTATAATTACATATAAAGGTAAACAAAGAAGAATAGGAAATATAGCAAAATTGAAGAATTATTTTTGTGTTTTATGCAATTTTAATCAACTACTCTTAAGTAGTTATATAAAATATTCAGTATTCAGAATACTGAATATGATTTTTTTAATATGGTAATAACTGCAAATGTCGAAAGCTGTAACCGAATAGTACGTGTAACTACCTAAATTCGGTGGGCAACAAATTCGGAATCTGTTCTCTGTGTGTAGTAAATTAAAAAATAAATTAATTGCTTTTTTATTAAATATTATTAATTTTCCATTAGTTTTAAATATATGCCGGTTTAACTCTTCCATTGTTTTAACATACGACATTTAGTGAAATTAATGTGTAATTATAGTTTTGCAACGCAGTATATAACTTCTTGGAAACATATTCAAAAGTGTATTTTCTGCGTGTAGGATTATTATAAAACAATACGTATAATTTTTGAGAAAATCGCGACTTAAATTGGGGACACAAAAATTTATTTTAATGCAATTTAAAAATAAATTACATCATTTTATTTTGTATAAGAATATGAAAATAAATAAAGACTAAAAAATAAAAATTTCTTGAGTTGAAAGGGTCTTAAAAATAGTATTACAGATTTCATCATAATATAAAACTTCAAATCTAATCAAACAACATTCATTTGTAATTTTTGATTAAAATTCTGCTATCAAGGGGATTGTATTGTTGAGAAGCGCAATGACTAGATAATTTATGTTTTCAAAATTCTTATTAACATAAAATTTATCATCATTTTAGTTAATAACATTATGTTCTATCATACAATTGTAGACTTAAGTGGATGATTTTGGGAATGAGTAATGTTTAGTAATGTTATGTTTATAAGGCTTTTGTATCTCCCCCCCCCCCCCCCCCCCCCTAATAATGTCTTCTGAAAGGACTATAACACGTTTGGTGTTGCAATATCCTTAGGGAGTAATTGTAGTATACTTGTAAGAAATGTAAATGTTTAATAAGCAGGAATAATAAATTTTTATTAAATCGCCAAATAAAATGTAAGAATTGGGTGTCGGGGGTATTCGACTTAGATTAATGTGAACAAATAATGAAACGGAAGTAATCTCCTCTTAAAGAGGTGGAATGAGTAAGAGAAATAATGTCATAAAGGAATTTACAAACCCATTGTATGACGTATTAAAATATAATATGCATAATTTTTTGCAATTTAAAATACAAACCCAAGAGGGTGTGTACTTATACCAGAGTATTAACTCAATGTATTCATTTGTTTTTATTAATTTTTAAACAAGTCTTGCAGACATACGATAGGCAGGTTTGAAACGGTTAATAACACCGTTTCAAGTGTGCGGAAAACAAAAATTTGTTTTAGATATGTTTATATAGTACGGTTGATAAATTTGATGACCATTTTCTAATAATAATTTAATTTTCATTATTAATTATGTATTTACAACCTTTCAAACGAGGATGTAATCAATTTCTTATGTCCAATGGAAAATTACAATTTTATTTTGAAAAATTAACATTTTCTAATAGAAAATTTCAATTTATTTGGAATATTTCTAATGCTTCATTTAGATTAAACTAAAAGCTACTAGTACTTACAACGAAGGATAGCTGATGGGTTCCCTCCGAATGCCATAAAATTTGGATATGTGATAAAGGCGACAACATAAATAAGAAGGAGTACCTTTTTAGCTGGGATGAAAAATAACCCGATTCTTCAAATTTGGTATCAAATGAAAGGTATTTGGATGTCCTTTCCATTGGTATACAAAAAATAGTAAGAACTTTGTAAACAAAAAATATTTGTTAGGACAATATCCTAATAAAGAATTATAGATTATGGCCTGGAACTTAAACAATTTTCATTTTCATTACACAATTAAAAACATAATTTTTATATTTCAATAAAAATTATATCAAACTTGTACAGAAGTTTCGAACAACTTTGAAACCCATTTTTACCTCCCTAAATATTTATACTTTTTGTATAAAACAAATTGCCGATTCTGCTTGATAAATTATAATTTTATTTTTTAACTAACGAATGATGTTGGAATAGTTTACAATAATAGAAGAAATTTAAAATTTTTAGTGAACTAGAAGTAATGAATCTAAAACTGGTATTAGTGTTTCTGAAAATAAACCTTAAACCTGAAAGTTATTAAGCGCAATTTTGTATTAAGCACCTATAAATATTTTTACGAAAAATATGTTCATGCCGTCTTCATTTGAGGGAAAATCAGTTCCACCATCTTGAATGAGATATTTCAAAAAAAAAAAAAAATGATTCAAAAATTATAAGTACAGAAGACCCTTTATCATCACCATGGGAAGGATTCAAATGAGAATAAAGCGTATCATAATTTGATAATTACTTGTGAAAAAGAGATAAAATAAATTGTTTATATTAGATAATTCTGTCTCTTCTGATTAAAACAATACATTGTGTAAGCTGTGACTGACAGGACTCTAATGGCGCTGGGTTTGATCTTCAGTCACGACACAAAGTAAAATTGCTCATATAGAGCAATTTAAGAACTTAAAATACTTTGATCAATTGACACATAAACAACCACTAACGAATCCTTGAATAGGACGAAACTGTGGCAGTTTGGTAACCTTATGTCCGCTAAATTTTTCAATAAAAATGTTTTATTCTTTTTCCTGGAAATGAACTCTAGAATTTTCATTTTGCTTAGCGTTATAGATATTCTTTAAATTTTTAGTTTCGTTTTTCAATTCGAATTTACAAAATATAATGAATTCTTTCAATACTCTGGATTATTTTTTCATATATTGTATTTCGTTTTATGTGCAATAAGTTTAACGTAATTTACGAGTGTGTGTGTGAGAGTGTAGTTTATATTAGGGTCGTGTGGTTTTTAATTTTTTCTTTGGAGAGTGTGTGTTTTTTGTATGTGTTAGTGTTTAAAAGAGTTTAGTTACATATTTACCAACACCATTTAAAAAATTTAAATAATTTTTAATAATTTTACTTTATACCTATGGAGAAAATTTAAAAGAGTGCTATAGATTTAAAAAAAAAAATACAAAAAAAGTTCTACAAACACCAAATTATTTTACATTTTACTAACAAAAAATAAAGAGCATAAATATTCATAACTACCAAGATAACAAATCACATCTATAGAAAAACTTAATTTCGCATTTGAGAGTACTTAAAGTATTTTTATTAAAGCCTTTACAAAATAGGATAAAGTCGGAAGTAGTGCTCTGAAATATGAATTCCATTTTGAATGAATTCGCTTAAAATGTGTTTTTAAACAGTCGTTACACTCAGGAAATTTAGAAGGTATATGTAAATGACAAGTTGAAATGACTACAAATGTAGCCAAAAATGCGACGACTATATTTTTCATAAAAATAACTAACCATGTAGTCATTTTTAACTATTAATAACTACAACTACAATGGTAGTAAAAACGACTATCGAAGCGGTCAAAAATAACTAACCTTAAATGAATGTTACAGGAGTACAGTATTTTTGGTTATTATTTTTTAAAATGACTGTCTAAAATAGTTTTCCATTTCCTCATGAAAAATTACTACAATAACAGTTAAAACAACTACAAATGATTACTACCCGAATGACATACATGTACATTACTGTAAGAATATTCTAAGAGTATGAATTCAATCTTTTAAATTTAATCAGTTAAACTAACTGCTCGATTGATTTCTTTTTAATTAAATCATCCAAAATTCATTAGAAATTAAAAAATATGTTTTTTTATTATATTTAAAATGTTTGCAAGTTTTAACAAATTATTTAACTTTGGAACAAATAAGATATCGAATAATTAAGAAAATGGTGGATATGTCAAATTAAAATTTCGAATGAATGTCTGAATTATTTTTAATTGAAAAATTAATGAGACAAATTACACTATAAAACACCAACAAAGACCTGCTCTTGCAATACATCATTTTAGCATAATCTTGGCACGCTGATACAAAGATGTCAAACCGTACAGTTAGTTTTCGAGATATATCCAATTTTAGATTTTTGTTTATCAAATTTATTTTTTGGCAGATCTGAATTATTACCACTAAATTTAAGTTAAAATGTTAAAAAAATTACGGTTTTGAAATATTGGGAAGTTAACAATCTTTAGCAAGTGGTACAAGTGATGGCAACAAGTACTTTCCCAATTCCAATATGATAACATTAATAGACAAAAGATCAGTCTGTTAAAAAGTGTCCAACAAGTACTTCCCCAGGGCTTGTCCGACATTTTTTGCAAAATTTGCAATGTTGTTCAAAATGTTAGTAAAACCATGAAATAGGTGGTCTAAAAATTTGTTTTCCAAAATAAAATAAAAACAAAGTTCATGTTTAATTGCTTTGGCCCCGCCTGGATTCGAACCCTGGCCGACAGATCTAACCACTGAGCTAACGAGACATATAATACTTTATAGCTTAACATTCAAATGATAACTGCTGCGTAACAGTTAGCTGTTAAAATATGTCAGCAATGCAAAAGGTTTGATGGAAACAATTTTCCAACGTTGGGAAAACAGAAAAGGTGGTTTAAAAAGTTCTTTTCCAGATATAAAAACATTTATTTTATATGAAGAAAATATTAAAAAATATTAAAAAAAATGTTTGCCTGAAACCGGGCTTGAACTCGGAACCAATTACAACAAAATTTCCTTGGCAATAAAACAATGCTTATTAAATCGTCCATTAATGAACCCATTCAATTAACTAGTCCCAAGTATGCTTAAAACATCCTTGAACATTTAAACAAAATATTGTACTAAAATGAATGCTTAACTTCCGTAGATTTTAAAACAATAAAAAGCTTTAAACATTTTAAGTTAAGTTCTACGGTATTGAGACAAAAACACTTCTTAAAAACAGGGTGTTCAATGTAAATTGAAAAGTTGAAATATCTGGCTAAATTATCCGTACGATGTTTACCATATATACACTCACAAGAACTTTTCCATAAAAAATCATCAATTCTTTAAAAGTTTAATCGTTAAAGTTGTTTCAATGGAATATACAGTTAAATTACCAAAGAAATATATTTTTTAACGTTCTGTCTGTTATTCATCAAACAAAATAAACAAAAAAAAAACAGACTTTCCGTAATAGCTAAAATATTCAGTTAAAATTTTTTTTTTTTAAAACAAAAAGTTATTATATTATATTGAGTATTGAAATAAACGAAAAAAATCTATTGTTTTTATTAATTAATTTTTCAATAGTTGAAAATAAACTAAAAAATACAATTGTTTTAAACGAAATGTAAGTAGTCCTGTTTTTAACTGGTTTTCAGTTCATTTAATGTGTATATTCAGTAGTCTTTACGGAAAAAATATTGTGAGTGTATTATATTGCAAAGCCGATGATAGCCTTAGTTGCTAGTGCTTTAGCTTTAAGATTTATTGTAATTTTAATTATAATAAATATCTAAATACATAAATAAAATAAAAATATATTGCAAGAGGAGGTAATTCAAAAATTTATATTTCTCTAATAGTGTTATGAATAGTCAATCAGACTTAAAAACCGAATTATGGATTACATTTGTTAAACTCTGATCTGAATGAAATAAGAAAAAAATGTGTTGAATCTTCTGAATTAAGGTTAGGAGTTACATTTTTTTTTTTTTGGAATTTTTGAAATGTGAAAATGAATGACAATCTTCTCGATAAAGTATTATTGAATATTTTGCTCTTATTTTTTATTTGTGCTTTCTACATACAAAAACTAAAAACAAAAATCTAATTGCAGTGTTAATTACAACAGTAAATATACTAGCAAATATATATAGGCCACTCCACCAAAGACCGGACAAAAAAGGGCAGTTTTTGACCTTGGATCTTGCGATTTCAATTAGAAACTCTATGGAGCCACTTAAAGATTGACGTTTTTAGTTTTTAAAATTTCGTAAAATCTATGGTTTTATGCGCGATTTAGTTTCATTGAAAAATGAGAAATATGCTAAAATTGCTTAAGCTTAAATATACGTGAATATTTTCCTTAATATTCACCGGATTTTTAACATTTAAATTGCAATGAAATTGTACACAAACCTATTTTTTTTGTGGAATGTAAAAATACATTCCACTCAGCGTCAAAAAGAAATGCATCTTTTATGCAATTTGTTTTTAAATGCACTTGTCACAAATTTGACCACTCTCGATTTGAAAAAAGATGCATATTTATTTGCAAAAAATGAGATTTTTACTATAAAACAACACTTTCGGTTTTTTTGGGTCCCGAGGTTTATCTATTATTAATGAATTATTGAAAAAAAGCTGCCATCATTTTTTCATAGAAAAAACAACAATTTGTTTTATTTCTTTTATTTTTCAAAATTAAAAAGATTAAATTTAAAAATATAGTGTTAAGGCACCGTTTCTCTCTTTTGAAAACTATACATTTAATTTTTAAGATTTTTTCTGTACTTGAATGCTAAAGGAATCTATTAAAATATTAAGTTTTAAAAATTTAATTTTTAACCCAACGAAAATCATGTTTCTTTTTAAAAAAAATCTCATATTCGATAGTAAACGTGGGCTTGCAAGGGTTACAAATTTACTTTTTTAAAACAGAATATTTTAGTAATTTTTTTATCTTTCACATACAAAAAATTAAGTCTAAAGTTTTTAAAACAGGGACGTTTGTTAAAAGTGGAGCATTAACATTACATTTTAAAATGGAATCCTAGTATATATGAAAAATAAACAAAATAACAAATTGGCGTTTTCTTTTCAAAAAATCATTAAGTATAGCTAAACTTCAATAATTAAAGTAAAAGTTACATATTTTGCAAATATGCATTCTTTTTAAAAAAGTGCATTTTAAAAATAAATTGCTTAAAAAAACATTTCTTTTTGACGCTGATTTTGTTCTACAATATAAACCAGAGTGAACCATTCCAATCCATTTTAAACGATAATGATCCGATATATATTAGAAAAAACTACGAACGTTTAAACTTACGCACGAAAATTCCGAATAAAACCATGTTTTATTTTTAAAGAGTTTCGAGAAAATAAAAACGTCAATCTTTAAGTGGCTCAGTAGAGTTTCTGAGCGCAAAATATATAAATATTTGAATCGGAAGATCCAAGGTTAGATTTTGGACGATCTTGCGTGGTATGGCCGATATGTATTATATAAACAACATTTATGTGATTGAATAAACAATATGTATCTTACCAGCAAAATATCAGCAACAATTGCCCAATTCATATTTAATGATAATTGTCCCATAAATATTAAAACATACGTTGGGACAGTATTA
This sequence comes from Delia radicum, assembly GCA_021234595.1. NCBI lineage: Eukaryota > Metazoa > Arthropoda > Insecta > Diptera > Anthomyiidae > Delia > Delia radicum. Next base: position 78,385,939 of record CM037855.1, on the reverse strand, counting down.
CTTGTGACTATAATCATGGCACCCGTCAATAGGGGTACACTAAATATTAATCCAAAGGCACAGATTAAAGGATCAGCGGTGGGAAAACGTTTGGCCATTTTTTGTGATAAAATTGAACCTAATGGTACACCAATGATACCAGCTACCATAGTTATAGCACCGAATTTGAACGATACGCTATTGTTAGAGAATTAACAATGTAGTTTTGAAAGAAAATAGAATAAATTTGTTTTTGTTTTAATAATTTAAATAAAAAAATTTTGAAATTAAACAAAAATTTAAAAAAAAAAATATTATTGTTCAATTAGCGTTCGTACAAGCAAAGAAAAATTCTCTCAAACTTTTATACATGTAGTACCTATATAAAAAGTGATGGTAGCGTGACGCAGTAGCAGTTTTTCTTTCCATAGTTTAATTATCTAAATTTAATTCTTACCAATAATATATCTGCTACAATGGACCAACATAAATTCAAAGCCACTTGTGCACCAAAAATAAACAGGAAACAAAGTGAGCCACTAGTCTGTGGCAAGACTAAGGCCATATAGACCATGGGTGCTGAAATCAATAAACCAGCTGCACATATATAGGGATCGGAATTCTCTTGTCTCAGGCGTAAACGTTGTGCTAACATTGCACCCGTGGGTACTCCAATAAGACCAGCTAACATAGTAATCATACCAAACTTGTACGATACGCTAATATATAGTTTGGAGTTTAAGTTGTACGTTTTCATAATATTTTAAGAATTTGTTTCTCCATTTTTTTTTTATTTTTTGGGAGAACAGACTTCAACTAACTTTTATGTTTAATACTTACTCATTTTGTATAAGATTTTCATTGCCAGCTTGCATTTTTAAGCCCAAGAATATGAATTTTGGTGCCCACCAAGCTAAAGCACCGGCCACAAAGGCTACACATGTAAAACCGGCCGTTGACAGCATAAATGACTTATTTTTCATTAAATATTTAACATCTTGACCATAGGTGGTTGTTGATAAATTGTGAGAACCTTCACTTTCACCACGCTCGGGATCGTTAATGAGCCAAATAAATATAACTGCAGCAATACCTAAGATAGGCGTAACACGTAAGGCCCAACGCCAATTACCAGCTAAATGTGCTGTTTCAGAACCCACAATGTAACTGTAAAAATTTACGAAGAAAAAAACCAAAATTAGTATAAATTTTATTTCATTGGCATTGAAATTTCGTTTGGCTAAAAATTGTTATTAAATCATACCAACGTTGACTTCGATTTTCTTGCACTAGTTCATTTCTAGCGTGTAGTTTTATTTTACAACTTTTTGCCGAAGTTGTTTGTATAATTTATCGAAAAACTTTTCAAGTTGTATTCTATACAATAAACTTAGGTAACTTATACGTTATTTTTAGTTGATTTTACACTTTTTGAGTGTATTATGAAAAAATTTATTCCAAGTATTAATTATTTTTTTTTTGTGTAATTGAAAGAAAAAAATATATATATATATTTTTAATTTTTTAAATTAACGAAAAAATAACTATTTAAAAGTTTTTATAGTTGTTTAAAAATTTTTGTAGTAAAAAGTTGTCAGTTATTTTAACGGCATTATTAGTTAGTTTTACTGCATTTGTTAGTTGTTTTCCAATAGACAAAAACAACTAAATTGTTATCTATTTTACCGGTAATTACCTTTGTCGCTTTATTAACTGAATTTGCAGTTGTTTTAACTGTCATTAACTAGAAAATAACTGTCATTAACTAGAAAATAAAATTGTAAACATTTTATGGGAAAAGTTTACTGTACATTGTCATTTGTAACTCAGAAATTATGAATTGTATTTTAGAAATTAACAATTGTATTTCAGAATTTTTTAATTGTATTTCTGAAATTATGAATTGTATTTCAGAAATTGTCAATTGTATCTCAGAAATTATGAATTGTATTTTAGAAATTAACAATTGTATTTCAGAATTTATTAATTGTATTTCAGAAATTATCAATTGTATTTCAGAATTTATTAATTGTATTACAGAAATTATCAATTGTATTTCAGAAATTGTCAATTGTATCTCAGAAATTATGAATTGTCTTACAGAAATTATCAATTGTATTTCAGAAATTATCAATTGTATTTTAGAAATTATCAATTGAATTTCAGAAATACTAATGAAAAACTTAAAAAAAGTTAACAAATATTAAATATATAGTCTGAAGCTAAATCGCGATGATATTCAAAATATTGCACTGAAAGAATTATCTTTCATGATATTAATGAAACAATTTTATTGAATTTTTTTCGTAGATTCAATGAAGAATTTAATATTATTTCATTTTTCATAAACTTTTTTTCACAAAATTTCATAATTTCATAAAAAAATCATTCGATTTCATAAACTATTTCCTCATAAATTTAATGGAAATTTTATTTAGAGTTACGAAACTATTTCAAAGACATTTTTTGTTTTTCATAAAATGTCATAATTTCATTAATTTTCATACATTTTAAACTTTGGGTTTAAGATCTTATTCTAAACTGTTCAATATATTTCATATATCATTTCAATTTAAGACTTCAATGAAATTGTTGAAAAAAAAATCACATAAAACGGTTCATTGGCTTAGTTCCAATACATTTTAAGACATTCATGAAAAGTTTTATTAATTCAAGGAAACTTCTTAATAATAAAAAAATGTATGAAACTGTTTCATAAATTATATTGACACTTCATTGTCGGAATGATTCATTTGTTTAATGAAGATTTACATTAATTATACAAACATTTCATAAACATTGACTTTATAGATTCTATGAAAAGTTTCAATGGACGAGTTTCATTGACAATTTTAATTAAAGCTATGAAGAAATTCATTACTAACGTGAAGATAATTCTCTCAGCGCAGCACTAATTGACAACCTATTGATTTTTAAAAAATTAATACTAGAAGCGCTGTAAGTAGGGATTCCCGGGAAACTTATTCCCGAAATCCCGGGAATTTGCTTCGTGAATCCCGGGATTTTAAATAAAACAATTTTAAACAAAAAAGTTAAATATTCAACATTTAAAATGCAACAATTTCATTTTAAACAGCTTGTTAAAGGAAAAAAGTATGCCAACTTTACTGCAACAGGTAACGCCACAGTTTATCTTAGACTTAGACCTTAAATTATAAATTTAAAGTTATAAAAAAAAACTCAGGACGTGTACAGACATTTTGCATAAAAAACCATGATTTAATATGAAAAATTTATTAAAATATTTTTCGAGCGGGATCCCGGGAATTTCGAAAAATTGTTTCGCTTTCCCGGGAAATTAGAAGTACATTCCCTAGCAGTAATATATTGTAATACATACGTCAGATTCAATTTTGTTTACCTATTCTGATTATACTTCAATTTTAAATACTCGAAACAAATTAAACTTTTAAAATTAATAATAAAATTGTTTTCCATAAAGAAAAAATAAATATTATTATGGGTTAAAAAGTTCAATAGAAAGCTAACGTTAAAATAGAAAATTTATTTTGTTTAAATAATTAAATAAATTAAATTAAACAAGCATCAATTAAGTTCCAACCATAATCACACATAATCAAATTTAATTAAATGATAATTGACAGTTTTTAGTAATATTGAATGGTCTAATTGAAATAAATATAAATTTGATTGAACAAAAAAAAAAAAAAAAACATGGGTCAATTGGTGGTCAATAAAATCACAGAAATTTTATTTTTAAATACAAAAATGTATTTCTTTTAAACTGCTGATGTTGTTGTATATTCAAAAAAGCATAGCAGTCAAAATTAAAATATTTCAGAATGAAATAAATTAAAAATTACCTTCAATAAACGCGAGATATAGACATACAAAATATTCTCACGTTTAAAAATTGCAGCATGTGCATTCTTTTGCTAAATAAAGACAAAATGAAAAATGATAATTTAATTTAATTAAAAAAATACGTCTACAAGTGATAAGAATGATGAAGAGAGCGTTTTTAGTTTTATAACAACATTGAACTTGAGTTAAGGTTAGAAGAAGAAAGTCAAGTTTGAGCTAAATTTAAAATAACTAATTAAAAGTAACACAATGCAACATTTTTGAAGTCATCGAGTGCAAATTCCTTCTCGTGTGGAATTTCACGAAGTACTTACCCTATGGGGAATGAGGAGTCAATTGACCTTAAAGTGACTGGTTAAAGAAGGACTTATCACAGGTCTGGTATAATTTAATACTGAAGTGGTTTAAGCAGTGTCAATTGTCCTAAAATTACCAATCCTGTGACTGGTAAAGGGAGGACATACCACTTAACCAGAATGCTTATTAACAAGAAAAAACCAGTTGGCCAGAATTTTACCCATTGGAAGCTGTTTAGTTTTCATTTATTTTATACGACATGACCCTTTTGCGACAGTCTTGTGGTATTCCCATCTTTGGTTAGTCCTGTGACCCCTTCCTATGACAAGCCTATGTTAAAGTTACCAGTTGTTTACATAGGGTAGGATTTAGCAGAGGACCGGTCTCTGGCATGAAGGGACCGATCCTGTGGCACACGCAGGACCGGTCCCATTCCTCATAGGGTATCGAAACTAACAAAACCCCATTTGGGGTTTGCTAGTTTAGCTGCTGTTCGAATTTTATGGCGTCGTGTATATTTTTTTAAGGGTTGAAACTCGAATAAAAATTTAGATTAATCGAACGAACAAAACGAATATTCGAACGAACAATTTAAAAAACATGATATTCGACTAATCGAATAAAACGAATAATAAAAATAACAAATACTTCTTTTAATAACTTTTTTTTCAATATTGACCAATTTTGAGAAAATTTATAAAAAAAAAAATGGTAATGGACAAAATAAAAGCAATATTCTATTGAAGAAACAACTGAAATATTAAAACGGGTATTAATCGTTTTCCAAGATATAGACTCTTTAATAATGGGTAAAGATATATACATATCTGTGACTTTGAAGCAAACTATATAAAGGAATTCGCAGATAAAGTGTAATCGTTTAAATATAGCATGACTTTTGAAGTTTAAACTATACACTCATGGAGTTCTGCTGTAAATATTTGTAGTTGCATGAGTTGTAATACAGTATCTTTATTTTTAAGTGAAAAAACAGTAATTTGTAGAACAAATCTCAGTTTTGACTACATTTGTAGTTTATTAAAAAAAAAAAACTACGTCAAATTAATGTACTATTAATTTAAATTAATTTTTATCAGTTTTTTTGATTTAATTTTAAAAAAATTAACCAAATAAACTTTAGTTGTTCACTACATTTGCTTTTAATCTTTACTCCATTTGTATTTCATTTTATCAACAGTCAAATACAAATGACAATGGTAGTTAGTTCAATGTAATGAAATGTAAGTCGTCCTTTTTCAAGTGAAATTTGTTTTTAACTACTTTTTAACGATTTTCAAAACTTTATTTTTTCCATCACTAGATAACAATCGCAAAGGGTGTTTAATTGAGAAATCTGTTGTCGTTACTATAGTCTAAAATGCTTATAATTGAGAATTGGTATTGTTGTAGTATTCGAATTGATGCCAAAATTCATAAAATGTTGAGATAATATGGTAAAATACATTCATTATTTATGTATTTTTAAAATTATTTTTATACGTTATACGTTTGATTAATCGATAAATTTTTAAAAATTAATCGTTTGAGCGTTCGATCAAAAATTGTTTGGTCGTTTATTCGAACGAAATAAAAACTCGAATAATTGACACCGCTAATATTTTGGCTAAAACTTGATTTTTTCCGAAGAACGTGCAATTTATCTCACAGGCAATATCTTGGAAACCAATTGGAATTTTGTTGTCCTATCTTTGTCACAGTTGTAGTTATAGACTAGGAGAAAAAAAGTGTAAAACAAACTAACCCGAAAAAACAGCATCTAATCATTTAAAATTGCTAAAATGTTGAAAAATTTTAATTTTATATAGCTTCTTTAACAATTTTTGCCCCATAGCTGCCAAACTGTGTGGAATTCAGTAAAGTAATCTTCAGAAAAAAATATTCTTTGTAATATATTTCATAATTCTTTAGACCATTATTATACAGGAAACTGTTTTTTTAACATTTTCCAGCTGTATTTGACATCGAATGTTCGAGAAATGTATGAAAAATGTAGCAAAAGGCAAAAAACATGAATCAATGAATATCCATTAAAGTTGATGCTCTCGATGAAGCCTGTGAAGTTGATGCTCTTGGTTTTTTCGTTGGTGGTTCAGGTCCTCCGCGAATTCGGTGCCTGCATCTTCATATTGGAATACATTATGACTCCACCAACAAACTGCATGTTCTTCCGAAAAATTAAGTTTTCATGAGGCCATAAAATCCGAGCAGCAGCTAAACTAGCAAAACCCAAATGGGGTTTTGTTAGTTTCGATAAGTACTTCGAAAAACCGTACACGAGAAGGAGTTTGCATGTTACATGTTGCACTGTGTAATTTTAGTATTTTTTTATTTATTTTTAACTTACCCAAAACCTGAACCAACTGGTATGGCAAAATAGAATACAGCCAACATTTTCGAACGTAAATCATGAACAAATAAATCTGATATTATTGTTGGCGCTATGGTACTGTACGAGGCTTCACCGATACCGACTAGAGCTCGGAATGTTATAAACCAACCAAAACTATTCATAAATGAACCGAGTAACGTTGTGGTAGACCAAAGTAAAACACCAATAGCCATAATCCATCGCCTTGAATAGCGATCGCCCAAATAACCAAATATCGGCGCACATATCATATAGGATAGGACAAAAACTGTTTGTAGAAGGCCAGCATCATCGTCAGCAATATCAAAGTCTTTTTGTATATCTTCTAAAACACCTGGAATAAATAGAAAAAAAAATTATATAAATACAAATGTGTTTTGCATAAAATAGACATATTATTAAAAAAAAAAATTTAAACAAATAAACTATTATTAATTTTTCTGAAAATTATTTATGTAAGCTTCATTTGTTTTTAAGATGTTTACAAATTTTGAAATGCTACTTTGTTCCAACATAAAACTTATAAAATTTTCAATTAGGTTAGGTCGAAAAGAGGATTCAGAGAAGGGAAATGCTTCCTTAATCCTACTCAAGTCCCTGAGAACTTACACTTAAGCCAGAATGTCGGCTTCCTGAATTTTCAATTAAATTTTAGTCCAAGTAATATTTTGTTAAAAACTACTCTAAATTCCCATTGAAATAGAGTGTCCAAAAAAATAACCATTTCAGACCAGGGACAGGAACTTCATGCAATAAAAAGCGCGTGTTTAGGTGCCTATAAATTAGGCGCCTACAAATTCAAATTTTTTAATTATATTTAAAACAAAAACATAAAAAAATTCAGTCTCATTGTTTTCTTAAAATACAAAGTATACTATTTATATAAATTCATTTTTATATATTTTCAGATGTATAATTTAATTTATTTGTTCCTAAAAGATTTTTGTATATAGAAAATGACCGCTCAACGCCGAAGTTTGTGATCGGTGTATTTTGATGTGTATTAATTTTCTGAGTTTTTATTACAACTGAACTGGGATTTCGAGAGTTTGAAAGAAAAATAACAAAAAAATGTAAAAAGAGAGGCACTTTTCATTAATAATTTATCATGTGATTAAGCGATTTTAATTAAATTTTAAAGATAATTTGTACTGTTTAATGTATTCCCTAAATAAGAAACAAATTTAATAATTTAGATTGAAAAATACGTACTGTTTCTCTTAATCCTAATCTGCATACAAAATTGAGATTTTTACGAGAAACAAAGAAAACTGTAATAAAAATATGCGCTTAAAGCAAAATAAGTAAAAATATATATTAAAAGCAAAATACCGATTCAATAAGAATACCGTAACGGAATCAAAAACCGTAACCGTTATTTAAAAAAAAACCGCAACCTTTACTCCTATAACGATTAAACCAATTCATTTCAGATTTTTTAGAGGTTAATTTCGGTTTTATACTGTCATTATTTTGAATATATAATTTTTTTTTTTGGTAATAACATAAGTATTTTAACAACGAATTAAAAAAAAAACATTAATAGCATAAAAGTTAGAAAAGTTAGAAAATAAAGAGAATGAAAATCTCTCAGCTACTGATAAAAATCTATAAAAAGTGGTTGCAAATAGGAGTCAGACTTGGTAAAAGTTAAAATGCAATTCTTATTTCGAAAGCATTCATAGATTTGCTCTAACCACAATGAAAGCATTTTTTTTAATTAATTTAGTACTATGATTATTTCTAATCCGCTAAATCTTAATGATAACTTTTAATATACAATTTAGTTTATTTAATAATTTTTAATTTAATACCATTTAATGAATAACAATGAAAAATTTCCGTTACATTTTTTTTTGCGGAAAGTGTAAAAAACAACCCACACACGGTAGCAAACTTTTTTTTTAAATAAAAGGAGCTAAATTTTACCCAAACATCGCTAGAAATAGTTAAATTTTTTTTAGCTAGATCGATCTGGCTAAAGGTCTCGTCAGAACCCGAAGTTTTAGAAAAGCTAGAGCCTTTAGAATAGGCAGAGGTTTAACAAAAAACCTATTAATTATTCATTTTGCTCCATTATACGTGTTTGATTACTAAGTATACAAGAAAGCTTTGCCTATTCTGGATTCTCTGCTATTCTAAAACTTCGGGTTCTGATGAGATATTTAGCCAGATCGAAATACTAACGATCAACCTAGCTAATATGTTTGACTTGCTTAATTTTTGTAAAAATTCGAAGGTTGAAAGCTCTTTATAAATTAAAAATAATTTTAGTTTTTTATGCAATTTTGAAAAATTTTTGAAAAAGAGCAAATTTCAGCATATTTAGAAAGTGGCTTAAGTTTTCGGGAAATTGCTAGAAACATAAACCGTTCACATGCGGTAAACATAAAACAGGCGGCCCAAAAAAAAACTTTCTGCTCGATACCGGCGTAAAATAATCAACTGTGTCTGTCAATGAAGATTATAAATCAGATAATCAATGAATGTAAGGTAAATGTGTCCAAATGAATCATAAGTAAGCTCTTAAAGGATTCCCAGAGAATTACCAGTCAAAAGCTGATGTTTGTGCCAAGGATATTGCACCGCCACAAAACTTCTCGACTTGAATTCGCCAAAAGGAATTTTTCAAACCAACTGGAGAAAGCTGCGTAAATAATGGCATTTGTCGGCAGGACGATGATGAGAATAAGTTCAATCATGATGGTCCAAATGGAACCACGCATTTCCTATGACAAGCCAATGTTAAATATATCAATGAAAATGCTCAATTAGAAATATTCTTCGGAAGAACAATTTTTGCTGGGTATATTTCACTCTAACCTATATCTAAAAATATATACAACCAAATAACCCCTCATATTATTAAATAAATTTTTAATAAAATTTAATTATCTTTAATTTAATTATTTTTAATATAAAATATTAATATAAATTTTGCATCAGAACCATTATATTTATAGCTGACAAATGTGCACCATCAACTTGGCAAATTTACCCCATAGGTGGAGCAGTTTAACCGATTTGAGTTACTTTGGAAAACTTAAAAAAGAACTATGAAGGAAAACATATAATTTATGCTTTAAACATTAACTTTGTCAAAAGCATATTAATTAAAAATTAACTGCGACTGTCAATATGACGTTAAAATAACACTGTACTAGAATACACTATAAAATTTGCCCTGTGGCGATGTCTCAACTTAAAACGTAAAGTTGTCAACACTGAACGTAAAAACCATACGTCAATCTGGTAACGTTGTGAAATAGGGACGGAGGAGATTAGAAAAATAAACAAAAATCTAAAAATAGAATATTTGTGTTTGTTAGTGTTGTCACTTCTGAGTATAATATACTCGTACAATAACAAAAAAGCTAATAGAAAAGAAAACTGCAATTTAGCTGCATTACATTCAAGGTCATACTTGGGTGTGATCGCTAAACGGTCATGACTTGGTATTGTTACGTTTGCAATGTAAGAAGAGCGCAGGTTTGATTCTTACAGCAGCAGGTTGTTGAAAAAAATTATCATATAGAGACGATCTGACAAATATAAGACACAAATAATGATACAATTTAAAAATGGAAAATCATATACTTTTTCTTAATAAAAGGACGTTATTGGAAGTAGTTCCTAATTTTGAAAAAATAATTAATCTTATACATATATATTTTCAAACAAATTTTTATTTGCAGGAAAATAATACTAAAAACAGAAATTGCATGTTGCCTAAATTTTGTTAAACTGTGATTAGGTATAAATTAGGGAAGCGCACGTGAGCAGAAAATTGTGAGTGGAAGTTGAAATAACTGTGTAAAAAAAGCTTCGAGGGTGATTGTGCGTGAGTCATATTTTTGTTTTTAATTTTGAATTGGTTCTTTTTTTTGAAAAATTTATATTTTCGTGGTTTATATCTCCAAAATTATGACAAACACATGTTATCACAACAATTCGATGTTTCACTTTTTAGGATTTTATTTCCGTATGAGTTTAGATCGTTATATTTGAGTGACCTAGGAGAATCACGTGTGAGTAAAAGTTGAATTAACTTATGGAACTACTTCTTTTTTTTTAAATGTAAGTACTTCTTATTTTTTCTAGGGAACTATTTATTTATTTTTTTGTGTAAGTACTTCGTAGTTTTACAATGGAACTATTTCTTTATTAAAAAATGTATGTAGTTCTTAAAAATATAAAGTAAATGGTTCTTCGGTAAAAAAAATAATCAATTCTAAAGAATCAATTATTTTAGTCTCACGCCCTGTTAAAAGAATCGAATAGGTAATCTAATAAGGAATGCGTTCTGCCCAAAATGCTTGATTACAAACCCGCTTACCTTTTTGGAAATTTTTTGCTGGGATGCTACAAAACCAACTATTAAAAAACCACGACTATCATCATCGTACCCAATACCTTTGGATATAAATTTTTGCATAATTAAATTCTAAACGGCTGTTCACTTCAAATGTGCCAAAATAACGGCCAGCTTTTACACCTGCATTCATTACAACGCATAATATTCAGACGAAGATTAAGAATTTTTTTTATGTTTATCATATTTAATTTTACTTTGTAGTTATATTTCTTTTCTTTTTTCTGTTATATCATTTATCGCGTTAGATATCATCTAAAAAACATTGATTTCCATTAAAACTATTATTTTTTAAGTTTTAGTATATTTTTGATACAGTCGCAAATTACTCCACCTTTTCTCCATTGAAAAAATCGCCAAAAAATTCAACTAACGAATAATTTAGTTGTGTTCTGTTGGGATAAGAAGCTACATTACTCTTTGGTAGGGATCTATCAAAAGGATCTAAACAAAAATAGTGGTGGGTGCTTTTTAGGAGCTAAAAAATAACTAGTCCCTAATTACCCCACCTTCCCCTATATATTATCACCGTATATTTGTAATTATAATATTTACATTACACTAGAATTTACACAATTATGTCACGGCTAATTATTCACAAATGCCAAAGTGAAACAAATGGAACTTGTAATCTATATATATAAAAAAATAACGTTACTTACTCACTGACTGACTGAATGACTAACTGACTCAACATCACCCAGCCTATACCGCTGGAGCTAGAACTTGAAAATTGGTATTGAGGTCCATCCTCCCGCGTAGAGGTCCGCTAAGACGGAATTTTTGGAAATTCCTTAGGAGAGAAGCAAAAAGGGGAAAAATCTCCTTCTTGGAGGGAGATTTTTTTTTTAACTGTCTAGGATCGTGGTCGAAATAGGCGTTAAAGTATTTAAAAATATCCCTTCTTTAACCGTTTAATGGTGGATATTGAAAATTGGTATGTTGGTTCTTCACCAAAAAATGGTATAGTCTTCTCCTTCACAGACTGGCCAAACCACTAAAGCGAGAGCTTGAAATTTAATGTGTGGGTCTTTATTTCAACGTAGACTTCCGCTTGACGGTGTTTTTTGAAATTGATACGGGTAAAATTGTGAAAAATCTCCTTGACGGCCTGCTCAAACTTCTTTGCAAAAAACGCTGAAATTGAATATATAAGTTTCTTAGAATATAACCTAACTGATTCATATATTACTTCTTGCAATGTTGGTCACATGGTAAAAAGATTTGCTAAAAGAGACAAAAGTTTCCCCAAATGGTCAGGCCAAACATATAATCCAGCGTGAAGTGCTGCCCATAACCTTATGACTAAAAGATTTAAGTTTAAAACACCAATGCCAATCGAATTCCGGCGGATACGACAACTATCTTCATACTATATTATATTTTTAGTCGTGAGAAGTAATATTCAGTTGTTATTTTTAACATAAACGTTATAACGTTCCACAAAATTTGATTGATATTAAAATTTTTTTTTGATTTTTCTGGTATTGAACCGTGGCCTTTAAATTAATAGTCCTCTGGCCAACTTACCCTAAAATCACTTTTAACTTTCTTTGCCTTATTTGCTATTTAAACATTTGGATATTTTATTTAATTTAAAAAAACTTTTGTGTTTGTCTTTTCCGAGTTTTGAACTCGGAAGTTCGGAGTACAAGGCTACCTCTCTTCCCACTACACCACAAACATTTATAAATGTTGAGTGTTAAGTTTGAATTTAAATACTTTGTTAGCAAAACAAACATAGTTTAAAATTCGTTAACCAATACTAATCATTAGTTGCTTCTATAAACAATGCAATCCACAATTCGGTTGGTGCTACTGAAACACTAATGGCGTTTTCTTTTCTGACAAAAAAATGTTGCATTTTTATAAGTGACATTTAAATAATGTTGTCATAACCCTCTTAATATGTTGCCATATTCATAGTCACAATAAAACATGAATTTATACAAAAAATGCTGCCCTGCTTTAGAACAGCTGATTTGTGTATAAAAGAAAACAAGTTGAAAAATAAAAAAGCGGCAAATTGCAAATTGGCATTCAAATTGTTTTGTAATTAATTATTTTTTTTATTTAAAATGGATTCAGGAATTGATGCAAGCACAATATTTCGCTCCTGCAGAACACACATTTCCTCTTCATCTGATGATGAGGAAGAATCCATTAGTACCCCAACAACATTGTTTACGCATATCACTACAGCAGCTTTTTCCATTTTTAGCAATTTAAATGTATATTTTTTAAAATTATAATTTATAAAACAAAATTTGTTAATTTTCGTCTTTAAAACATTTTTTTTTTCAAAACAAAACTATAAAATCAGCTGTTTTATAGTGCAACATTTTCACCCCATCATTTTATAAAGGGTGAAAATGGCAACATTTTTGCATGTTAATAGGGCGACATATTTTTAAAAGAACATGATTACTTTTTAAAGTGCTGTCTTTTTTTAGAAAAGAACACAAAAAGTGCAATTTTTTAGAAAGGGCAAACAAAATGTTACATTTTTGCCAGAAAAGAAAACGCCATAAGTCAGTGCCATATTTGATTGGAATAGCCGTATTTGTAGTTACTACTTTGGATCATCGATTTTTTTTTTTTTTAATTGATGGGTGCTACCACTTTTCTTGTATCATCACTAAATAAATGGTTGCTTCTACCGTACACAATTACTAACCGAATTTTATTGTAAAGATATCTAGAAATACCAATATAAGGATAATAGGACTGTTTTTCAGTTCCATTTCCCTCTTTTTAATTTCCAGTACAATAGTTTTGCTTTATTAACCCATTAATGCCTGACCCCCAGATTCCATTGTCCAATATCGATGAAATTTCACACATTCTTTACTTAAGGTTTAGACGTTATTTGATACAATTTTCTTTTCGATTTCCCATACTTGGGACTTATGAATTAAACACTGATATAAAATAATTCCTCTGTGGTTTTTTAATTAAATTATTTTGTTATGCTCTTTCATGTAAAACTCTTCATTTTTAATTGAAAATAATCGATATTCAAGCAAGGGTACTTCATAACACTGTAAAATACGTATTTTAATGGTCATGTCATGAAATCATACCTGTAGCCCAAGTGAGTGGTCCTACCCAGCTACAAATTTTTTCACTTTAAAGAATACCTAACACTATTAGCCAACAATAAAGTTTTCCGATGTGTCGCTTCTCCAATTTTTCAGAGGCAATTTCAATTCTTTCTTTCAATTTTTCAGAATATGTAAATTTGCAGACAATTGAACAGATAATTACCAACCCCCCAATTTTACACCAACATTTTCCTAAAGTATTTTTATCCTTTCTCCACCTACCTGAAAAATCAATTTGATGCAACTCTTACCTGGCTTTAGCTATAAATTTTTTAAGATGGCTCCTTTTTGGGTATTTAAATCACCCAATAGGCAGGAATGGGTTAATCGTTTATAAGTGAATTCCAAATAAAGAACGTGATATCAAATAAATTTTAATGGTTTTGACTGAATTACAACCAATCTTTTTTCTGGGTGTATGATCTTAAAATTGGCTTTAAAGACTGCTCAGCCAGCGTATATGTAATTTTTAAAAACTCCAACACACAGCAGTGCTGGGCCTTAGCAAATTTTAACGGGAGGGACAAAAAAGAGGAAGACTTTCATTAACGTCCTATGCAAACGATGTGGGCTTAAAGTCCGAAATTTAAAATATGGTGTTTTTGAGGTATGGGTTATTCATGGAATATCTCCTTTGGGTTTTTATAAAATCTGGGTATAAATGGCATTTAAAATACGAAGTGTCACCTTTAATAACCTATGCAATTACTTTAAGGTTGAAATCTAAAACTTGAAATCTCAAAAACATCCACTAAAAATGGTTAAACAAATTTATTCAAAAATAAAAACCTTACGAATAATAAAATTTCCATCATAAATATTCCGATATATAAAAATACCGGCAACGAAGTATCGGCCTTTTAGGCTCGTAATTAATAAATAAACACATTCATATTACGTCGCGTCTGCCATTTGCGATATTTCTAAATTGTTTTAAAATATTTTGCATTTCTTTAAGTGATTCACAATAACGGAAGAGCATTTTAGAATAATAACATCAAATAAATAACAAATAACAAAGTAGATAGTCTACCTTGATTAATTGCTATTGAAATCTAATAAATTATGCATTCATTTTGAAATATTTTTCCACTACATTTTTTAAAGCAGTGTTTATTACTTGCGCTAATTAAAAATACTCACCTTACAAAGAAAGAGGTGAAAATTTACAATTTTAAATAGAATGAATCGACATTTTTAATAAAAGTGAAATTGAACCATATGGAGGGAGTTTTGACATATTTGCTTGTTTAAAAGTGGAAATTTTTTGAAAAATATATTTAACATGGACGTATATATATTCTACGTCTTACGCAACAGGATAGAGTTTTGATAAAACGTATATTTACGTCTTACGCAGCAGAGAGGTTAAAGTTCTTCAACTAAAATATGCTTATTATAAAACAAAATATTTGTCTTTGCATTATGCATATGATTTTTTAACATATGCATTTTAAAAAGTAAAATACATTTTGATGTGTTTTGGTTTATAAATACGTTTTTAGCATATTTTTGTGAATGGTACATTTTAGTACTAATTTCGCTGAGAAAACTCTTTACTAAATACTTGGTCACCTTTATAGTAAAATTTTTGATATGTTTAAACAAATGAAGAGCATTTATAATATTTGATTTTTTTATTTGTACACATTTCACCTGCACAAATACAAAAACCGCATGGCATAACAATGCAAAGTAAAGGCATTAGGGAGAAATAGGGTTTTTTATTTGACTTTCTATGATTTTCTGTTTTCTTTTGTAGGAATTTTTGTCATTTTGTTTTTGAAAAGGAGACAACATTTTTATAATAAGTGTATTTTTCCCATGCAGAAATCTCGTTAAAAAACTTGTTTTTTGTATAAAATTACCAAACTAACACAGTTCAACAAAATCAGAAAAATTTAATGCATCGGAGTTGCGACCTATCACTTTTAAAATACTTTTAGACGCAGATGACAAATATGGCCTTAGATTTTTCAAGTAGCTATAGTTAAAAAAAGTATTCGTCAAAACACTTTTTTTTTAGGAAATTTAAATTTTTTGATAAACTTTTATAAAATAGTACAAAATTTTAAATAATTCTGCAACTTTTTCAAATGGTATCAACTATGCTCTTTAATATAGTACACGTTTTGAAAGAAGCGTTAATATTTTCTATGATCTATTTAAAGTTGAAATTTCTCATTTTCCACGATTTTTTTAATAAAATATCTAAAACGAAAAGTAGAACCAAGACTTTAATACGTACCTTTAGTGAACATAACATTTTATTTAATATATGAAAAAACTCACGTACTTTCTCTTTTAGTTTAAGAAAAAAAATTGCTTAATCTACAAAAATTTTATATATTTTTATGCCTTAAAAATATGGAGTCTGCGACAAATCTGAATTAATAAAATTTAGATAAAAACATTCATAAATGTTTTCTAATCAATACTAACCAATTTGAAATTAATTGAAGTGCGTTTTCTTAAAAAATAATAATCTTAAATGATGTATGTTCAAAAATGTATTTTTGTATTTTCCCCATAGTAAATACATACAAAATTAATTTAAAAAAAAATTTCAAAAATATTGAACTTCAGATTGAATTTGAGAAATATTTTGATATGAAAGCGATGGTTCTTTCGCTGAAATTTTATAAGTATATGTTTGTGAGAATTATATCGAAACTTGTAAGAGCGACGATTTTATTGAATCAATAATTATTTTTATTCAAAGGCAAAAAGTATCAGGAAAACCAATTAAGCTGATTTTCATGTATAGGTCGCAGAAGTGCACGTTGAATAAGTTTTCAGAATATCTTGAAAATAATCTTAATCTCTTGGCTCAAAGTCCATGTATTTTTGTTGGTGAAACAAATGTTAACTTCTTGGGGAATCATATGGCTCATGATTTAACCGATCTTCTTCATAGTTAAGATTTTAGGAATTGTCATACTCTTATAACCAGGCCTGGTAGTGGAACGTCAATTGACAACGTGTTTAGTAATTTACATACCAGCTTTCATATTGATTCGATTGAGTGCAATCTGACTGAGCATAACCTGATTAATATCAGGTTAGATTCGCCATTAAAAACTCATTATTTTACCGAAATTGTTCGTTTTAATTGCAATTACGAAATAGTTAAAGAAAACCTTGATAGTAATTTATCAACGTCAAATTTAACTGGGAATCCTAACAGTGACACTGACCTTTTAACAAATTGTTTAAGAAATTTTATTTCAAGTTCAACATTGGTTACTAGAAAGAAAATACCCTTATAGTACCCTTAAAATACCCGAAGTAACGGAAATCTACAAGCTCTTATTGAGTACAAAAAAAACTTCTGAAAGTAAGAAGAAAAAACGAAATAAAAGTGATATTGAATTTTGTATAAAGAGAATTAGTAAAACTATAAAAATATCCATTAATAAATGCATGATAAATTATTATCATGATAATTTGTGCAAAATTCAAGAAGAAACCAGAAAATGTGGGCCGTATTTGAATCGAACTTTGGGAAGAAGCTCAAAAATTAATTTAAGGAATGATGAAGACGAAATTTTTGATAACGATGATGATAAAGCAGATATTTTTAACCGATACTTTTGTGCCTCAGTTAAAAACTTAAAAATTCAAATAGAATATGGTTTAAATGATGATTTTAATAATCTTTGAAGTTTAAGGTGGACTCGCAAACAACTTAACTTACTCAATACTACCGAAAATGAGGTTTATAATTTAATTTCACATTTGGAGCTTAATAAAAGTACTAGAAATGATTTTTAGAAATAATCAGGCCATTTGTCAATTAAGTAATCTCTTAAATTTTACACGATAAGATATCAGTTATAACGCTCTTAAAAACAGTCACAAGTTTTAAAAAAATGTTTGTAATATTAGAAATAAATAGCAAAAATCATTTGTAATTATAGTTATGCAACGCAGTGTATTAATAATTATATGCAATTCACTTAGCATACTACTTTCATATGGAATGATACTTTTTAAATATACATACGTCGGTAATATTTATACAATAAACAGTCACTTGCAATGGTTTTTTTAAATAGATTTATTACAAATATTTAATAAAAACATATTAAAAAAATCATTTTATAATTTTATTTATTAAAAATTTCATACGACTAAAAAAAGTTTCATTAAAAATAGTTTCAATACAACTATGAAGACCTTTAAGACATTTTTCATTCATAAAACTTGTCCAAGAAATTATCTCTGTGTACTATAACAATTCCTCATAGCAACTTAATTCAGCTTAAAAGCGCTTCTAGAACCTCGATAAAAACAAAATCTACAATAGGTGGCAAATCCAAATACAGCTAAACAAAAATTCAAATAAATATAGAAATCGTTGTTAAACTCATACAGTTTAGAGTTCCAATTCAGTTTATTTGATGCAGAGAAATCGTGTAAATTAAACATTTTGTTTTTTATTGTTTTGAATTTGGTAAAAAAAGTCTCTCTTAATTGCTTTATATCGCATGTCTAACAAAATTAACACAAATAGTTAACCGTTTGTTGACCAACCCAATGTGTATGATAACGAATTTAAAAATAAGTTAATTTTATTAACACGCACAAGAAAAATCATCGAAATCGGCCAGTGATTTTATTGCAATATGATTAGATTAGATTATATCAGAAGGCACTATGCACCGCGACCAATGTAGGTCTTTTGCACTGCCTAAGGTTACCTACAGATTCAAGCTACATATAAAGCCAATTATCCTATTAGGCAAAATGTTTCGCGATGTCGGAAGGCGAAATGAAGCGATCACCTAGAAACCTAAGTCTCCTATCACAAAGCCTGGGACATTCGCAGAGAACATGTTCCGAGGTCTCAGACACCATCTCGCAAAACCTACACAAATCCGTGTCCGATTGACCCTTCTTGTGCAGATGGTATCTGAGATTACAGTGTCCAGTTAAGGGTCCTCAAACCCCCCTTTCAAGCGACAAGAGTCGCCTCGACCCCCTACTGGAAAAATAGATCAATCTTTTAGCCTGGCGCTAACCAGGAGTTTTCCCAGTAACCAGAGAATTCAGACTCTCTCCATGCCCTGAGCCTTTCCCTAACATACCCCGCAGGTATTCCACAGAATGGTTCAGGACCAATAAAGGGCTTTCGGGCCCCGCGGTTGGCAAGACAATCTGCCCTCTCGTTGCCCTCATGCCCCTCATGACCAGGAATCCACCCCAAGGTAAGAGAGTTGCCTCTACCGAGCCTATTGAGAGTCTGAATGCATTCCATGACCAAACCGGACGACACCTTATAAGCCATTAAGGCCCTCAGTGCAGCCTGACTGTCAGAAAGAATGTAGATGCGAGATCTGCGAGTTCCCCTTCGCAGGACGGATATTTTCCCATAGGTAAAGCACGCTGGAAGCCTGGTCCAAAGACGCCCGTACCCGTGTTCCCATTCGACTGCTTAGAGACATCAGTGAACCACACCTGAGAACCATCTTCCGGTTCCCAGGATTGATTGGTCCACATGTCTCTGTCAAACAATACATAACACATCAAAAAATCTATCAAAGATCCACTCCGGTGACACCTTGTCCGCAACCTTAGAAATCGGGTCATCTATTAGGATTCGCGCGATCCTCATGTGCAATATTATGAATTTTCAAAATGCGATCAAAAATTAAATTTTTTTTTTTTAAATATGTGGCTTAATTTTGTATAGTAAAATACATTTATCCTAGTAATACCAACAAATTTGCGAAATCGGCGATTTTATTGTATTTTACTTAAAATATCGAGTTTATGTTCATACACAGAGAGAATTTCTTGGACGAGTTCTAATGATTTTTTTTACTAAACTGATGAAGTTTTCTCCACAATGTGAATGAAAAATTTCTTGAACTTTATGAAAAAGCTTCATAGATTTAATGCAACAATTTTAAATGAAACTTTTTCATTAGACGCATGAAATTTTTAATAAATAAAATGAAATTGTTCATTAAATTTTATAAAAAAAAGCATGTATTTAATGAAAAGTTTGAATAGACGAGTACCAGTGACACTTCCTAGATTTAATGCAGAAATTCATTTATGTCATGCAGAGAATTCTCTCAGTGTACTTAAAATAATAAAAATATATAAATATAAAAATTCCAGTGTAGAAAATCATTACCATATAAGTGGTTATATAACCAGTGTAGAAACGGTAATGACATGTCATTATTTTTCCTACTACTAGTAATGACACCAGCTTACTATCTGCATTACTTTAACACAAATAATAAGGACATACTAATAACTAGTTAATTTTCCCATTACTTTAATACAAAAAATAATACGTTACTTACCATAAGTACTTACTTATCATTATATTAAATATTTTCCTTTTAAGAAGTCTCCTAAAATTTGATCAAGATCGCGCAAACAGTTCAGATGTAATTAATTTTTGCGTGCTAGATTGGTAGTTTTACCCACTGTGAGCGGGTTTTGATAGTAGGCCCTGGTTATAATTGTGCAATTGTATGGAGTTAAAAAAGTTTAGTATTTAACTTTTGTTATTCTTTAAATAAGTTATCCGCTATAAATTAAATTACTATAATTTCAAAATTTTCCCACTAAATAAAAAATTATTTAATAAAAAATTCGAATAAATATTTCAAATCTCGGTTTTAGATAAAGAAAATGTCGGCAACTAAAACGTTTTTACTCTCCACGTAATAACAAATTACTTTTTGCGCCACTTAATGGGTTAATACCTATTGCTACTGAAATTTATTTTTTGTTTAGCAACTAAATGTTCAAATGCTAAAAATCAAATCAGCTGCTACAGAAAGACATATATTGAGAACCACTAGCAGAAAATCTACACCAATTCAAAATTGTATTTAGATTTTGAATTTTTTTTTTTTAGTTGCCATACTTCGAAATAATGGTTCTAAGATAAAAATGGTTAGATCAGATCATTTCTAACTAGATATAATTCGATCTGGTGCCAGATCTGATCAGATATGACAAGATATGGCCTTTGTGATACACTTTATGCCGATATCTGATCACGTCTAATACCAGATCTGTTCATATCTGAAGGGATCTGGTATATTGGGTAATCGTTCGTCTGGTGCCAGGTCTGTTCATATCTAAAAAATTCTTTGTCCAGATCTGGTACCAGTTTTAAGCACTTTCAAAGACACTAAAATAAAAATGAACATAATTTTTTTATGACATATAAATTTCAAATTTTCTTTTTCATTTTTATTGTGTTTGTTATTTTGTTTATTTTCAAAATTTTGAAAACTTTAGAAAAACGTTAATAAATTTTTTATATGTAACATAAATTGTTCTTGAAATATGCCGATACTTGCAAAATAGAAATAAGGCACTAAACTAAAAACGTATGTTATTTAGAAAGTTTATTTATCAATATCTAAATGTTTTTTTTATAGATTCATCAACCAATATTTTGTACGTACGAGTATTCAAGTGCGAGAAAAGAAATTGATATTCCGTGTCAATCTATGTCCGTATCTGAACACATGAAACATAGGAAGACGACAAGTATTATAAGCACTTTAACAAATGAATACGCAATATTTAAAATGAACTCGGCAGCCACAGCCGAATTTTAAATTTGCAACATTTAAAAGTTATGCGTTGCTTCACCTTGTCTTTGTTATCTATTTATTTGCCCCAAGCTTTTCAATAAACGTATTAAAATTAAAATAAGCATTTTTTTAATCATTTAACTAGAAAGTTTAAAAATTATTGAATCTAAAAATATCAGGTCTGCCTAGATTTGTTCAGATCAAATTATATCTCAAATTTGTTCCCATTTTTGAGATCTAATAGATCTGATCATATATGCTATGAGATCTGCTTAGATCTAAACAGATCTAACTAGATCAGGTCAGATCAGATATTTTTTACATGGGTATTTAATTTTCATTTGTATTTTAACATTGCACTATGGTTGCAAATCAATTTTTTTTTTCAGAAATATATTTCTTAATGAAAAAACACCAAGCCATCCAGAAAATATAATACAGAAAATTAGGTGGCAACACTGACAGACAAAACAGTTTTACAATTACATATATTATCACAAAAGTTTGAAAAGGAAACTATAAAGAGTATATATAATATAAATTGATGATCAATGTTAGTAGTTAAAAATTATTATTTTATATATATATTTTTCGGAAAACTCCCACAACTGTAATTTTAGTTTAGCACTACTTATATATATAACTATATATATTCCAAAATTCGTTGGTTTTGGTTACAAATATGATGAAAAATATACTGGGTACTTCGGAGAGTCCATACAAATCTAAATATCACAATAAATCAATCAAATAAACAAAAAAAAATTAAAAATATATATATATATATTTTTTAAATTATGTGATAAATATTTAGTGGGAGTGTGGTGTGGGCGTGGTTCGAATGTTTTTTGCTTACTATTGAAAAACAAAGCTCTGCCAGTACTTTTCGAATTTATGCAAAAAAAAAATGCATTGTGCAAAAATATTAAAAAACAGCTTCAAATCTATTAAGTTTATAAAATGTTGTAAGGAGTCCTAACTAAAGACCTCAGTTTAATTAGACCAATATACAAAAAGTCGTGCAAAACGACAAAGATGCTTTACATTTTTTAATTTACGTATGCAAAATAGGCAGATAGGTCAAAGTCGATACTAGATATTTCAGATATGATACGATATATCAGCGTAACGGGTTATGGAATCAAAAAGAGGATATTTACATTATATATTATCCATTCTTAACTAATTTTTTTTCAAAATGGTCGTTGAATCAAACCAATAATAAGCTGACGATTTGCACATAATTGCATTTTTTTAGTGCATTTTTATTTGTGCACCTACAAATTTAATTTAACCAATATTAAAAAGTTTTATAAATAATTATCATTTCTTCACAAAGAAATCTTGCGTATAAGTAATTTTTATAAACATATTAATCATATGCTGTAAAACAACCTGTTAATTTTGAGCCTGTTGAGACCCCAGCTAGTGATTGTGCTCTTTGATGTTTTCTCATAAAACTGCGAATACCACCAATTGTAAAAGATTTATTGAGATGAAACAGGTCCTATTATATTTGTAACTAAATTATATTTCGAAAAATATGTATAACTATAGGGAAAAGGTAATACTTTTGAAATTATTTTCATAAAATAGGATATATCTCGGAAACTAAGCGAGATAGAGCAAAATATACCATTCCTGGTAATAAATATGGAATTGCCTCTGGTCAGATACGGAAAGATCTTCTTAGCAAAAATGTTCTGTTGATTCGGCTTATAAATTCTGTTGATTTAGATAAATTCTTAGTTAATTTAACTACAACTGACAACTCAAATTTAGTTCTTCTAAAATTTAGGTCACCTAAATTTAGCAGACTGTGATTAACAACTTCATTGAAAATTCTGCTGGCGTAAATTCAGCAGAATTTTCCTAGCTTAATTTTTAACTATTTGTACGGGCTTTTTTTATGAGTGTATCAATAATAAAAAAATATTTTTAATAATTAATATTAACAAATTTGAACAATTATTAAATATTATAGGAAATGGTGTTGTGTAGGAATTTAGTTGCCATTCTCTTTTATTTATTCTTTTTTTTAGTAGAGTAAGTTCGGGTAATGTGGAATACCTATTTTATTTTTGTAGTTTTCCGTCAAAGTATTGACGATAAGTTTACAAAATCGATGCTAAAATATAACTTGATTTGATGTGGAACTATGTTCATTACATAAATGGATTATCGTTATTATCAAAAAAAGTTATATTCGAAAAAGCTTAGCTATACTCAAATAAAAAATTCTGTAAAAGTTACAGAAAAAATTGTAATATTATAGAAAATGTTGCTTATATTAGGCTAGCCGATTGTTTTGCTAATTTTAGAAAACGTGACTGTAACTTTTTAGTAAAGTAATATTCGTAAAAGAAATTAGTAAAAGTTACTAAAATTTAGTAAGTTTTTAGTAAACTCTTAATAGAAATCGATTTTCTAAAATCAATCAAATCAGCAAAAAAAAAATTACTAAATATTAGTAAATAGGATCTTTATTACTTTTACTACAATTGGTAAGTTTTGTTTACTTTTGTATTGAATTTTTTCTAGTAAAAATTTCAATTAAAAATCAAAAAATTTAAATTTAGATATGTTCAAAAAAATTTCATTTATTATAACACACCAAATAATACTCAGATAATATTAATTGAAATTCAGTAAATACTATTTTTAATAAAAACACTATTTGTTATCCAGAAAATTTTGTTTAAGATTCAGAAAACACCAGTGAAAATTAATATGAAATTTTCGATTTTAAACTAATGTTCCAGAATTTAAAATTATTTTTGAGTTTTCAAAAGAAAACGTAAATATAAAAAAAAATATATTTGTAACTTCAAATGAAAATCAAAGTTTCAATCGATGTTTCTAAATTTAAATAAATATTCAGAATATAAATTGAAATTTAGAGACCTTTTCAATGGTGTATATTTCGTTTATATAAATTTAAAAAATCTAAATTTGGTAAATTAATCAGAGTCATCTACATTTTTGGTTATAGCTACGAGTATATGCTAAAATAAAAAAATATGTTTTGGTCTAATCTTATCAATAATATATACAATTAATGTATCATGAATAAAATCATTTTCACAAAGTTAAAGAAACTTTTATTTATGAAATGATGAATATCTATGAAACATTTGTCTGCAATTTTAATGTAACTCTTAGTCGTATTTATGAAAACTTCATAAATATCCGACGATTAATGAAACATTTCATCAATATGATCAAAATTCAAATGTTTTCTCTATCAAATAATTTGTAGCTTAGAAGAAAAACATTATATTATTAGTAATTTTTTGCTTATTTTAGCAAATCAAAAGTTAGTAAAATGAAAAGACTTAAATTAGCAACCAAATTTAGTAAACAATTTAGTAATTTGTAAAATAAGACTACCAAAAAAGTTAACTAAAAAATAATTTTATACTAAAAATTAGTATAATAATAGTAAAGAGAGATTAAAAACTGTTTTGCTTATTTTTTTACTTACTTTTTTAGTGTACCCAAAATCTCTACATGCTATAACATGAAGTCTAATGTGGAGTACCTATTCGGGTAATGTGGAAGACTTTCCCCATTAACCGCAATCAAATTTAAAAAATTTTCTTGAACGATTGAAAAATAATAATATCTGTTCCATTTACGAATTTTATTTACCTTTTTTTTAGCATCTTTCCGCGCAAAAGAGAATTTTTGACGACGAAAAATAATGAACATTTTCAGTAATCTAATGAAACTTTTCTTCACAAACCGATCGACTTTTTATGAAACTACCCAGGTAGAAATTGCCAATCGTACCAAAAAATTAAAAAATTACCAACGGTACAACTAATATTGTACTCGGAAAACGCTATTTGGTTTGCCAACACTATTTGTGTTTTGCCAGTACCACCCTCAAAATTCAATGCCAATATTGTTTTTACCAATATAACAACCAATTAGAAGCATTTTGTTTTAATATTTTTTAATATTTCTAGCATTTAAATAAGATGTATAATACTAAATGTGTTTTATTATAAATATTTCTCAAAATTAATTTAATTTAAGCAATTTTAAAAGCACACATTCTAAAAAAATACTTAAGTCGAGCATACTAAGTTTACTTTTTAAATATTTAAAAACTAACGCTTAGGATTAGTCTCAAAAATGTAAGCTTACCATTAATTTATATGATTATGTAATGGTTTCACCGACAAACATTTCTCACAGAGATTAACGGGGGTTCCACATTACCCACCTACTTCAAATTACCCGCACTTACTCTATTTAAAATTTTTGTGCTAAATATTTCAACCGGCTTTTAGTAAACAGGTTTTTATTTTGTTTTATTTTATTACTTTTAACTATTAACATGTCTGCAGGGTAGGGTTGCCAGATTCAAATTTGCAAAATGCTTGACATTGACAAAAAAAATTTTTAATTTTGAAAAAAATCTTGACAATTATAAACACTTGTACACTCAAAAAAAGTCAGGTCAACAACATTTTTGCTGGGAGGAGCCATGCAGAAAAATTGCTAATTCAGCAAAACTTTTTCTGAATTTTGCAAATTTTTTGCTGATATTAGCAATTTTTCTGCAAGAATCCTTCCAGCAACAAGTATAATAATACTACTGACTTTTTTTTAGTGTATGTTAGAATTTGAGAAGGGTGGAAATGAAAATAATTTTACAGTTTTAAACGAGAATTGTGAAATTTAAATATTTTTGCAATTTTTTTTAACAAACTAAAAAATAAAATAAATTAAAAATATCCACAAATATGCATTAAAAAGCACAAAAAAAGCCTAAAAAGTCAAAACAAGCTTGTTTGGCAAAACATGGAACTAATAATCGATGACATTTTGTTCTAAATTTGATGATTCGCATAAATATTTAATCTATACCAGATTTAGAAAACGTCCCTACGTAACAGTTATAACTCTTATTCAAAAAATAAGCCGGATTCATGTAATATTGTACACGGTGTAAACATCGTATTGTTATAACATTAGTGTTATTAGTGCACTATGGGGAATTTTAAAGAATTTTCTGTTCAAAACCCTAAATGATAAGATATCGGCCCGAAATCTGACAAGGTTATTTGGCGTGATGTTTTTTAAAAGATTAGCATGATCAGACATGATTATGGCTTTCTTCGACGAAGTTGAAAATAAATGTATTAATTATAAAAATGTATGTGTATAAAACAATACTACAAATATTGTCAATCTATAAATATTGGCACAAATGTATTTTTACCTTTATCTATATATTACTCACGATAGAGATAATTCACACGTGATTCTCTATGACGCACGAAGTTTTTTCACTTAATTTTACACAGAATTCAGCATTTCATTTTCATTTCAACACCAAGAAAACAGTCTCAGTTGTGGCCACCGAATTTGTTGCCAATCGAATTCTGGCGGTTACGACAACTATCGTAATGTTAAATTATATTTTTAGTCGTGATAGCTAATATTCAGTTTTCTAACTCAATATTACATTCTAAATAAATATTATTACGGTTCACAAAATTTTATTTAAATTAATAAACTTTTTTGATTTGTCTGGTATAGAACCGTGGCCTTCGGATTAATAGACCTCTGCCCTACTGGTTGCACCACAATCACTTTTAAGTTTCCTTGCCTCATTTGCTATTTAAACATTTGAATATTTTATTTTAATTGAAGGGCTTGTTGTAAAAACTTGATAAGCCACATTTCATTTCCAGTTTGTTTTTCGCCTTTTAAAGGTAGAAAAAATAAAAATGTGACCTCTGCAGGACGTTTATACTCTAGGTACTTGGAATAAGTGAATTAGTAAGACTTCTATCAAATTTTAATCAATGTATATCTAGAAAACATCGAAAGTCCATAAACAAAACAAATGTGGCTTATTATGTTTGCCCTTCAATTATAAAAAACTTTTTGTGTTTGTCTTTTCCGAGATTTGAAATCGGAATTTCGGAGTACAAAGCAAACTCTCTACCCACTACACCACAAACTCTTATAAATGTTGAGTGCTAAATTTTAATTTAAATATTTTGTTAGGAAAACGAACATTGCCTGAAATTCGTTTACCAATAACAATCATTAGTTGCTTCTATAAACAATGCAATCGGCAATTCTGATTTAGTGGCATATTTTATTGGGATTTTTTAAAAAAATTGATAGATGGTACCAATTCTCTTGTATTATCACAAAATAAATTGTTGTGTTCGGCAGAACACAATTACTAACAGAATTTTATTAGAAAAGTTGATTCGAAATACCAACAATTGGATTAATGGATTGTTTTTAATTCCTTTTCCCTTTGTTTAATTTCCAGTAAAATGTTTTTGCTTTATTAATCGATTGTTGGTAGTTCCAAATAAAATAACGTCCTATCAAATAAATTTAAATGGTTTCGACCGAATTCCAACCAATCATTTTTCTTGGTGAACATTTTCACCATTTACCATCTTCAAATAATTTTTTTGTTTTCAGTAACCACTAGTGAAATTTTCAGCCGAACATAATCGTGGAACGTTTTAAAACGACTTTTTTGGTATATTTTGAAAAACGACATAAAAGACCCATAGAAAAGGTATATATAGGGTTAAACAGTTAAACAAAAAAATCCTCATAAACTTTTATTGTGGACATCCGAATACAGAATTAAGGTCAGAAGAACTTTTATAGTGTTTTTAGCGTCTTATCAAATACAGTCTTGAACCCTGATATTGCCAACTAGAAGCATTTTTTTTTATATTTTATTACATTTCACACATTTAAATATGATGTAAAAGACTAAGACCGAACTGTGTTGAAGCTTTTTAAATGCGTTTTATTATACATAATTCTCTAAATTAATTTAAGCTTTTTAATAGCACCAAATTGTTTGGATTGCCAACGTTATGCCAACGGTGGCAAGTTCGCTCAAACCGACGGTTGGCCATTGTTATCAATCGGGTAACAGGACAATACTGTCAAGATTTTTAGTCCCACGCATATCCGACCGTCGCCGACGCTTTGACAAAACTGTGCCGATTGTATTTTTCTGCCTGGGTAGTGATTATCTTCGTTTAGCTGTTGATTAAATTTAAAATAACCCACATATTTCATCAACGTATGGAGCACCACGCAGGTCTGTTTTAATTTTTATTTTATTTACAATTTAAAAAAGTTATTACTTGATTGTTTCAAAAAAAATAAAAATATATATATAAATAAACAACTTTTATAAATTATTTTAAAATAAAACTCAAAAATATAACTGATATTGTATGTAACACTAAAAAATAATTGCAATAATGAATAATTTTGGTTTGCAATATATTTGATTATGTTAATGCAATATTTAAAAGTAAGATTTGTTCCACATTTTTTTGTGATTAAAAAAAAATAAGTTATTTTCGGATTTCAATAAATTGCTCATTTGCTTTTAACAAAACTTTGTGTAAGGAAAACTTTGAAAACATTTAAAAAATATTTTGTTTAAGGTGTTTGTTTGGCTTTAAGAAATCTTAACAAAACAAATTTTTTATTTATATTAAAAATTCTTGTAAATCAAGCGAAATCAAGGCCGTCTGGTAACTCTACTGCAGGGTCTGTCTGACTGACTAACTGATTATTATTTTCTTGTCGATTTCAATTCTGTAATCATCTCTTGTTTTTATGCCGGCAATATCGTAGATGTCATTTATGTAAAAATATCCGCTTTTTCATTCAAAATGAATACATTATGTATGTATAAGATTTATAAATAAAAAATATACAATTGTATCTCAAGAAATAACATTCATTCTTGCTTGATATCTCAAATTTTACATCCGTCGTATTCTCTCTTCAATTCAAAACTTGATCTAAAATAATTTGGTTTCTCTCTGTTTGGGTAAGACCATGTGTAGACAAGATTTTGCAATGCTGGCAATATCTTTCCAAGAATAAACAGACATAGTATTATGAGTAGCTAATTAAATGAGTGCGCCAAGCCCTCACCCAATGCCATATTTAATATTACTTTTTCGTTCGTTCGTTCGTACGTTTACTCGTAAATTTATTTTCATACTTCGCTTTCATTTAAACATAAACAATAGAAGTGTTGCCAGGAAAGTTTTAGCTCATGCCAAAAATTTGTAGGTTGAAATCCCCAAAAAAAAAATTTTGAACTTTTAGTAAATATTCAAAATTACTAAAATTGAAATAAATTTGTTTTTTGCTAATTAAATTGCTAAATCCTTTAAATTTTGGACGTTCTATATTAAATAACTATCCGCGGCTTAAGTCAAAATTCGTGTTTTTAAAATAAAACAAATTTGTTATAAATTGGAAAATTATATGGAATTTCGTTTGTTTAAACCGAGGGTTAAGGTACCCATGCACTTTGCAATATTATTGCAAATATTATTACCAGTATTATTGTCATTTTGCCCCATACAGTACTTTTGTACAAAATATGGGACCACTCTTTTGTTCTGTTGTGGAGGGATATAAAAATTGCATAATGTGGCCAACATACTATAAAATATTTATTTTGACTTTTTCCAATATATTGTACAACCTTCCAATATGACATATACACTGGCAATATTTTGAACAATAGCAAATGTTTTCAAAGAATATTGCATAGTGTATGTGTACCTTACCGTCGGGACATTGAAATTAGTTCGTATTAACCGATACTTCATCTTATCCGAGTTCGTCTTAAACGAGTTTTACTGTATATGGAATTTTGAAATAAGGGTTAGCAGCATGCATGCGTCTTAATACGAACGTCAACAATGACAAACTCTAGTGAATTAAATAACTTTTTTGCATGTTTTTTTAAACATGTAAACTCATTTCTTGCACATTCCAGAATATACCATGTTCCACTAATATAAAAAATCTGATTCCAAACCGAATTGTAAGTCCCCAACTTCGGGAACAAACTCCCAAGTCTGGCAATCCTAGACACAAGCAATATTTATCCTATTTTATTTGCACATACAGTGGGGAGCTAAATCCGACCCCAGAATCGGGATCAGGCGTTCGAACCATATTAACAGGAAGTCTCGATTTTGATCAAAATTCTCCAATTTTTCATCTCCCGGAAATGTATTTAATTTTATTCATAGTGCCACAACATCAAAAATGCACTATATTGGTGCTTTTATGGTAAGTGCTTTTAAACCAATTTCGTTTTAGAGACCAGCGTATTCAGGTGCAGTAACAACCCAGTAAAAAAGTGAAATCCAAATAACTGGTTGCAGAACAGCTTATACTGTATTATAACAGGTTCTAATTTCTGTTCTGCAACTGGTTCTTTTTATGTGGAGTTTGTCCTATTTGCAATAGGTTCTTTACCTCCAAACTAGAACAGGTTGCTTCAGAACCGGTTCTAGAACCAGTTAGAGAACTGGTTCTGGGACAGTGAAACCTTACATTTCCACTCCCAGGAACCTGTTTAAAACCGGTTCCATGTAACCGGTGGTAAAAGAAGATAAATCTAAAGATTAAAGACAATCTGTTATAAAAAATTTTGGTGAAAAGTATTATGAAAAAAATATTTTCCGGAAGGTGTACAATCAGAGCATTTTTATCAAAATCCTGTTAATATAGGTCGAAAGCCTGATGTCGGAGTGTCACCAGATTTGAATTCAGCGTACCTAATATCTTTAGAAAAGTATGGTTTAGTTCTAGTGTAAATTATTTTTCAGCCTGAATCTTTTGGCCAGAAAACTACTTACATGTATGTACTCAGAAGAGCTCCCCACTGTATATTAAAACTTTATGAGATAGAAAAACACGCTAATAACAACAAACAGCCGATAGATAGTAAGAGTATGAGCAAAGTTTATTTTACCATTTTGGCTTTCTACTGACATTTGGTTAATAGTGACTACGTACAAACAATGTTCGCACGTCGTGTTGGCGTTACGTCACTTTTTATTTAGCAAAACCGCAACGAGCTGCGATTGGTTAAAAAACATCGTACGATAAATTTTTCAGTAAAACTCAAAAAGAAATACAGTACAACAGACCCCAGAAGTGTTTATGTAGTAAAAATAATGAATATGAACGAAAATAAAAACCGTTTTTATGAATCAACAACCAGCCAAAAATTCAACAATTAAATAAATACTACTTAACAGTTTTTGGTATTGTATTTGCTGTTCGTATGATTGCATTTAAAAATATTTGACGTGTTTATGCCAAATCGTAAGTATATTATCGCGCTATTAACAAAATATTTAACATGTTGCTATTGTTTTCTCGTTTTTTTTTTAGCAAATATTTTTTTTTAACAAAAAAAGTTTGCCTAATAGATTGTATCAAAATTGTCTATATTATTTTTTTTTAATCAAATAAATTTTTTATTTTAAATTCATTCATTATGCAGGTCATTTTCATTCGATTTCTTTTATTAAATTTTTTGAGTGTGCCTTTAAATTCGTGAATTCGTGTTGGTGTATTTGCCTAAATATGCTGATGTTTGGGTATTTTTTGGTTTAATGTGTTCTTGTACCTCTATATATTTTTCGATTTTTGGTTTGTGTTTATAATTTGTACTTGCAATGTCATTTTTTTGTTGAATTTTTGAAGGTTGCCAATTACTGGAGTTTGTTTTTTTTTTTTGTAAATTTGTGATTTGAATACTTATAGCAAATGTATTTGCATTTTATTTAGATTAAAATTTTGTTGTTTTACAAAAAGTTTCCGTTCGTGGTTTGCCGACGATTGCAATGAAATTTGGATATGTTATAAAGAATCAAAAATTAAGAGAGCCATATTTTATGTCCCGTTATCTACTAACTGGGGCTTTAACTGACACATTTGTTGGTGTTTCCCATATAAATTTTTAAGTTAACTGTTTAATTTAGCAAAAATTTCTATTGATTTTAGCAAAATAAACTGTTATTTGCATTCCACTAAATTTGAGGTAAATATAGGAAAAATTTTGTCAATATTACAGTTTTTGTTTGCTATTTTGAGTCTACAAATATTTAGTAAAAGTTTTTGCTAATTTTACACAGAACCAAAAACAGCGGTGAAATCAACTAAATCCCATGTTAAATTGATGAATGGGTGATCACTATACAACCAACAAAAACTGTCCGTAAACTTAACACACGTTTTGAGACATGCTCCCATACAAAGTTTTGTGAAAATAGTGTGTTTTACAGATTGTTTTAACGTTCTATAAGTGTCACCTACCTGATTAAATTTTTTTAAAAAACAAGTCTTATAGAATTTTTAAATATATTTTTGTCAACTTTTAAGTCAAGGTGACAATTATAGTACTATATGAATCAATTTTTCAGACCTTTAAAGGGTAGTGACAAAAAAGCATACCGACATTTAAAACAGGTGATAATTATAGAATTTTAAGTGTATATACCAGACATGTAACTATACCCCAGAACGAATTTCGTGCGACCCTAAACGCAAATTCCCAAAAAGAAATATAAAACAAAAAATCCGTTTAGTAAATATAAAAAAATTAATCAAATTAATTTTTAATTAAAAATATTAAATAAATAAAAACTTGAACAAAAAAAATATTAAGGACCCAAGTAAAAAAGTGTATAAAGGGTCCGCCAAATAACTTTTTTTTTTGAAAATGCTATAAAAAAAAACTACTGAATATTTTCTCAAATTTCTTTTTTTATTTGAAAGTACAATCCTTCCGGTTAATAATGGAAAATAATTTCATTCAAATGGCTGCCTCGGCTGGCCATGCAGTAGCCTACACGATCGGTCCAATTATGACCCAATTATGCCTCTGGACCAAAATCCGCACCAAACAGTGACTCGTTTTGGGTGTATCGGCTTTTCAATGTATGCGTGCGGGTTTTCTGTGCCCCAAATGCGACAATTTTGCTTGTTTACATACCCGCCAAGATCAAAATGAGCTTCATCTGAAAAGATGATTTTTTTTGGCAAAATCGGCATCATTCATTTTCGCACACAACACCATAAGTTTCAAAGTAATGTCGCAATATTTCCCAGCGTTGTTCAAGCGTATACACAACCATATTCGTTCAGCGGAAGGATACAACTAATTATCTGTCAAATCAGACAAGAGCTAAGTGTTACCATTCACATAATAAGCACTAGTTGAAAAAAAAAAAGTTAGATGGCGGACATTTATATACCCAGATATAATTGTATACAATGAATGTTTCAATATATAAACTTTTATAGTCATATAAACATCTATGTCAAAGCATATAGCTTTGTGTTGTTCCAAAAAAATTTATGTGGGGGTATATAATGCAATATATTGTTTTATATTGTCTTTTATAAAATTATACTTAATATGCCTAATTATACATTATATGGGTTCGTAAATAATTCAACACAAGTGCACATATTATTATATATAACATGTGATCTCATATTAAAAATATTTTTTTTCATATTTAATAAAGTGTTCCATACACAATTTTATAGGTATATGAGGTCCCATGCTTTCAATATTTTTTAATTAAATTCAGATATGTTTATATATGACCCATTGTAAAACCACATTTAATAATATGTGGTGCCACATCAACAAAATTTTCTGAGTGATGATAGATATATATTTCGGAGTTAACCTACGACTCTAGCTCCTGTGGGCACACACTTCCTAAAAGTATTAGGTTTGTAATTCTAGAGAAAATTACCGAACTTAATTGACCCAACATGTATTCAGTTTTTTACAATATAACTCTTTTTTTGATTTAAATTAGTTATGCTGCATTCTAATGGAGAAAAAATTTGGGAAAAGAAACTTTTTTTACAAATTAGAAAAATATTATTTTAATACATCTTTTTTGTAGGTAAATTGTTGAAATAAAGACATTATGGCTTCATAGATCCACCTTCGTAAAACAAAACTGTAAAAACAAGTTTAGTCAACACTGACACGAGGTATAGGTGATTTATGGCCTGTTTTTGTATGACGTGTCACTCAAAAAATTCGTCTAAACGAGTGATAAAAATGACTTTGGGGTTCTGTATCACGAATGTCACTTTGTAATGAGTGAAAACGTAAGAGTTGTCATTTTCGTTCTCTGTTTTCGGTTTCTATATTGCAATTTCAAACGTCACCAACGTCAAAAACAGACGTTCACAACGTTGTCGGTAAACATTCGTTCGACAAAAATTTTCATTTAACTAAAAAGTCTAATAAAAACATAATTATGAGCAGCGAAAATAACAAAAAAAGGGTAAATATGAATTTTGTACACAAAAAAACGTTGTTTTTATTTGTTTTGTTTGAAAATTTTAGCTTAAAGAATCCCATAGCAATTGACCCGAACATTTTTATTTGTGAATTTGCTTTGTTTTTTATTACACAAATTTAATTTTTAGAACACTTTTGTAATTTTAAAATGAATACAATATTTTTCCAAACAAACAACAGCTGGTTTTGTTTATATTTACACTGTTGGGTTGCCATCTACCAACAAAAAATGTGTTATTTGTATATGAAAAAAGCTAACAAAAACCGAAAAACAATATCATGGTAATCTCTACTGTTTGACATAACATAAAGCTTTACGCACTCAAACGTAATTCAGACGAACGAATTATAAAAACTCATTTCCTTACGTATTCGTTCGGGTGCCACACGTTCGTCTGAAAATATACACGCATTGTAAAAACAGGCCGTTATATGTACTCTGGGAACTTCTGTTTTAAAAAGTTGTTAGTTGTTCAAGTAGTATTTAAGTTCTGATTTTTTTTTTTTTTTAAGTGAAAAAATATTCATCATTAGTAAGTTTTTCAAAAAACCAACCACATTAAATTACTATGATTTCGTAACATAAGTTTTATGTAGTCGTTTTGTTACTATAAAGAGTAAACAAAATAGATGTAAGAATGTAAAATTATATATAATTTAATACAATTGTTTAGAAAAACTAGGAACTGTTTGTATCAACTTTTATACAATTATATATAATATACAAACATTTTGTATGCGGACAAAATTCGGATGAAATTATATCTAATATACAAATTTGTATCTAATTGCATCGAATTCGATTTAATTCGATACAATTGTATCGAAATCGATGCAATTTTATGTATTTTAGATACAATTATATGTTTTTTTAATTTTTTTGGATCAAATTTGATATTTATATATAATGTAATATAATTTTATATAATGAAATCCATAAAATCGTTCTCAAAATTTTATTAACAACTCGAAAATTGTCATTGAAAATATCTATTGAAATTATCTTAAATGAACATTGCAATTAAAAATATCAAACTCCAACAATTTCAGTTTGACATACAAATTTTAATTGTTAAGCATACAAAAACTGTACGTTAAATTTAAATTGGGCTCTTAATAATCGGACCACAATAAGTAACCTGCCAGTATTCAATTTAATATATTTATTGTCAACAAATTTTCAATTAAACTTTTGCTTGAATTCAAACACACTTTGAATTATTAATATCTATTAAATATTTAATTCAAAATGAATTTGGTACACACAAAATTTGCCAAGATCATTTTTTTACAAAATCAACAAACGTGAAAAAAAATGATTAAAGTAAATCATATTTAAAAAATTGACAAAATTTTAAAATAAAAGTCAAATTGAAAAAAATAGCTAAAATTTAAAAAATCTCTAAAATTAAAAAAGCTAGAATTGAAAATAACGCCTATATGGAAAAAAAATCGCCAAATTGAAACAAATCGCTAAGATTGAAAAAAAATTAATAACTACACCAAAATTAAAAAAAAAATTGACGAAATAAAATAAAAATTAAGTGTTTTCAAAATATAGATGCTTTAAATTTTATGTAGGTGATTTTTTTTGTTTGCAATTTTTGAGATTTTTAAATTTTATTATTTTATCCATTTTCTTGATTTTTCTAAAATTTGGGGTATTTTTTTTTTTAAATATTAGCGATTTTTTTTTTTTAATTTTGACGGTCTTTTTAAATTTTGTCAATTTTTTTTACAATTTTGTTGACATTTTTAAATTTTGTTATTTTTTTTTTTTAATTTTTGTTATTTTTTTTATCAATTTAAACGATTTTTTTTTAATTTGATCGATTTCTTCCCCAATTTTTGGGCAATTTTTTTTGCAAATTATAATTAAAGTTTTAATAGTATCTAGAAAAAATTTGTTTGAAACTGAAAACAATATTCAATTAAATTTTGAATATATATGATTAAAACTTTAATTGAAAATAAATCAATTAAATAGCTACACATTATTTTAATTGACACTACTATTTTCTTAATGGGACCGAATTCAATAAAACTTGTAATTGAATCAACAAATATTTAAATTGAAAGCCGATTTTAGATTTTTCTGTGTTGAATCGTTGAATCGCATCAAATTTGATACATTTCTTTGTTGCATCATACTCGTATTAATTTTTTTTATCGGAATATTAAACATCTTGAAAATCAAACATGAAATGGTCCTGAGTTTTCTAAATTAATAAAGCCATGTCCGTGTTTAATTTCGAGTGAGTTAAAACAAATAAAATTGGCACTACAAATAACACAGAAGTTTAACAAATATGTTTTATGAATTTAACTATTTAATTTGATTTTTGTTTAATATAACTGTGAGTTCAGTTAATTTAAACTATTTTTATTTTAGATCGGAAACTGTATTTTTTCATAAAATTTTTATTTTTAAATGTTTGTACTTCAAATTCACAAATTATAAATTGGTCAACACCCTGCACCGAGAGAATTTTATAAGACGAGAATACATATATGAAATTATAAAGCTTGGAAAAGCTTCATAATTTTCATGAAACCAATTTGTAAAAGAAACTTCTTCATTAAGTGTTAAAATTTCAAAAAATAATATGATTTTTTTTTTTTTTAATTTTATAAAAACTTGCATTAACAGATTTGATGTCTTAAAATAGACGGTAATTGTCTGCTCCTAACAGCGAAATTTTTTAAAAACAAATTTCTATTGTTGCGAAAATATGTTTTATTTAAAAAAGAATTTACAAAGAGTTGCTGGAGAATTTCATGCATCAATGGATAAACTTAGTAAGTTTTAATGTTCCAGAATTCATTGACTTCATGCAACATTTGCATTAATAGTCTAAAGATAATTCTCCCAGTGTATACACATCTGTTGAAAAACTACACTCAAATGTTGAAAATAACATTGTGTTGCAAATTGTTGCAAGCTAATGTCGTATAGACGAAAAATCAATACAAATGCGGTCATTGGCATAGAAAAACAAAAACAAAATACTATATAAAAAAATAAACTGTTTAAAGGAAGTAAAAATAAATGAAAATTTGTTCAAGTTAAATCAACAAAAAAATAATAATTTAGAAAATGTCATTAATTATTTGCAATTAGGGTGTCGATTCCGATATCTCGGGATTTTCCGGATTTATAAATCCCGGGAGTTATTCCCGAACAATTTCAGTTTAAAATTTTTTAAGTTGCCTATTTTATTACTTTTTGTGTATATGACACACCCTGTTACACATCAAAAACAAACAATTTAAAAAAAATGTATTTTTACTTTGCGAAATTTTAAAAATTGTAATTCAGCTTTCTATAATAATTAAAAAAGTTATTGAATTTAGTTAAATTAATTTTAATCAATTTAATTTAATCTCCAAATAGGCAAAATCATTCCCCTTTTTAATTAATAGTCATTCCAGAAGGATTGACGCACATATGACTTTTTTTAACTTCACCTCTTCCGATTTGCATTAAACTTGTTATATGTTTTCTCCTAATAATTATGACAAAACATTAATTTTTATTCCTATAAAATTTGTTCTCGTTCGCGTTTTATCACTGCTTAAAGTAAATATTTTTTTTTCCATTTATAAAAATACCTACTGTTTAAATGGTCGTAATTATTGAACGCGAAGTCCGATTTTAAAAACTAATATCTCATTTCAAAGATTATGTTGTCTTCTCTGAAATATGTTAAGCTTTGATACACTCATAGAAATAAACCTGTAAAAATAGCAGAAAAAGCTACTAAAAATTAGTCTAAAATTACCTTGCAGAAAAAACTGCTAAATTTAGCAGATTTTTTTGCTAAATATTAATAAAATAAGAATAGCAAAACTAAATCTGTTAACTTTACAAAATTTTAGTTATATTCGATGTGAATTTTAGTTAATTGAAAATAGCATTTTACTCTGTAAAATTAGCAAAAAAAATTTTGCCAATTTAGCTTTAATTTTAATTTTTATTTGTAGACTCAAAAAAGCAAACAAGAACTGTAATTTCAACAAAACTTTTGCTATATTACCCTTAAATTTAGTAGAATGCAAATAACAGTAAATTTTGCTAAAAATATCAGGCGCGAATGAAGGGGAAATTTTCTTCCCCCTGGATCCTGGAACAAGAAAAAATTCTATCACTTTTACATATAATTTTATATGTCATCACATATTAGTCAAATTGAATTCACGGCTAATTTTCAAGTCCATTGATTTATATTTAAATTTTCATTATTATTTGGCATATGAAACAAACTAGCAGTGGGGATTTCCAAAGAATTTTAGGAAGTTATATATATTTTGCTCAAATTATATATAACTTGATCAAATTAGATAGATCCATTTTTCGGATCAAATTATATCAGAGATACCATGGGATCTAATGAGATAAGGTTATGTATGCCATATTTCGGATCAGCTATGATATGATGTGATAATGAATTATATATATATATATACTATATATATACTA
Organism: Delia radicum; assembly: GCA_021234595.1. Taxonomy (NCBI): domain Eukaryota; kingdom Metazoa; phylum Arthropoda; class Insecta; order Diptera; family Anthomyiidae; genus Delia; species Delia radicum. The sequence continues at coordinate 78,346,727 of CM037855.1, read as the reverse complement.
TATATATACTATATATATACCATATATATACTATATATACTATATATATACTATATATATACTATATATATACTATATATATACTATATATACTATATATATACTATATATATACTATATATATATATACTATATATATATACTATATATATATATACTATATATTCCTCTAAGAGGTTTCTAAAATACTGTCAAAACATGAATTGCTCCCTCCCAGACACGTGGAGCTTGCCGCCAAAGCGGGAGGATTTGACAAACGTCTGTGACCTCCTCGGAGATTATTATTTTCTGTTTGCGTTATATTCATGTTTTTGTTGACTAGTTTGCCAGGATTTCTTCGATGCATGTAAGGACAAAGAAGATCTTAGTGGAGCCTGACACTTCTTTATGACTAAGAACAGGCGTAGACTTCCTGGAAGCTTATGGGCGCTACCGTTGACTTTAATGGTTCTTCCACTACCATCCCTATTGCACTATCCAGCCATAATAGAACAGATGAAACGTTGCTCACATTTGCTAATATCATAGCGGGTGCTATAATATCATTGCCCGGTGTTCACCTGCCCCGGAGGGTCGGAGGTCGTGAATCTTCTTAGTTAGTTACAAGAGCAAGGATTGGTTCTGGACTTTACTAAGTTAAAGACGATCAGTTCCGTAACCTTGTCTGCTTAACTCTGAAGTATAAATAAGTAGCACTGAAAATTTCATTTACCAAACAAATATTCATTCGTTAAATAAAACTATTAAATACAAGTAAGAGAAAGTATGTAAGTTTGTAGTTTCGGTTGTTATTAGGTTGGTATTACAATGTACTATGTATGTTATTGTAGATTGCAAACAAAAAAAAATCATTTTTAAGTAGTAATTCCCAAAACACAGATGGGTATAAAAAATGTTTACAAAATATATTTATTACAGTTCACTATTACAGTGGAGTGCGGTTATAACGAACTCTCGGGGGCCTAGCAATTTAGTTCGTTATAAGCGAAGTTCGCTATATACGAGGTAAACCTTTTCCAAAAAATTATTAAAATTCAGAATTTTTCTTAAATTTTCCCAGTTTTAAAGATTTTGTTTGTAATTTTTTTTTAGTAAATTTGTAATTATAAACCTAAAATGTTTAAGATTTGCAGCAGAATTTTTATTTTAGAACCTCGATTATTTTTATTTACACGCCTATGAATGAAAAATCTTAACATATACACTAAAAATTTAAAAAAATGCACTTGAAATGTTTTTGTTTTAATATAAATAATTTAAAATTTATGTTAATTGTACAAAACAAACGTATACAGAGAATATATTACACAGTACAAATTAACTTCAGAATTTAATTGAAATTGCTTAAACACATGAAAAATAATTAATTTAAAGTGCCTTCCGTTTCACGTGTTTTTGTTAATTGGCTTCGAAACCATAAACTCCCAGTTCAGTTTTTTTTTTTAGAAGTCGCTTAAAATGCTAACTTGTCAAATAAAATATAAAATTGAAAATGATCTTTTTACGTGAAACTAAGAAATATGCAATAAAAATATGCATTTTAAGCAAAATAAGCTAAAATATGCAATAAAAATATGCCTTTAAAAGAAAATATGCTAAAATATGCATTTATAGAAATATATGCACTAACAAATCGATGACATTCTAACTCAAATTCTTTGATTCGCAAAGATATTTTGTTTATCCTGTTCTCAGACTTAAGGAAAAAACAAACATTCATTCAAAAGTAAGGAAATTGGGTCACATATGAATTGAAGCCGAGAGACGTTGAAAGGCGATTACATCTTATTGTTACTGGTGATGAAAAATGTATACATTACGATAACCCCAAAAGCAAGAAGCCATATGCAAAGGCCGGCCAACCAGCGAAATCAACGCCGAAGCCGAATATCCATGGCGCCAAGGTAATGCTCTGTATTTGGTGGGATCAAAAGGGTGTTTTGTATTATGAGCTGTTGAAATCGGGTCAGACGATCACAGGGGACCTGTACCGAACACAATTGATTCGTTGGAAGAGAGCAATCAACGAAAAACAACCAGAATATTCGACCAGACACTAGGCCATAATCTTTCATCAAGACAACGCTCGGCCGCATGTTGCAAGACCAGTCAAAAACTATTTGGAAAACAGTGGAATGCTGGAATACCCTTCACTTCAAAACAGGGTATCAGAAATTGGCTTGATTCACTCTTTACCTCAAAACCGGAGCAGTTCTTTTGGAGCGGAATCCATATGCTACCAGAAAGATGGGAAAATGTAGTGGCTAACGATGGACAATACTTGTATAATGTATCAATTAATTTTGTTATTATAATAAATGCATTTTTCAAGCAAAAAAAATCGACATTATTAACTTTTATACCCAATATAAAATATGTATGTTCGTTATAACCGATCTATACTGTATTACAATTTGTTCATAGTCTCGTATTTGTAAGTGAATGGAGGAAAGGAATGCTTTTTAGTTTTGTAAAAAGAGATTGTAAAAATTTAACAGGAAATTTTTAATAAAAAAATATTTTGTTACATTTAAACAATTGAGAAAAACGTTAACTAACGGTCACATTTAAATTTTTGTAACTTAGGCTCAGGTTAACAATAAAAAATATAGAAAAGTCGGAGCCAAATAGAGCTATCAAAAAATGCAATTTCTAATACAATTTCAATTCAAAACAAGAAATTAATAACACCATTAAACACCAAAAAAATATCCAGTTCTCACGTATAGTTTTCGAGATATTTTAACTTTAAAATTTTCATTTAACGCCCTGTTATAAGCAGGTTTGTTTCAATATAGTGGAATTAAACTTAAAATATCAAAAACTTTTTATGGTTTTGAAATCTACTGTAGTTAAGAATTCATTTCAATATAATAAAAAAATTTAATGTTGTTTAAATCCCTCTAATTTTTACTGCAGCTCATGGAGCTACATTTTGTTTTAACTTCGATTTATAGATTGCTAATTGTTGTCCCTGCAAACAAAAAATTTATTTAACACTTTATGAGATTTTTGCTGGTTTTGCACACCACTCTTTTAATTGTCAAAATTTGGATTTGTTTTGCAAATATTAAAAGAAATATTCGATGATTTGCAACTTTAATACAAAATATTTTTTTTAGGTGTTTAGTTTTGGTGATATTTAAAAAAACAAATCCACTTGCTGCGGTAAAAACTATCGGAATTTAATTGCAAAATGAGAAATTATCAATTCCTTACAGAATCCTTTTTATTAAAAATAAATTATTATACTCAATGAAATCTTAACTTCCGTAGTTTTTCAAATTATAAAAAGTTTTGTATCATTTTAAGTTCGATTACACGGTATTACATAAAAAAAACTTTTATTTTTGCTCGAAAAAATAAAAATCAAAAAAAACTTTTATTTTTGCACGAAAAAATAAAAATCAAAAAATAACTTTTATTTTTGCTTGAAAAAATAAAAATCAAAAAATAACTTTTACTTTCGCTCGAAAAAATAAAAATCAAAAAATAACAGTTATCATCTGACTTTTAGGAAAAAAGGAATAATTATTACGGTCCCTGGTAATAAGTGATAAAAAAATTCAATGAAAATGAAAAAGTTTAAATTTCTCGAAAATACCGTTATGTGATCAGCGTGCTAAAATTATGCGAAAATTATGCATTGCAAGAGAAAATGGAAATGGGTCGAATAGTGTAATTGAGGTTTCAAAAGACTGTATACGGCTGTCAATGTAAGAATATATCAGATTTAGCTTGATTTTTGTTTAAAATAGTTAATGAAAATATTAATTATCATATCCTATAATCGATCTTGACCAACAATTTAGCATAGAAATATTGTTTGATCAGTATTTTTAATTTGTATTTTTAATTTCAAATAAAATTTTTGTTTATATTTTGCTTATTTTTATTACCCAAAACATTGCAAAATTGCTAAACAGCATAATGTCATCATTAATCACGTTGGTGCCTCTAAAAGCCCCAAATCAAACCATGAAATCTCGTCAGTTCATTGTGCTTATCGCATATTTCTTCAAATGTGTTATTTATGCAAACATTAATAAAAATTAAAAAAAAAAAAACAAATTATAAAACTGCATTATTTAATTTTTGGAATTCGTTTCTAAAAGTTTTTAAATGTTATCTTAAAGATAATTTTTTTAAATAAATTTAGACTTAAAATTGTATACAAAATCAATTATTTGTAATCCATCAATTAAATCATATGAACATTATTTTTTAATAAATATTAAATTCCGACAAATTACTCAAAATAAACCTTTTTCGAAATGACTTAAATGCTTAAATGATGGACGGACAAATCGACCATCATTATATCGCGCCATTATAAACTGGTTGCGTCAGCCACTAACCAGCCCCTATGAGATATTTTTGGTAGTACGTATGACTACGCAGCAGTGTATTAAGTCTCGTGACATAATTTTCTGTGTGGTTCTCTTATAATTCACACATTTGAAGCATTTATTTTGAAAGTGGTATAAGTACACTTGTTTATAAATTGAGATATAAAAGGTTTTACCTTTTAACGTGTTCAAAAATCTTGATGCAATTGTTTAAGAATTTTTACATGCATTTGTTATTACATATAGTTAAATTTTTCAGATCACATAGAGCTTTTAATAGATGTTGCGAAGATACCTGTTTTTTACCTGCAAGTGTACTGATGCCACTTTCAAAATTAACATTTTTATCATTTTGTAATTTTCAGTTGGACTTAACTTCACTTTTTTTGTTTGATATATATTATTAGCTGAAATATTAAAGTTCGGTGATTAAACCAAAATTAATACAAGTAACAACTAATTTGTTATTTTATAAGATTTGTGATTTAAGTTTGATCCACTATGTACAAGGTGTATTAAATGTCAAAAAATACGAATATTCGTAAGAAGATTCTTTTTCTATTGAATCTCCATGTTAAAAAATATAAAAATAAACAGGTTCCAGGTAAAATTGCAATGTTTTGCAAAAAAAAATCGATAATTTTTAAACAAAAGTACTTTTTGAAATGTTTAAAAACATGTGTATTTACAACTACTCGAAATTTCATAATAAATAAGACAAAGTTTTCACGAATTTCAAATTTTAATGAGGATATTGATTGTACAATTTGTTCCAACATTATTTTATTACTTTCCCTTACAAAAATATTTCCAATATTCTTGTTTATTTAAGGTTTTTCTATTAACAAAAAAAGGAGGACTCATACCATTTTCAAAATAAGCATTTTTGTCAAATCGTCAACTTTAAAAAAAGTTCTTCAATATTTCTATAGTTTTTAAAATTATTAAATATTTGTTTTACATAAAAAGATCGTCTTCCCAACAATAACTATCATTACCAGATAAGTGGTTATATAATGCAAATTCATAGCTTTGCAGAATTTATTAGTTGGCGCCTAAACTCATTATTTTTGTGTGGCGAGGTCGTGTTTGTAAGTAGCCTCGCTTACCCACTCGCTTACAAAAAAAAAAATAAAAATAAGTAGTTATTAGATTCTAAATAATAAGTTGTTACGAAAAGTTGAAAAATAATTATTTACAAAAGTGACCACAAAAAGGTTAAAACAAAGTATGAATCGACATTCATACTGAATGCGAAAAAAGAAGATTTAAATATTTAAAGATCTTTTCGAATCGAGGCAACCGCGTAGCCTGCCATGTCATATTTTAAATATCTCTTGTATTGAGATGCAATGTGAGCACAAATAACAACCCATTGTAGAATGACGGCTTATTCAAAATTAAACGAATATAAGTATAATTTTGATATGCTTAAATGAATTTCAAACTCTATAAACTGCCATTTGATATTAGGGGTCAAATTTGGGATTACTCCCTTTTTTTTAGGACTCATAATAAGAATTTGAACTCAAAACATTTACATATATTAAAATTAGTAAAAAACGACAAGTTTAACTTAGTAAAAAGTGATTATTTAACCTATTATGAGTAAGTAATTATTTTTTATTTAAAAATAATCACAACAATAGGCCGCTATTAAGAAGTAAATTTTTTGAATTTTAAAATAATGCAGAAGGTAACGATCAAGGCTGGCCACCGAAACGAATAACGGTATCGGCATTGGTATCGACTTTTTGCTTGTTTCGGTATTGGTATTGGTTATACCGATAGCGGTATGTACCTGCATTATTCAAAAATAAAAAAAAAGTGTCAAATTGTTAAAAAAGTTCAAATGTATTCATTTCTGTGTAAAGTCCTTATAGTTTTTGTATCGTACGATCTTTTAAAATATGAACATCGAATTATAAAATTTAGTTTCAAATTAACAACTTTGTCCGTATCTTTTGTCAAATATTAAAAAATTACAGAATAACATTTTCGGTAACTCAACCGACATTTATAATTAATTAATTAACGAAATCGATAAACTCGTTAAGAAAGTTAGAGAATCGCACAGCTGAAAAGAATCATAAAGTCAAAGAAATTTGAAGAAAACTGTTAAATCCAAAAAAATGATTCAGAATTGACACAGAAATTTAATTGAATTTAAATATTTTATGAACAATTAAAAAAAGGCTACCAAAAAGTATAATTTTTGAGCGTATAGAATTTTTTTTAAAATCTTTTCTAAGTAATTTTTGAATCAAAAAATAAGGCTCTTTTATACAAAAAATTTTAATTTTTAATAACATATTTTGAGACCATTTCTGACTCATTTTTGAGCTTGTTTGATGGCAAGGTATTTCACTTTTTAAACACAAATTTTTAAAAGTTTATTTGGTACTCAAGTTGGTTTACTACAAATATTTAATATCATATAAAAAAACATAAAAAAAATTAAATGCAATTTTAAAAGATCAAGAATACATACAAAATTCTCATAAAAAAAATAAATTCATATAAAAGTGTTGTCAACGTAAATTAAAAGCTTATAATTAAAAATTAAATTGTAAATTGAAATTGATTACAAATGTTGGATATTTTATGTATTTTCGGTAAAAAAAAATAGTTTTAAAGGAAACGGTATTAAGGGTAACGGTGGCGGTATACCGGTATTTTAAAATTCATGTGTTTCGTTATTGGTATTGTATCGTTTATCAATTTGAGTCGATTTGAAACGGATAACGGATATATTATTATTGCTAATGCAAACTGTAATCAGATGATATTACCAATATTTTGCTGGGTTGTGTTGTACCGAATTCCATCTTTAACTCGTTTTTTAAAAGGGCTTATACCGATTTACAAAAAAAATCTATCGTTATTAACCATAAATATTTTAACACATATTTAAAAATTTGTTGTTTCGGCATCTTATAATCGTTTAGAAAATATGTCATTAAAACGCGGATATTGGTCATAAAATATTTTTAACATTATGTTATTACTTTTCCAAACAAAAATAATTTCAATATTCCTGTTTATTTAAGTTTTTTTTTTTATTAACAAAAAAAAATGAAGACTCATACCACTTTTAAAATAAACATTTTTGTAAAATCGTTAACTTTAAAATTCCTACTCAATATTTCTATGGTTCTTAAAAAAATATCGTCTTGCGATGTACCCAATTCCATCCATAACTCGTCTTTTTGAAAAGACTTATATCGATTTGCAAATAAAAACAAAGTTTGCAAAACATCGATCATAGTTAACCAAAATTACTTCATAAAATATTTAAAAATTAGTAGTTTCGAAATGACTTGCACAGCCGTTAATACAAAATTTTCGTGAATTTCAACATTCAACTGGAAAATTGGTAAGAATTTTTTTTCAAACATTATTTTATTTGAAACATTTAAAATAAACATTTCTGTCAAATCGTAAACTAACAAAAATTCAATCATCAATATCTCAGTTGTTTTTGATATTTTTTAATTTTTTCGTCTGCATATAAAAAGATCCCTTTGTATTGTACCTAATTCCACTTTCAAGTAATTTTTTATTTTTTTTTTTTAAATGGACTTATACCACTTTCAAAATAAATGGTTCGTTTATTTGTATTTTTGTTTGGTTTTTCTATACAAAAATTGTTGCCACACTGATAACTTTAAAGATTTAACAACAAATTGTCCATTCATAACGGTGTTATGTATTTAATCGTAAATTTTTATAATAAAAAATATGATTATCTAATCTCGCATAGACTCCCTAACTAAAGAAAACTTTTTATTCACTAAACTACGTCATATGCAGTATTTTTTAGGTATTGATTTATTACATAGTGCTCTCTATTAAAAAAAAAAAATCATGATTATTTAGGAAATTCTTAAAAATATTGTCAATTTTACAGGAATTTCTGTCTGTTGGAAAAATAAAAACATTATGTTTGCAAATTTAAATAATTCGTTTAAATTAATTTTTATTTGCTTTTATACTTTTATATATGAAAAATAATAGTGAGTCATGTTTTTTAAAATATATGATGGATGTTTGTATTGAAATAGTGTAATTTTGTATTTTTATATTTATTTTCAGATTTCATATAAAATAATGACTGATAAAAGTGGCGTGATGTTTTGTTTATACATAAAATGATTCTCATTGCTGCTCATTGTACCTCTTTTTAATTCCAAAGCAAAATATCGTGAATTTAACGAAGAAATTATATGTTTGTAAATTTTGTTGATCGCATTTTGGTAAAATAATAAAAGTTTATTAACATTGGACCACTCCCAATCAAAATATATATATATATATATATATATTTAACTCATTATTGACACAGTGTGCCTTTTTCGAACCAATACTTTTAAACGGGTATATTTTTTGCTGGATAAAGATAATTAAAAATTTCAACGTCTTGACTACAATCGTGAATAAAAGAATTGTGGAAAATTGTTATAGAGTTGAAAAATAATTATTTGAACAAATTAATGTTTGACATTTTGGATGGAACTTTTTTCAAAAATTATTTAAAAATATAAAAAAGCCTAATATTTTATATTTTAAATTGTTATGCTGAAAGAGTTGTCAAACCCAGTTTTCTAGTTATTCCATAAACCGTTTTTTTTTCTTCTATTTTTCAGTTTTTTTAAAACCTGTTGTACATTATGTCGTTATTTGAGAAACCGGTTTTGTCGTCTCGAATTATTATTATTTTCGAATATCTTGCAATCTGCGAATTTTATTTCTGCGAAATACAATTTTTTTGGAATAATTTGCATAAATTCTCTCAATTTTAAATGCTAGCGAGTATGAAGTCCAGTGAACAAAATTGTTCCGTTTTTTTTTTTTTTGCATTTTACCGTTTTATGCTTTTGTTTTTGATTTTGAGCTTAAACACTTTTTCTTCGGATTTTTGAGCTTTTAGTTTTTAACAATAAGGCCATTCATGTGACAAAATTTGGTTTTGGAAAAATGCAAAAAGTGTAGGACTTTTCAAAAAACACAACAACAAATACAAAGAAAATAATTTTCAAAAATTTTGTAAAATTGTCTTGCTTAAAGCGATTGCGAAATTGTCAGAATAAAAATTATTTAACTGCGTAGGCAAAAAAAAAACTTTCGCCTGCTGCGTCGGAATTAAAAAACACACGTCTTACGCGTTGATTACGTGATTTTAAAATCACAGTTCTTTTAAAAGAATGACCGTGATTACGTTTTTTTTTTTAATAAGAAAAACTAAGCAATTTGAAAGAAGGCGGCGATTTTCATAAAATATTAAACAACATTTGTGACCGGCAGCGTAAATATGATAAAAAGAAACATTTATATTTTGTGAGAGTGTGAAAAAAGTAAATTTTACCAAAAATTTTATGTATTACGATATACAGTTATGTATTCCAGAACGGATGGTGCTAAAATATTAAAGAGCAACATTTAGAGTAGGGTAGGTTAGGTTAGGAAGGGTTATGTGCACAAGGGCACATCTCCACTCGGAGACCAATACGGTCCATTGTAAATCCCTTCAGTGAAAAAATAGTAAGAAAGAATAGAAATAGACAGCAAGATAGATTGAAAGATAGATATAAAGAAAGATAGAAAGGATATATACTTCCCAGAACCAGCTCCTATCGTCCCCTTGCTAGAAACAGCCGTCCTATCTCCCTGACAAATCTCAGCAAATCTAATGGATTGCATCCAGCGACACACCCAAGTTCGTCGTGAAATCTATCTCCTAGCCATTTCTGTCTGAGACCCTGCAACCTAGGACAGTGGCACATTATATGCTCAACTGTCTCCAGTTCCTCAACGTCCTCGCACAACCTGCAAAAATCCGGTATGTCCCTGTCCCATCTGCTTGTGAAAGCCCTGACAGAACAATGACCGGTCAGGAACCCCGTAAGGGTCCTGAGACCCTACCTGTCCAGTCCCAAAAGAACCTTGGTTGCCCCTGCGTCCAATGCGGGACCATAACGCCCTAGACACCCTGCAATCCATTCTGTCCCTCCATGATTGGTTAACGGTTTCGCGGAATCCCTTCCGTATAACCTCATAGTAGTAACATAGTGGGGGCTTTACCCCCCCGTCCCTTACCGCCAAAGTCCAGATTCGAACCCTCCCTCGCAAGTTCGTCCGCCAACTCATTGCCATCCACCTTGCAGTGTCCGGGTACCCAACACAGCCTCACTGTGAATGCCTCAATGAGCTCCCTGAGAGCACACCCACATCGTGCGACCAGGCGCGAGCGCACCGTGTAGTTTGTCAGTGCTCTGAGCGCTGCCTGACTATCGACATAAACATTATAGTAACTGCTACTTGAAAAATTCGATCACTACTGTTACCAGTGATTTTTCAATCACGGTGATTAAATCATCAGTATTAAAAAATCGTGTAATATTTTATAGCATTGCCAACATTAACAATTTTTTTTTTTGGTCTAGGGAATTTGATGATCCTTATGTTACAAAAAATTTATACATTAGTCTTGTTAGGCCTATTCTAGAATATGCATCGGTCGTATGGTCCCCAAATTATGGTTGTTATATTAATTAATACTACAACTAAAAATATTAAAAAATTTAAATAATATGAAAAACACATCCTAAAAGTGGATCAATAAAGTGCACTGATAATTCCTCATTTTTTGTCTGATAATCAAGATTTTAAGGTATGGCAACATATGGCTTTTCTTGGAAAACTAATATTGAATTGTGTGTTTTTTAAGTATCCTCCAGCTCAAATCTATGATAAACAATTTTTTGAAGAAACAAAGGTAGATCCTAACTGGATTATTGTGAAATGGATGTGTTATCATAAAACTTGATTTCGAAATGCAGAGAAATGGGCAAGAGGAAAATTTCTGACATGAATGCCCTTTATATTTTTTATACATTGACTTTTTTGGTCTTCTATGATAATGACTGTGAATGTTATAACATATTTAGCTTAAAAAGGTTTCCTACCAGGTCAACCACTAGTTTCAATTGAAGGGGTCGGAATTTTTATTTTTTTTTTTTATTGAAGTATGCAATTAGTTTTTTTAATTTCACAGTTCCACATTTAATCCAAATCTGTGGATGCCTTGGTAGACAATCCAGCATGTTAACCAAATATACTTGTACTACTTTAATTTTATTAAAAACAAATTTATTCGAATGGGTCTAATAACATCGATATTAAAGATAGCTATAGCTATCTTGTAAATTAAAATAACTTAGATCTTTAATTTACGACTAATTTTATTTAGAAACGAACATTAACAGGCTCTTTATCCTTTCTAAAGAGCCTTTTTACTGTAGTTTTTAATGTCGACACTTAAAATTTGTCAAATTAGTGAACGAAAAATGATGAAAATTTTCAATAACATAATGAAATCTTAATTGACAAAATAAACGAAACATTTATAAAATGTATGTAAAGTTTTCGAGTTTTTTAATGAAGTTCTTCACAAAGCAAATGAAACTTTTAATAAATTAAATGAAAATTTTATGAAAACTTGCATTAATTTAATGAAAAGTTTCAATGGACTAGTTCCAGTGCAAAAATTCACTAATATCATGCAGAGAATTCTCTCAGATATCAACAATGCAAAGCGATTTGTGAAACCTGGAAAGACGGGTTATTCGAACGGGATTTTAAGTATTTGGAAACCGCTCTAAAAAGGATTTTAGTTCCATGGAATCGCCTAAAAATTAAAATTTCCTAAGTACGAACAAATGCCTTAAAATCAACTTTTCAGAGATGAATTTGTTTGTTTAGAAAAATGTAATGAAAAATGTTTTTTGTCTTAAAATTTTAAATGTTCTAAAGAAAAAATTTCAAAGAGAGTTTTTAAATTTCAACATATAGCCACTTGTAAGAAATCATAAAATTAACTATAATAGAAAATTTTTTATATTAATTATCTCTATTGTCAAAGTTATTGTATAGCGATTGCTTTCGTCTAAAACCACACATCATATGGGCTGGTATTTTATTATACAGTGGCCGACAAAAGTATTCACACATCAGCAAACTTTATTTTAAATCTTTTATATTTTTAAAATGAAAGCTATTAGCCGTATAAGATATTTAACAAAATTGTTTATTAACTTATTAATAATTTAAATACAACAAAAAACTAACACTAAGCATGTTGTATTTAAAAAAAAATTAAAAAATATTGGAGCTGATGTTACGATGAAATTGGTCCATTCTATGCCAAGAAGATTAAAAGAAGTCACAGCAAAGAAAGGCTACTCCATAAAGTATTAAATCATGTGCAATTTTATTTTTTGTACAAACATTTGAAGCTGTGTGAATACTTTTGTCAGCCTAAAATAATAGTTTGAATTACATATTTAGTTTTTTCTTAAAATATAACATACTAAGAATAAGTTTTTTGTTGTATTTTAATAATTTTTAAGTTAATAAACAATTTTGTTGAACACCATATCCGGCTAGTGGGTTTCATTTTAAAAATATAAAAGATTAAAAATAAAGTTTGCTGCTGTGTGATTACTTTTGACCGCCACTGTACGTCTTGAAAACCTGAATATTTATTATATAAAATAAATTATATAAAAAACCTAATGCATGCACTGTAAACATTTGTGTAAATACTGATATTGACCAATTTGGAAATGCCAGAAAATTTCCAATAATAAAATAAATTATTAAATAATAAATTAATAAACTAAACAGTTGATAGAGTTACAATCACAATTGGATTTTTTTTTTCGAAAATCGAAAATTCAATATTTTCTTACAAGAAATGTCTACACATCTAGGGGAGTCCTAATTAAAAATGTCATTCATTAATGTTTAAATTATTTTATATTAACAAATAGTATTTTTAATAAGTATTTCCCATTAATTATAATTTTGGTTGGTGCCCTCCTTTAAATAAACATTAATATTCTCTTCAAATTGAATAAGAAAGAAAATAACAAGACGCCTGCGCGTGTCATAATTAAAACATATTAAAATTTTCATTGAATATTATTTGAGTGAAAATATAAAACCCGCATTCACAAATTAAGTTTTCTATTCATTTAATTATATCAACAACTCTTAAGTATTGTTTTTCAAAGATTTGTTTAAAGGTTAGAGTGCTATGACAAATTGTCATGACTTTTTGACTGTGTCAAGTATGTTTTTATTTGTTGTTGTTTATTTAGATTGTTGTCTAAATTTTTGTGTATTTAAAAATAATTTTAAATGATTTCTTGATAAAATTTTATAACTTCCGTTTTTGGTTATTTTTTCTATTTAATTTTTTTTTTTGTTTAAAAAATATTGTTTAAAATGCAAAAGATGTTAAACTTGTAGATAAATAAGAATACCAAAAATAATTGCCTTATTAGTCATATTATGAATGAATAAAAGATAAATAAATATTAAATTAAGAAATTAACACAAATATTTTATTTCAAAAAAATACTAAAAATATTTATGTCAAGATATTTTGCTAAAAATAAAAATCTGCTGTTCAATATTGGGCGTATTCTGAGTCAATGATTATTATAATTTTTTTATAAAAGATAGTCTTAAAGAAAAAAATTATATATTTGAGTTTAACACTTTCACTGCCGACTTTTTGTTTGTGGATATAAATTTTTCTATTTTAGGGGTCCTTAAATAAGAAAAAGCGCTCTATCTAATGTGTATTGCGAGTGCATGTGGTATTAGAAATCAGTTTATCTATACCACGGTCAGTGATTGCACAGAAAATTTCATATATATTCAAAAAAAACAGGGTCACTGACGAAGGTTCAATACTGGAAACTGCGCAGTCAGATTCAGAAAATTGAAAATTTACAATGTAGTTATGATTTTTATAAAATACACTCATTCTTCTCTACCCACGCCTTTAACAATTAAAATAAAATAAAATTGCATATTAATTATAGTATTAATTGCAATTGTCTGAAAAGACGTTAAAATTCAAACTCAAGCAAAAATCAAACTTTGCTCTCTGGAAATTCTTCTCTAACTACGTAAGCGCCATCTATCGAATATACAAAGAATATATCATAGATATGGCATCACTTACAACATATGGGAAAACAGTGGACATTAGAGTGAGGTAAGTTTCTAAAAATAGAACTGTTGTGTTGTTGGAGTTGTACTTCTGAGATTATGTATGCAAGAACAAAAACACCGTGTATTGAATAAAACTAGTTTTAATCACAACAAAACTCGATCAGTGGGCTAAAGCGCTCTGTCTAACGTGTAGTGCGAGTGCATGTGGCATTAGAAATCAGTTTATCTATACCACGGTCAGTGATTGCACAGAAAACTTCATATAGACGCAATCGAACAAATAAAAACATAACAAATATTACATTATTCAAAAAAAAAACAGGGTCACTGACGAAGGTTCAATACCAGAAACTGCGCAGTCTGATTCAGAAAATTGAAAATTTACAATGTAGTTTAGAAAATACACTCATTCTTCTCTACCCACGGCTTTCACAGAAAGAAACCGGTTTACATATATACCTTCTGCCTCTCCTATTCACCAAAAATGGGTCCGAAAATCAGATTTTTGAAACTTCTCATCCCAAAAGAAATTCTTTGTTTGAGTTTTTTCTGGTCATTAGATTAAGCTACTTCCCGAATTTTGAGAGTAGCTTTGTTAGGTTAGTAGATACACCAAACGCTCTTTTTCGGAGATAGATAACAAATATCAAATATATCAATTTGTGGCTTTTTTCAATTGAACATATTTAAAAAATATATAAAGTCTTATTGCATTATCATACTGCACATTCAGAAAAAAAGGGTGGTGAAAGGGTTAACAAAATTATGTACTCTTTAGAGTGCCACATAGTCATTTTTAATTGTTTTACAAACGGAATAACATGAATGAATGGGGCATAAAAATAAGTAAATACTGAAAACAATCTTGTGTTTTTGCCAAAAATAAAAAAAAAAACAAAAACAAAAACAAAAACATTTCTATTTTTCTGAATTTGTGTATTGTCAACCCATAGCTCAAAGTTCAGTCAGTTATATATATAATTTTTAAATAAAATAGATAGGATAATTTTCAAAGATTTTCAACATTTTGAGGGTAAAATATTTTCAACTTTTTTGAGTAAATATTTAAATAAAAACATTATTTCAAACTTTTTTTTTTTTTTGTTATTACAACTTTTTTAGTTTGAAGTATTTATTTTGCTATTTTTTTGTCTTCTCTGGTTATCACATTTCAAAATATATAGTAATCCACCAAAAAATATAAAAATACACTCAACAATTTTTTTTGTTATTTATTAGAACCTAAAAAGAAACCCTAGATTATTGTGGAAAACAGAAATTTTTGGGTGTAGGGCTGCTTATTTGCAGGAAATCATATTAAATACTTTTAAAATCGAAAAATTAAAAATTATATATAAGCAGGCTTTTTGAGGTTATGGAAATTTTGTTTGTTCCATAAAATTTAAAGTCCTTTAATGCCTTTTCGATTTTAGTATTAAGCTTATTAAAATCTTTTATTTGATGTACGTTTTGGCGGAATTGATACAGGACTTCTGTTGTCACAAAGCGAAATGTATTTGGCAAAAACTGCCGTTGTAGCCGCTAGGAATGAAACAAATTTAAACTTTTTTACACTTTATCAACTTAGTCCGTCGTGAAGATTCACCCTAACTATGTTCTCAAGCTATGTTTTTATAAAAAAAATGCGAAAAAAAATAATTAGATTACGCACCCAGCAAAATTTTTTTAGAACAGATCACCTCTGAACCTGTTCTAGAACAACTTCTTTTACCACCGGTTACATGGAACTGGTTCTAGAACAGGTTCCAGGGAGCCGAATTGTAAGGTGTCACTGTCCCAGAACCAGTTCTATAACTTGTTCTAGAACCGGTTCTAAAGCAACCTGTTCTTGTTTGGAGGCAAATTGGACAAACCGAAATTAGAACCTGTTATAATACAGTATAAGCTGTTCTGCAACCAGTTATTTGGACTTTACTATTTTACTGGGCAGTTTTAAAAAAAGCTCATAAAATGCTTTAAAGAATTTTTAAATGCCTTTTTGACTCGGAGGTATCCCGTTATTGGTGCTCTGACATCAACTTGGTATTTCCTAAACTGTATAAAATAACACCATTTTTTAAATACTGTTCTCAAACCTAAATTTCTTTAAATGACGCAAAACCCGTATTTAAAAAAAATGCGAAAGGTTATTTCAATAACCTAGCCCAAAGGCCATAATCGGTTACAAATTTCTACTAAATTTTACAAAGTAAACTAGCCAGTATTCATTGGAGTTCAGGCATAATGGGGCTAAAACTATCAGTGTGCATAGACGTTACGTGAATGACTAAAATAACGTTAGCTTTAAAATACCGTTACCGAAATAGCTGAAAACCCGTTATCCTTTACGTAACGAAATCCCGTTATCCCTAACGTAACGAAACCCCGTTATCGTTACCGAAATAACTAGAATACCGTTACCACTAAAATACCGTTACCGAAATAAGTAAAATACCGTTAACGCAAAAAAAACCGTTACCGAAATAACTTACCCCTAAAATACCGTTACCAAAATAAAAGACAATAGCGTTACCGCCACCGATACCCGCATCACCATGTGTTATAGTGAATGAATCTCCCAAGTCTAGTTTAGATCTGAAAGTTAAAACTATGAGAAAAAATAATGATAGCGATTCCTATTCTCACCTTCACCATTCACCTCAATTTTCGAATCGCATTATTTTCCGTGTATTAATTATATGTCAGATTTTGATTTCTGATTTTTCAGTATTTGTTTATTGTAAAGACGATTAGACAATAAAAAATTTATAATTTTGTATTATTTGAGAGAAAATGAGGTTCGAAAACTGAGGTGAATGGTGAAAGTGAGAATAGGAATCGCTACCAATATAAATGAAAAAAAAAACACGTTTACGTTTCAAATAATTTTTTTTTTCATTTCTCTACTTTCAATTCAATTCAATTCTTTTGATGAAGACATTTCAATGTGAAACTTTGCATGTCATAGCTTTCAAGCATGTCATAGCTTTCAAGCATGTCATAGTCAACCTAACGCCGTCCATCGTTGCTCTCAATTCATAAAACCTTAAGAAATAGCAGGCATCTAAAGTCAGTTTCAACAGGTGTTGAAATTTTTTGAAGTATGCCATATGTACGTTTATTTATTTTTCATATATCGTATTGTGCTGCTGTTATTGTTTCGTAAATTTATTTATTTATATTATTTAGTTAAATTTCATTAATTTGTTTATTTCACTTTTAATCTGAAAAATAAAAGGAAAATATTCCATTTTTATTTTACTGCAAATGAGAAACAAAAATGTAAAAAACAGATTTTTTTTTTGTTATTTAACTTTATTAACTGCCACCTACTCGACGGGTTTATACTGGTATTGGTTTATTAACTGGAGTGTGAATCATATTGTATTCCATAAACGTAAATCGTTAATTAATACTTAAATTGAATGTATATACCTATATCAAATAACTTTAGAGATAAAAATTTGTTTGCTTACTCTTGCTTAGTAATGAGTGGAATTTGAAAAAAAATCATACGATTTTAATTACGTAGAATATACAAATTGGGTTTATAATTAAAGGGTCGTGTCTGTATAATTTGTCAACATTAATTAATGCAATTATTAGGGCAACCAAAAATAATCCAGAGCTTGTTTTTTTTTGAAAGGATAGTATTATTTAGACTAAATGCAAGCTATAATCATGACATTTTTAAAATTTTAAGGTTTTTTTTATTAGAGCTTTTTTTTAGCTTTTTTTTAGATTTGCTTATTTTGAAAATATTGGTTACTTTTCGACGTTTTTCATTAAAAGTGAAGCATATTTTTAGCATTTTTCTTTTAATCTAGAGCACTTTTAAATTGTTTAGCAATCGGTATTTTGAAGTATTTTTTAATTGAGAGTTGAAAATTCAATGATTCGAATTGGTTTTGATAAACCATTTTAAACCAATTTTAAAGCTTAAAAAAACAATTTTCTCTATTGCACTTTTGTTGGACTAACGAAGTTTCAGGAAAAAAAATTACACAAATTTTATTTGTAGTAACAATTTTAATAAAAAGTTGTGAAATTTAACGGTTAACTTTTTTAAAATTTAACAGCTTATTTTTATATTTAAATGGATTATTTACTGTTTTTCGAGCTTTTTTTTCAGCGCTTACAAAACTGTTTTTAGAGCTATTTTTTTTGTTGCCCTAGTAATTACACATTTCAAATATATTTGAATAGGCTATATTTAAATTTATGGTTTTATAAAGAAATTTGCCAATTTTACAAAAGTGTTTTAACGTGTTTACATCTTTATTTTAAATAAGTTTGATTCATTTTATTATCTTACTTTTTTATCTACATAAAATATAATCATTCTTATCATTAATAACTTTTTAAAATCAATTAGATTATTACAATGTTCTTGTTTTTACATTTTTTTTTTTATATTTAAGTTTCAATAATTAAAAATAAACCTTGAATATAAATATATACAAAATATTTATGGAATTTTTTTATTATTTTAGCCACCAATGACCCATTTTTGAAACACAAAAATTGTGTACATGGTAATATGAATGGGCAATAAATACATTAACTTATGATTTAAAACAATTCACAAAATATTTTTTAAAGAAAACATAATAGGTTTTCCAAAAAGAAAAAAAAAACTTGGAAAAGTCAACATATAAAATAGTACTCAAAAGATAAAATTGTAAAAATAATAAGCAAATAAAAAAGTTATAAAAACTGTTCGATAGCAATTCGCATACGAATTTTATCATTTCTTAAATAAAAGAAAAAACCATGTTACTCGTTTTTTCTAGAAGAAACTCTTATAGTAAAACTAGTAAATTTTCCCTTAGAATTTTTTACTAACAAGTGATTTGTATTAAATAAAAATTTTTTTACAGAATAGTATTCAAAAAGCTTAATGTTTAGCAACGGAATTTTGAAACATAAGTAATAAATAGTAAACTTCATTCAAACGACAATGAAAGAAATAATATCGGTCGCGGTCCGAGGAAATCTACAGGTTTTTAAATATACCTAGAAGCAACTAGCGTACGATAAACTTCAAACTCAATCCTTCTCAACTAAAGTCTACATAAGGAAAATAAGATTCACTAGGATTGTCATTTATTCGGGTTTTAATTTTGACAGATTAAACGATCAAAAAATTTTGATCGAACTCCAAAACGATTAATTTTTTAAAGTTGTTCTATTAATCGAACAAATTACGAATAAAAATATGTTTAAAAATAATTAAAGATTTTTCCTATCATCTCCAATTTTTATGAATTCAGAAGTTTTAGAAAAGCCAGAGCCTCCAGAATACACCGAACTTTAACAAAAAACATATTAATCATCAATGTTGCTCCATTGTAAATTTGTTAAATTTGTTTTACTCTGGCTCAAGTAATTGTTTTTACTTTTAAACCAGTTCAGGTTTTTAGAAGAGAGCATTGGAAACGGCTTGTTTAAACAAATGAAACATACAACACTTCCCTGCAGGAAACTTGGGGTCAAGTGTCTCCAAGTCTCCACTTTTGTCTACTATTTTGTTGACATTGTCAACTAAGCGTCTACACTTTTTACTTTATTAACTCACAGTAAATTTTTGGTTCCAATGTCTACATATGGTCCCATTAGAACTAATTAGTCACTAGTGATTCTATGGTTCTTATGTCTACATGTGGTCCCATAAGAACTAACGAGTCACTAGTGAATCTTTGGTCCAATGTCTGCATATGTTCCCATAAGAACTACCTAGTCACTAGAGAATCTATGTTTCTAATGTCTACTTATGGTGCCATAAGAACTACCCAGTCACTAGTGAATCTTTGGTTCCAATGTCTACATATGGTCCCATAAGAACTACCTATTCACTACCTAGTCAATAGTTCTAATGTCACTAGTGATTTTCAATGACACGTACATGTTAAATGTCTATAGCAAATTACATTGAGTAGTACTGGTGACACAGTCAATAGTGAATCAATACTTTGTCACTATTGACATTTCCTGCAGGGTTATAACATGCGTAATAGATTTTAAATTTAAAATTTTTAAAAATTGAATAGTATAGTTAGTATATGCAATTTAACACTGATCCTGTGGTTAATAAAATGGTTGTTTTGAACACTATGAACTTTATGAAGTACTATTGTAAATAGGTAGTTTTATCCTTCATATAAAATATATCGTATTGATCCATAATACCGGCCGTATAATTACTATTTTTAATTATTGGGTATGCAAGTTAATAATGTAGATTTTTTTTCTTGAAAAATGCATTTCTTATAATAACAAAATTAATTGATACATTATTCAAAGTATTATCCATCGTTAGCCGCTACTTTGTGCAATATTTCTGGTAGCATATGGATTCCGCTCCAAAAGAACTGCCCCGGTTTTGAGGTAAAGAATGAATCAAGCCAATTTCTGATACCCTGTTCTGAAGTGAAGCGTATTCCAGTAAGGGCGCTCTGCATCGATCGAAACAAATGGTAGTCAAAAGGGGCAAGGTCTGGGCTAAAAGGCGGGTGAGCCAAAACTTCCCATCCACTGTTTTCCAAATAATTTTTAACCAATCTTGCAACATGTGGCCAAGCGTTGTCATGATGGAAGATTATGGCCCCATGTCTGGTCATTTTTCGTTAATTGCTCTCTTCAAAACGAATCAATTGTGTTCGGCACAGGTCCCCTGCGATCGTCTGAACCGATGTCAACTTCTCATAATACAAAACACCTTTCTGAGCCCACCAAATACAGAGGACCAGTAACAATACGATGCAAAAATTACTTATTTTTGTAGCGTTCAATCGCCTTTCAACGTCTCTCGGCTTCAATTCTTATGGGACCCAATTTCCTTGCTTTTGGGTGAATCCCAATGCTTTTAAACGTAGGGAAATGGCTTGTTGTGTGACTCATATTGGTAATGCAAGTTCTTCTTGCGTTTGACAACAATTCCTCATCCTCAAACTTTTTCGACTGACCAGTCCAAATCGACATTATTAACTTGTATACCCAATAGTTTGTATAACAAGGACGTGTAAAGTTTGCTGTTTATTTCTGCTCTTAAAAAGTCTGTAAAGTCTTCTACTTTAAAAATTTTTACGAATACAATTTTGATTTTCTTCCTCGTTTAATGTTTTTTTTTTTTTGTAGCATTTTAAATTTGTTATATGTTCCAACTTCAGATTCATAAAAATCATAAATTTTTAGATTTAACATTATTTTTTAAAATTAACATTTAAATGTTTTAATAATGAATTACAAGTAGTACTTAATTGGATTACAATAAAAGTACTAATCTATAAAACATTTTATTAGATAAACTTGTATCAAATTATATATAATTTGATCATATTTGATAGACCCATTTTCGAAGTCAAAGTATATGAGATTAGATCTCATTAGATACCATGAGATCAGCTTATGTGATATAATGTTTAGTTATGTGTGATACTATATATAACCATATATGATTATATCGGAACCTTTTTCGTCGGATATGGCTTATATATTTGTTTTCAATCGGGAAATTTTGTTACGCTAAGTTCATATATAGAGGTCCTATACTCCTCAGAAAGTTAAGCGGAAAGGAAGAATAAATTCATACATTTCATTATTATTTATGATATCCGGTTATTGAAATATCCTGACCTAATTTATACAAATTTAAGAAAATTCTCTGAAATACAATATTTCCAACATATAAAATATTCATACAATTGAGAAATTTTTAAAAATATTTTATACAATCGAGCTTTACAAAATTGATCCAGAGATGTTACTCCATTTTAATGTAGTAGTAACGAAACATTAAAACATTTAGTTAAATTTTGAACTTACCAGCTATTGTAAAACGATCCATATAATTGATTAAATTAACAAAACATAATACGCCCACTGTAAACCATTGGCTGCCAGTAATACGACGCATCGAACCGGGGAGCACAATTGTCATTGGACTAATTCCACCGCCCACTTCTCTATCACCATCTTCAACACTATCACTGTCGGATGGTGGCATCAATTGCTGTGATGAATATGTTGAGGGTAAGGTGCCAGCTCCAGTGCGATCTAATGAATCATCGACACTAATGCCACCCGCACTACTGCTGGTGCTTCGTGTCATAGCTGGATTATCCATGAGTTTTGTCAACAGCAGTTTGT
Source organism: Delia radicum (assembly GCA_021234595.1). NCBI lineage: Eukaryota > Metazoa > Arthropoda > Insecta > Diptera > Anthomyiidae > Delia > Delia radicum. The sequence continues at coordinate 78,324,204 of CM037855.1, read as the reverse complement.
GGTATCGGTTGATACGTGGGATACTGTGAACTGGAAGATTTTTGTCTTTGATAATGTGTGGAAGACATTCACGTGGTTGAATATTTGCTATGCAAAACTTGTACCAACACTTTTTTCACCGAATCCGTTATAGGAAGAAACTAAAAATTTGGTTTGTTGTTTTTTTACCCTCTTTGCTTACACAAAACTATTTTGTGTTGTGTGCAAGTATTCGTATTAAAAATTATGTACACGAATTTGCAGCAGAAAACATAAACCACAATTAGTGACGTTTAAAAAATTTGCTAATTTCTTGTTTGCTTTTAGCTAATGTTTTTAATCTTTTTACTTCTTCTCCTTTTATTTTAAATATTTTTGAATTATTTATTTCTATTTTGTATAAATAATTTGCATAACTTTTTGTGCGTTGGCAATTTTTCAAAAAAAAAAAAATATATATTTGACGCTTTTCACTTTAAGATATTTCTATCATAATTCTATTACTAGAATTTCTATTTCAATTTTATCACTTGTTTTTAATTGTAATATGTTTAAACTATTACTTGAGATATATTATGCAGCCAGAGAACAATTTTATATAAGTTAATGAACACAATTTTTGCATTCTTTTATACGCGATGTTTCTCCAACGGCCGAAAAATTACTAAACCAAACGCGACAAGTTACAAAGTTCAACTGACGTTCAATCTTTTAAATGAGCTTTCATACCTGACGTTCTCTGACATTTATAGAGTTGTATTTCTGGTACATAGTTGTATTAATATAGTAGTTAAATGTTGGAAACTTGGCAGCACCATACAAACCCAGATGATTTGAGAACAGGGTTACCAGTTTTCAATAATGGATGCTAGATCTAGCACTTTTTTT